>OX421846.1:40605935-41177308 GCA_949127995.1 Suillia variegata | reverse complement strand
CATAATGCAGCCGCAAGGGTTTTCTTAGAGCCGTGGTCAGGATCTATTCTGAGGGACTGTCCATTATTGTTTAGTTAATTTGTATGTGCTTTTTAAATGTATTTTCAAGTTTTTATAATTAGGATATGGACTTAATTATTTACATCCTTTTATAATTATTATTGTTTTAAGTTTACAAATACATACATACGTACGTATAAATATAGCACACACAAAAGGAGGTGGGTAAAACATTATTTTACTTCGTCCTTCTCCTAAAATACAAGTATACGACTATACTTATCAGAAAAAACTCACGTTACACCTTTTTAGCGTAACTAAAAATATTTCGTGTAATTTAAAATTTTAAATATTTACACTTTTTCAGTTTTTGACATTTTAATTTAATAAATTGTAATCACTGTTGTTGTTTTTGTTGTTGTACCAGTGCTTATGACACATTTTGTTCTCTACGGTTTTGTGGTTGATGCTCTTTTGGCTTTATCATCATCTGACATGCACACAAACATATTTATATGTCTACCTTCATCATGTCACAAATTCTTATCTGTGACGTATAACACACGGAAATCGTCGTTTGTGCTAATGTTTTTGTGCTGCTTTTATTTAAGTGTATGTGTGACTGACTGGCAATGTTTAGTCTTCATGTTAAATGCAGAGTCAGTTAGTGAGTGCAATAACCCTTAAATGTTTACGTTCCTTTTTTATTAGATACTTAAGTTTTGTCTTGACCATTAAAAAGCATTGCTTCGTTATCGTTTCAAATCAAAGGCGAGTAATTGAAGGTGGGAAGAGGTAATGAAAACCCATCTGAAGTCTCCTTTTATACTAGGCAATTAAGCTCGATTATAAATTTGTTAAAGATATGAAAAGGATAGCTGTACTGAAAATTACGTTTTGATTCGTACATCTATTTTTTGGAACATGAAGTTGGCTGCGGACTTATTTAAACATGATCTCTTAAATGAAATTTTATTTTCAAAAATAATTTTAAAATTGATATAAAACTGATTTAATATTAACAAAAACCAAATATTGAATGTAAGAATTAGCAAAGATAACTTAATAGCTAAACAAATTGGCGGTGTGGTCGCTAGTGCAATTATCAAAAGAAATCGAAAATTACTTGACACAGAAATTGCCTAGTGTAAAAGAGTCATAACCAAAAAGAGCATATTTTTATATTTCCTTGCGTATCAACTTCACTTACTTCAATTCCACTTGATACAAGTCAATTTAAAAAAAAATTGCATAATATTTATAGTAAAAATAAATACGAAATCTCCCAATTCTCACAAAAAAAATTATCCATAAAATTGGGTTACCCTGTGAGTAACGTCATCATTTCTTCTTTGAAATACAATTCGTTTTTCGATACTTCTGCTGTTTTTGCTTTACACGCTCGTTCGCAAAATCGTTCGAACTCAAATTTGAAAAAGGCCGCGCATTCTAATTTTATTTGTTCTTTTTTGTTTTCTTATTTTGCTTGCAAAATAAATTAAAAAAAATAAAAATTAGCAGAAATGTCTTATTTAAATATAAAAGTAGCTGCTGCCGAAAACAAATTCAACTGGGATGACATTGAAGTGGGAAATGATGAACTTGATCATTCGCAAAACTTCTTTGGTAAGCATTGTTGATGTTGTTGTTGTAAATGCCATTTTGCAAATAACAGTTATAAGAAAGAAGCAAATAAATTTGATTGCACGCTTTTTTGATCGCAGGACAAAAACATTTGAAACACGAAAGATTAGATGCTCTTCAAGAAATGGAAATGGTCAACAAACTCTTAGGTAAGTTGCAACTATTCACGCCTTTTTTGTATTGGATTAAAGTACTCTGTTGGTCCTTTGGTCACTCACCTTTTAGAATCCGCATCGCTGGACGACACAATTACAGAAGACAATAAGGAAAATATGTCGATTGTCGAAAACGTCAACAACGTTCCTGCCCCATCACCAGCAAAAAATATACCTCAGATTAAAATAGAAAAAGAATCCCCGGAAGATGTCAAAGAATCAAAACCATTATTGACAGCAACACCATCTCCAACAAGAGAAGATTGTGGTGCCGACAACGGCAGTGTAAGTCCACAAGACAGACAAGTAAAATCAGCGAAACCCCCAGGAAACATTGCTGCGCAATGGTCGACGCAACGACCAATGCAGAAGAGAGTTGTAGCGGGTGCCGTTGCCAAAACAACGACCAGAGGAGCTGCAGCGAAAGCAATGCCTCCACCACCGCATGCCTACGAATTCAAGGACCACTATCAGCGACGCAGAGAAGAAGCACTGCAACGCCGTCTGGCGGACGAGCGTAAAATGCGTGAATTTCATAGTCGGCCTGTGCCGAACTTCAAATGTACAGAACGACGTAGGGTGCAGGTACATGCTGTAACCGTTCCCGTGACCCCACAAGTGTTGAAGAAATCGCGCGAAACCGAAGAGAAACGCAAGAAGAGGGTAAGCTACCCTCTGTTATAGTATTTTGATAAAAAATCGTTAATAAATTTGACATTTATTAATTTTTCTTCTGCGTTTAGTTGGAGGAATTGAAGAGCCAACAGCAGCCCAAGTTTGAACCACGTCCAGCCGCTGTGCTGAATGAGGAACCATTTGTGCCAAAAAAGACGACGACTGTACTGCAACCCCGCCCCTTTAAATTGAATTCGGAAAAACGCTCACAGGAAAGAAAACAGTTTGACTCAGCAGTACAGCGTTCACTGGAGGAGAAACAAAAACAGGTAAAAGTTATAAGCAAACCAAACACCAAACATTCCTTAGTATAAAAATAATATGTGTCTTCATTCTTTGCCCTGTTGCCCATTTGGTTGTTTAAGACTTGAAATAATTTTCGGTCAACGCTTTTCAATCAGCAAGATGTCTTAGTTTATGTTTTGTAAAAAGTTAAGAAAAAAGTGGCAGATTTAAATAATTTCTTATATCTTGTGAAATTTTCAGGATACAAGAATTTTTAGAAATATTTCGTAAAGGGTGAATTTTTTGAGAAACTGATGAGAAATATTTTCCATAATTAGGTAATACTACTTCACACAGAAAAACTAAGATTGTTATTGTTAATTCGGGCACTCAAAGGGCATTTATAAGGTGTTTCACTCCGAATAATTTTTGTTAAATAAAGAATAATTTCATGTTTATTTTTATCAAATCGGCAAGGATTTCTTAATAAAAATCATAAGTTATGTCCCTGGTTTAAAACCGACTTGAGGGATTACAATTTGAGTCAATGATAAATGAGTTATACAGTGTTGCTTCTTTGAGGTGCAATTTTTTTTTCTTCACCATTGCGCTTTGAGTTATTTTCCGCGCTGTTGCTCTCGTCAGTCTGTCGTTTGCTTTCTGTTTTTCTGTTTAAAGTTTATTTTATTTCATTTATCTATCGCAACTGGAATTTAAAAATAGTTTATGTTCGAATAATTTTGTATTTGGGCTTTTAAAAATATTTTAATTAGTTTAAAATATTTATTAAGTAATACTATTCTTAATAAGGTTGTGTAAATGTGTAAAAGTGATTGTGTAAAAATATTCCTTATTAAATTTGCTACAACGAAGTGAGTCAGAAGGGAGAGTAGGAAAAGGAAAACAACGAGAAATGAGTGGAAGTTCTGAATAATACAAATATACGCTCATTCACTCGTGACCGTTTCAGTACATTTCATTAATTTGAGGGCAGACAGTGTTGCAAATCAGAAAAAAATACAAAAATTTAAAACTTATCAAATGTGTTGCTGTGGGGATTAATTTGTGTTTGTGCGTTGGAGTATTTTGAAGTAATTTTTCACAAGTGAAGTGAGAAATGAGCAGTTATAAATTGTATAGAAATTAAAGAGCAAAATTCATATGAAACTACCACTTTGAGATTGTTTCTATTAATCCTATACGAATTCTTGATAACTGCTCTCTAATTTCACTTGCGAAGCTATTGAGTAAATTGAACTTTAAGCGCAAAGTTGTAATATTTTTGTCTCGAAAATTGATAAAAAAAATCCATAAGGAATATCCCCTTCTAAACCAAATTTAAAAAAAAAAGCAACACGGAATTTTTTCCCCTTTTGAATGAATTTTTTCACTTCGTAAAATTTTGCAGTTGAGTTGTTCGCTTTGAGCATTTATTTCTGAAACAGATTTGAGTGTGACACGACGGAAGAAGCATAACAAATTGAGAAATATATTTTCAATTTAATATATAAAATAATAAAATTCCAACACATGAAATATAAAAACCGGAAATAATTGCAAATAACTAAAAATAATAGACTAGGAAATTTTTAATAAGAAAGGTGTCGAAAAATTGTAAAGCAAACGAAAAAGTGAAAAATATTATAATAAATTTGTAGCAAAGAAGCAGAGTGGCAAAGCAAATCACGAAAACCTTTGGACCAAAAATAAACTTGAAAGAAAAATAAACGAAATTTGAAAACGAGAAGAAAAAACCAAGTGCAGCCACCGCAGCAGTACATCCGCTTTAAACCAGACCGCAACAAAGCATCACACAGCAAACGATTTCATCGCCTCCTGTTGGTCTTAAGATTTTTGTTTTTGAATATTTTGCATCCTAACCACCCCCTCTCCACACACACAATCACAAACAATAAACAATCACAATGGTCGACCGACTTGTCAACTCGGAAGCCAACTCACGCCGAATATCGATGGTTGAGAGCTGTTTTGGAAGCTCAGGAGTGCCGCTCGCCATACCTGGTCGAGTGTTGGTCGGCGAGGGAGTGCTCACAAAGATGTGCCGCAAACGTCCCAAATCGCGACAATTCTTTCTTTTCAACGACATACTCGTCTACGGCAACATTGTAATTGGTAAAAAGAAGTATAATAAGCAACACATTATGCCGCTCGAAGAAGTCTCGCTGGAATCACTCGAGGATAATGGCCAATATCGGAATGGCTGGCTCATTCGCACTACAACAAAATCGTTTGTCGTCTATGCGGCAACGAGCACCGAGAAACAGGAATGGATGGCGCACATCAACAAGTGTGTCGAGGATTTGCTACGCAAGAGCGGCAAGAAACCAGTCGAAAATCATGCTGCAGTTTGGGTGCCTGATGCCGAGGCCAACGTCTGCATGCACTGCAAAAAGACGCAATTCACAATGATTGTGCGACGTCATCATTGTCGCAGTTGCGGCGCCGTAGTGTGTGGACCTTGCTCCTCTAAGAAATTTTTACTGCCGCAGCAAAGTTCGAAAGCAGTGCGCGTTTGTACCGCCTGCTATGAACGTCTGAGCAAGGTCGTCAAGACGGAAGCATTGAAAGCGGCTGCTAATGCCGCACCCACTTCGCCAGCGGCCGCTACCAGTGGTCCAAATGCGATTGCCGGCAAGTTGGCCGATAGCTCTGGTGATGATGATTCTGATGAGGAAGGAGGTGGCGCTGCCGGTGCTGAGACACACGAGTTGCCACGTTTCTATGGCGATAATTCGCTACTCTCTGCTGGCGCCGATGATTCAACATCGTCGACGGTGGTGCTTAATGCCAGCCACACGCCCAGCAACTGATGAGTAGCCGCACTGTCGGCGACGACGACAGCGGTAACTTCTCCCGCTCCGTTGGCGTCGTCGACGACGGTGTTGGTGTCGGCGGGTGGGGGAAGTGTAGGTGCAGCAGCAGGAGGATCGGCACGCCGTGATAATGTACGTGAAAAGAAGGAGTGGTTCGTGTGGTGGCATCGAAAAGGATTTGCGAAACTTTTATTTTTTCGAAATGGTGCGTTTTTAATCTTGGTTTTATTTTTGTATTTGTTCCTTTTCAAAAAATCATTTTAATTTTTTCATTTGCATAATTTATTTATTTACTCACAGTGACGCGTCGTCTTTGTCGCATACTTTTTAATTTTTTGCTGTATAGTTTTTTCGCATATAGTAAGCTAATCTTATCTCAGCTTCAGCTCAGTTCAGTTCAGCCTCTCGAAAGCAAACGAGTTTTTATTAGCTTTCCTGCTTTGTGCATTAAAAAATACTTGTTCATTTCATTTCTTCACATGTTTGTGTGTGTTATTTCGTCTTTTGGACATTGTCGTTGACATCCAAGCCCAGCTACAATTCAATTGAAGCTCGGCTCACTTGCAACAGTTACGACACTGATGAGACGGCGTCGACGCCCTCTTTTTCCTTGCCGCATGTTTTTCTTTTTTATATGATTGGGGGTTTTCTGTTAACTCTGCCTTTTTCTGTTTCTTTATCGTACAAATACTTTCTGAAGGTCGAAATTTATTTTTTTGCAGACCCTTTTTTGTTGTTGTTGTTGCTGATAAGTCGCATATGTTCAAATGTTTTTTTTTTGCGGAAATACATATTGTGAATAATTCAAATCATGGAAACTAAAATATGTATAGCCATCGACACGAACTGTTTTAGTTTGAATATGTTACTAACACTATTTTTAATTCGAATAATTTTCGAAATTAAAATAGCAATGTTCAAAAGGCCTAAAATTAAAGCTTACTTTCAAATAAATAAAATACAATTATTGGAAAGTTTTTATTTTTAATTTTTGAAGCTTATTGATTCGTTAATTTTAATTTGTTAATGCTTTTATTGATAATAGACTAATATGCATCTTAGAAAGCTTCAAAGTGAAGTCAAGCTTATTGCGATCAGACTCGCACTAGTTTGTATTTTTGTTTGCAAATGGTGAAGAAACCGCATTGAATAGTGTTAATAAATTTAAAATTCCATTATTGTAGGTTTTATTTATTGATATTCAGCTAAAGCCAAATAAAAAGTAATATAAACTAAGCTAAATTATACAAATGAAACTGGCACGCTATATTTATACCCTACACCACACTTACCTACGGACCGATGAGTATATTGAGTTTGATCTTCTATAACTTAAATTAGAAGCCATGTCTGGTATGAATACATATATGTATATGACCAAGGTCGAATTTAACTCTGTCATTACTTCCGTCTGAGCAATTATATCCACATCTTAAGAAATATCAGAAAAATTTTGATATGTCAGCTTTTCTTTTTGTTATACTTTTTAGTTAATTGTAATCCATTAATATCGCTTGTATTTGCTATTACTTATCCATTAAACAGTTGTATTGACTTTTGTTGACGAGTGTCGTTAAAATTTCGCCAGATTTTTTGCTGCTTAATCGAATGAAATCGAAAAGCGTAGAATTCTGACTGATTAGAATTATCAGTAAAACATTTGCTTTACGTCAGATTTGCCTGTACGTACGTTCGTTCGGTCGCTCTTTCGTCGCCTGACATGGAATATAAATATGCATTGATAATAAAAAATCAAACATCGTATACGCATCGGCCTATATTCGATTTGCTGTTGACTAAGCGCGGCGGATAGTAATTTTATTTTATTTTTTTGCATTCAGTTTCGTTGCTGTTCAACAATAAATGCAACCAGAATGTTTGCTACTGATTCACTCAAATAGACTGCGTAGGCAAAGTTCGTTTCGTGTTGTTTGTGGATATTTCAAAGAATCGAAATGATTAATTGCTTTTCGATTATGTTCTTGCACTGTTTTTAATATTTCGTTTAGGAAGACTTGGTTAGAATAGTCTATTCTGAGCATCTTTTAATTGGTTAGCACACCTTCACCTGCATCAGGCAGGCAGGCCGATTGTTAATTTTTTAGATTTTTGAACTTGGAACGCAAAAGCAAGTTCATTTCCAGCTTAAAGCAGCGACACTTGCGAATTTCGGTCGCAGCGCGATTCTGACTCATGCGTTGTCGTCGTACGCAAATCGACGAAAACATTGGCCCCAGCTTTGTCGCTCCGTCGCAACCGTCCGCCGCTCAACGCTTTCAATTGGCTGTTTCGTATTTTGAATTGAACGTTGTCGGTTGTTGTCGTCGTCGTCTTTAGTTGTTTAAAAAAATTCACTTAAATGCGCCTAACTAAATCAGCAGCTCAGTCGAGCTCATCGTTTTGTTGGAGCTGTGATTTCTTTCTGTCGCGTTGCTCCTCAATTTCACCGCAGCTTTGACTGCCTCAGATTCGTTGGCGGCTGCCCACGGCGGCGGCGGGTGTTACTTGAGATTTTCTTTTGTTTGTTTTTTTTTGTATGCAGTTGTTGTTGTATGTATGTTGCTGCCTCATTTAAATGCCTTTTGCGTATTTGTTGGTACAACTTTTTCCGCTTGTTGCATTTTGTTTGAATTTAATTTTTTCTTTCCATGTATACATACAAACATTTCTTCAATTGATAAGTTTTCTTGGGCTATCGTTTATTTACCTTGGCTGCACTTGAGAAGTGAAATTTTTTCTTTTAATTTATGGAATATTATTTTTCTGTGTTAATTTACAAACAAAAAGTAAAAATAAAATCGATTTAATCTTAATTTGGGTTGCAATGCCGTTACAAAATTTAAATTTTAGCAATGTAATCGTATATTTCCCTATTTTTTAAGTGGGCGTTAATTGATCCAACCACACCCAAGTTGTCGACAGTGCCTATACAAACTAAGATGCCGAATTTTTAGGAGCAATATTAGCGAAAAAATCGAATATTTTTACTTAGTTTTACAAATTGTGGGTGTAATAGGTGGGCGTGGTTCACCTACAACTCTCCAAAATTTCATCGCTATCGGATGAATGGTTTAGACGCGCATAGGGTACAAGAATAGAAAGAAAGATACATTCATTTGTAGATTATAATTGCTTTTGTTGTGTTGTTGTTGTCTGCGACATGTCTTGTTAACAGATGTTATTAACAATTGCTACAAGCAAAAACAAATATGTACGTATATTTTAAATGTTAACGTATTTTGCACATTTCTCAACATTTTCTCTTACTACTTTTTTGTTTATTTTTTTTTTGCAGGAGGAAGAAGAGCGTAAAAAGCGCGAAGAAGAGCACGTGAAAGAATTGCGGAAAATGACTACATTTAAAGCTCGACCAAATCCCTTCAAATAGAAAAAACAAACAAACAAAAAAACAATAAAATATTTCCAGTAAAAAAAAAATACTTAAACGAAAAATATTTTAAAGAACATTATGAAAATTATTATTTTTTTATTAACAACATCAGTTATTAAATGATGCAACATTCTTTATACAAACACTCACACACACACACACACAAAATACTAATTTTTTATTGAAACTTTATTATTATTTATTTCTTGTAATATTTAAAACAATAAAATAAAATGTTATTGCAAATCTAATATAACAGGAAAAAAACATTTAGAAATTGTAAATTTAACTTTAACAAAATGTAAATTTTAAAAAGCAATTTTTATCCAGTGTTCTTGTCTTGTCTTGTCACTTGCATCGTCGAAAACCTTTTCTTGCTGTTTTCCTTTATTTATGCCGTGGGAATTTTTATCTTTGAAATCAGTGCGGAAATTTCCGCAAGTAAAAGAAATCAAATTAAAATGTTTGTGCTTCAGTTGAGTGAGACCTATACAAGCCAAGCGCTATAAGTCACAAATTTCTAAATTTAATTGTCGTTGTTTTTATTGACAAAGTCACTTTCGAGTCATTGGCAACTTAATTTAAGATTCTTTTTTTATTATTTTGTATTCAAGTATTGCAAGAACAATTCGTTTAAAAGTCCCTTTAACTGTGCACTTAGCCCATTTAAATCCCTCAATTAACCAAATAGTCATAACTCGAAACTAACACACACGCACTCACTGTTAACTAACAACCTGGTAAATAATTTGTTTACTTAGATTTATTTGTTTAATGCTAAAAAAAAAAATATATATATATATAAATAAATTTATAAATAATTTACTTAAATGTACTGTGCAAGCAAAAGAAAAGCAAAGCAGTTACAATTTTTAATTTTCTTTGTATTTGTATTTAAAACTGTAATTGACAAGAATTGCATTTTTTAAAGTCGATAGATATATTTCACATTTCGTCCGTTGTGCGGCTGTTTTTCTTCTTCTTCTTGTTTTGTTGTATTGAAATAGTTTTATAATAACCGTTAAATATGCAGGCAAAAATACTTTTAAAAAACACGATTTTTTGTTATTTTTCACAATTTGAATTACTCTTATTCTATTATGCTTATTTCTGTTTTTGTATTAACTTCTTCGTTTTTTGTGTGTTGGACAGACACGCGCATTAATATAATAAAAATCGATATTGCCTAATTATTAAAAGTAAAAATTATTAAATTTAACTATTATAATAAATATATTAAAAAAATAAATAAATTATTTTTTACACAAAAACTTGCCTTTTGTTTTTAAACATGGTAAACCAAACTTGGCAGGCTTCTTTTTTTTTAGTTGAAATAATTATTTATTACCAATTTTGAGATTTTAAGGTTTAGGATTAAGAAAATTTTCTTGACCGTCGTTCATTTTTGTTTAAAAAATGGTTTCTAAGCATTTGTGTGTGTTGAAATCATTTGGAAATGTTGATTTCAAAATGTCTGCATTCATTTTGTTAAATCTATGGAAAAACCACCCCAAAGAGAAGAAATTGTTAAAGAAAATGAGAAAAATCGTCCAAATGTTTGATTTTAGAGATTTAAAAAAAGATCAATTATTTACTTTTTTACTTACATAGCTTGTTTTTTGAATTTTATCTGAACGAAATTTAAAAAATTTCATTAAAAACAAAAAAATACTAATGAGTCTTCTCGACTCCGTTAAGTCTAAACACAATTTTCTGATATTGTATATTTTAAAATTAAATTTTGTTCACTGATTGCAAATATTATTTGTAAAATAATGAAGTTGAAGGTTCGGTCTTATCTAATAACGTTATAAGCGATAAAATAAAAACCTTTCAGTAGAGAAAATAAATAAACCTTCGTTGTTCAGCAACTTAAATCGAGATCTACAGATTTGGCTTAGGCGACCTTATCAAAATATACCTGATAGAGCTTTTATATTTTCTAAATAAATAAAACACGCAGTAAAATTTGTTTTGTAGAAATAAAAAATGCTTTTTATTTCGACCAATGCAGTGAAAAATCTTTTTAAAGATTTGCTTAAGGCCAGAAGCAAAAACTTTTTAGAAGTTGCCATCACCACCCCATGAGGTCTTGACAGCATCGTCATTCCAGTCCTCAGCACCGCCAACGGTCTCGGCAGCGACTTCCTCAGCCCAGTTTGTGGCTTCCTCAACCGGATGGTCGACAACAGCCTCCTCGACCTTTGGTGGAGGCAGAAGCTCCTTGGCGGCAGCTTCTTCCTTCTCAGCCTCCTCGGGATCGCGGTAGAAGAACAAGTCTACAACGATGGGCCATTCCACGTTACGGGAAATGGTGCCGCGCAGACGGAGAACCTCACGCGACAAAAACCACCACATAAGACCGATGGAATGGGGTGACTTGTTGTTGCATGGGATTGCGATGTCAATGTAACGCAACTGCGAGTCTGTGTTGCAGAACGCAATTACGGGAACGTTGACGTACGATGCTTCCTTGATGGGCTGATGATCGGTTATGGGATCGGTGACGACCAAAAGACGTGGCTCGCGGAAAGCGGGCTGGATCTGATTGGTGAACGCACCGGGAGTGAAACGACCAGCAATTGGTGTGGTGTCGGTATACTTGGCGAACTTGAGGACAGCACGCTGACCAATGGGACGCGACGAGATGACGAAAACCTGCATAAAGTGAAAATAAAATTCGTATTAGTACAAATTTAAACATCTCTTTTTTTTTTTAGTTAGAGGAAAAAAAACATTTTAAAGAGCAATCAGAGTGAGTTTGTCGTCATTGCATTTCAGACCCGAAAGAATAGTAGAATATTCATCATGTGCAATTTAAAAAGTAATTTTCAAAATTTCAAATCAATCAAATATGTCCACTTACATCTTGAGGGTACTCAATGGCGGCAATGGCACGTGCGGCCAACATCAGCTTCTCCCATGTCTTGCCCAAGTTGATGATGTTCACACCATCGGCACGACGCTTGAAGATGTACTGCTCCATCTGGAAATTGACATTTTCCGAACCCAAGTGGGTGGTGGCGACCAACATCTTGGTAACGTCATCCTCTTTAAGGGCCAAAATATCTAAGCCTCCCGACATTGTAACGTTTATATGTTATGGTAACCTGTATTTAAAAAAAATACAAAGTTATTAGTTTGAAGTAATTCGACATAACCTTAAAATTTAGAGACGTCCACGTGTGACAAACTTATCGTAAAACCGACAGCTACTTAGAATATAACTAATATTTATACTAATAAGATTTAAAGTAATATTTTATTAGTCTGTTTAAACTTGTACACACTTTTGATAAATTTACTTCAGAAATAAAATACATTTCCTCCAATTATTTTTTTACTTACGTTGTGGTTGCCGTTGGGAGCGATGAATAAATGAAAGAGAAACATTTTGTTCGCAGTGTCGCCAACATTGTGAAAGAAAAATCTCGAGACTCGAACGTACTTACATTGAATCAATTGCAGCCAACTTCAAAGCGACGCCATGTTTAGAAATCTTATAAGTCGAAAAACTTCAAAATTGTGGTGCAGTTTGGAAATTGGAACGGCTCAGGTTCAAAGTGTTCGAAGTCGATCATTACCAATGTTGAAAATATTATTTTAATTCAAAATAGAAATATATAATGAAATTTTATAGCTCTATGAGTCAGCAGCCAGAGTTGCTTTAGATATTACTTGTAGAATAATAAATAAAAACATTTGAAGGCTTTACTTGAGTTAAATAGAAATTGATAGCCACCCAAATGTTTTATTAAAGCCCGATTATTATTTCGAAATTGAATGAATCTTACCAAACAATTTCAATCCAATTACTGCATTGGTTTTCAAGATATCATGATGACAAAAAGTAGGATTTTTTTTGCTTTAAGATTGTGAGCTTCAATTGTCTCCAGAATCAAATCAGTTCGTCTTAGACATAACAGCGAAACACATTCAAAATTTCAGTTCCATATCTCTAAAGTAAAATTCGAAATTAACTTTCAAACGTTCAATACCTTTGGATGGAAAATAAAACACAACAAAAAGCTTTGATGTTTTTTTGTTTTTGTATACATTTATTGCATTGTTACTGACTCCATCCAGTGTCGTCGTCTACCACAACAATTTAGATTTTCTTTTTATTTATATTTAAATATTATTCAATAATTTTTGGTTTTTAAGGACTCTTTTTCACTTTTTAATGATTTCCATTAATTTAAATGTTTGTTGTTGTTTGTTTTTTTTCTTTTATAAATGTTAATTTTATTTTAGTATGTTTTTTTTGTTGTTGAACAATTACACAATGTTAAATGCGCATGATTTAATACATTAATATTTGTTTTTGTTTTTGCTTTTGTTTTTCTTTTATTAATATTTAATCTTTGTTTCGAATATTTTTCGTTTGTTTTATCGAAAATTCTTAACAATTTCCCTGCAGGGAAACCGCGTTCTAGTAACAAAATGTTCTAGTTCTGCACCAGTCCTGTTCTAGTGAAAATTGAACTAGTCGTAAAAGTACTAGAGATATACTAGTAAAAGAGGAACCAAATTGTGCTAATATTAAATAAAATACTTTTTGAATGATTTTATCAAAAAAAAAATTGACAAGCGAACTCAACTCCTAGTTCGCTTGTCAAAACTCGCGTCACAGCGTCTTATTATTATTTTTTTTTAGTTTTTAGTGACTTTAGTATAATTAAGAAAAATTTTGTATGTATTTGAATTGAATTAAATAAATAATTTTGAAAAATTCAATATTTTTTCTAAAATACACTAAAGTCACTATTAGGAAAAAAAAACGAACAAGTGGCTGTAACTAAATCGGTTCCCAGTTTGCTTGTCTATAAGTTAATTTCGGCGTAAATGTTTTGATAATTCTTGTATCGCCATATGATTTTTTAGTTATGTGCAATTATCGATAAAATATAATTTATCGAGAAACAAAAAATGTTAACTTGTAAACAGTGAAAGTTTTGTGATTGTTGTGAAATATATTTAAAATATAAAAATTAATAGCAAAGAGGCTAAATAAAACAAGAAACGGAACTTTATATAGCAAATATAACGAGTGAACTTGTCAGCAAAATAAATGAGGAAGTGGTTCGTCAATTTTCGCCAGAGAAAAAGTGCTAGAAGAAAATTTTGGACCGCCTTGTGCGGCTGCAACAAATTGATCTTCAAAAAGTTTATTAAGAGAATCCCGCAAATCTTTTGAGGTAATACAAATAAACACGCTCGCCTGTGGCCTATATGCGTGGTGCAATATGATATGCACACGCGTCTGGCCCAGTTGCTGGTCATCGCCACCGCAGTTTCACTAAGCCAACATTTCCTTGCTGCAGCAAATCGTCACCGTGGGATCGCTAAGGCAGCAGTTAGGAATATTATAATGTAATAAATTAAGGTTACATTTTAAGTTAGCTTAAGTTATTCTGCCACTTCAATTTTGGCGTTACTTGAATGCAGTTAACTTGTTTCATTTACAGACATAATGAAAAGGGCCAAGTGGCTGGCACCAACTTTAATTTTTTTGATCCTCCCATTGGGAGTGATCTTAACTTACATGTTGCTTTGAACACGGGAAAAACCAACACTTTTGGGTAGTTACATAATATTGATCTGTTTATTTTTTCAATGAATATAATTTGCATTAACAACCGAAAGATTTGCAGATTTACAAAAAAGAAAAATGTTACTTACACAAAAATATGACTCTTCTAATTATGTTATTTTCGAAGAAGTATCTAGCATATAAGTATGTACAAGGTGGCGCAAAATAAGTCATCCGGCCTTCAGAATGTCGGTTGTGGCTCGTGCAGTGTGTGCTGTTGCTCCGTCCTGTTGGAACCACATGTCCACCAGTCCTAATTCGTCGTCGTCAACATTGCCCTATAGCGCGCACCGTCCACTGTTGTCGTTTGACCCGCGGCGTTCGGCCCGATGACTCCTCCAGCGTGAACAGCGCACCACGCAGTCACTTTGAGCGGGTGTAATGGTTTCTCGTGCATCACTCGCGGATTTTCGGTTCCCCAGAAGCGATAATTTTGCTTGCTCACGTATTTTTTGCGAATTTTAAACTGAAGTTACAATCTAATGATTTTTGTACCAATTTTGAACTAGAGACTTTATGTCTAGTTACAAACTAGTTCTATTTGTGCCAATTTTGAACTAGTTGCTTATAGTCCACTAACGTTCTAGTTCGAATCCAGTTAAATTTGATCTAGTTCATAACTAGCGAAAAAGGGATGCAGAGCGGACTAATTGCCACCTCGTAGGACATCGCAATGTTAAATTCGCCAGTTGTTTCAATGGGAAAGAGATACAACGCGTACCAGGGGTGGTGAAAAAGGAACTAGTGTTTCGCTTGTTCAGAACTAGTATTTTCCCCTGCAGGGTTCATACACAAGTCTGCATGTGCGGATGTGTTTGTGGTGTATACATGTGTGTGTGTCTGTGAGTGTGGGTGTGTGACGTCATAGCGGATACAATATCGTGAATATTGCATCTGCGAACACATTTATAAATATTTCTGACTTAAAATCTCTTCTTTTTTGTTTTGCTTTGTTTTTGTTTGTTTGTTTGTTTGTTTGTTTTTGCTTAAATCCTCGAAACAACAAAAAAGAAATTAAGTAGCAATTTTAAATCTGCTGGCTGCAATTTTAACTTTACACTTTTGCTTGAGTTTTATTTTTTTATTTAATTTGGTTTTCTTAAATTGTTTTTGTTGTTTGTTACATGTTTTCTTTCTTTGTTTTTGCTTTTGCTTTTGCTTTTGTTTACGTTAAACTTTAAATTACTAACTACAATACTTATACAATGTAATGTTAACTTGTTTTGCTTTTTAATTTGTCCATAATGTCCATTAAATACTAATTCACTTTTAAAATGTTTTTAACTATTCCCAAACAAAAAATAAAACAACAAAAACATCAAAATAAAATAAATTATTAAATACGATTTCATGATTAATGTAAAAAATTACATTTCGAAAATCCCAAAAAAAAGTTTAGCAAATTAAAATAAATTATTCGGTTTGCTGTCAATGTCTGTGTTTGGCTTTATATATGCAAGAACTTTCAGCTACATCTGTCAAACTTTTTGTTATCCTGTGCTTAAAGCTTGGCGCTAAAAAACATTAATTGAGCTTTAAGCTTTGCTAATCTTTAACATTTGTTAATTTTCAAACTTTACCTTACTAACGTGTGCTTTGTAAAGCTTTACACCTTTCTGTGCTTAAAGCTTTGTGCCATATCTTACATTTTCGAGTTAACTTGACTTTCAGCTTAGCTAAAACTAAGCTCACTCAACTTTTCAGTGGAACTTTAAGAATTGTTTGGCGCTCGAAAGCTTAAAGCTACCGAAAGTTGCTATTAGTTCGTTTTGGGAATGCAAATCAACGTATCTCTAGTTTCATTAAATTATGCAAAAGGCTTTTACCCGTATTCGATAAGTTTCTAAACGAACAATTTCGATAATGTGCAAAAAATTGTTGTAAACTCTGAACTGAAGTTGTGTATAGTAAATTAAAACAACTCGAATGCCTCTGTGTGTTTTGTTTGTGTATACATATATGATACATATAATATAAGTTTATATAAATAGTTTCTCCTTCAAAATTTAAATATAATTCAATTTAACTACATATAAATATATTTCATTTCATTTTTGCAAATTTCATTAATCTCTTTAAAATTTAAATATCAATTTATTTCATTAATTATGTTTTCTTTATCTTTTTGTTGTTGTTGTTGCTGTTGTTGTTGTTAACAAAACACCACACATTTCTTGTGAGTAACTCGTTTACTATGTATGTAAAAAAATGTTAAGTTTATTAAGTGTTTTCTTTCGTTTTGTTTGGCATTAAGGTCGGTCATTTACAAATTTTCTCTCGGCTTTGGGTGTTCTCTGTTATTCGAAAAAGACGAAAAGAAGATATCTACAGAAATTGTTTTCGTTTCTTTTTGTGTTATTGTAAAACTAAAGAAACTCGGTTTCTGTCTGTTTGTGTTTGTGTGTTTCTGTGGAATGTATCAAGTGGGCGAGGGCGTGGACTAAGGTAAATGAAAAAATTCAAAAATTGAAATATTTTTGGCTTGGACATGAATTACCAAAGGAAGTGCGTGGGGGTGGTTGGGTGGATGAATCATTTAAATCTACATTTTAAAAATAAAATCTGGCTATGAATAAATTTAATTCAATATTTCGAAATATACAAAAAAATATATGATATTGAAACTAAAAAAAGGAAATTATTGTTGTGAGAGAGAGGTGCTTAAATTTAAAGAGGTTAACAACTACATACATACATACACAAGTTTACAAGGCTTTACCAATTGTTGAGTATTCTAATACTGAAATATTTTCTAAATAAGTTTTTGTTATTTGATAGCGGAAACGTAAAGCAAAGCGAAAGAGAAACACTCGAAAATAGTTTGTTGTTGTTAGTGGGTATTTTTAGAAAAATATTTTTTGAAGAAGCTACATAAAACTCATACATAGAAATCTTATAAATTCTAATTTTAAATTAAGTTTAGTACTCTTAGATAGGAAAATTATAATATAAAAGAAGAAGAAGAAGAAGCAACATTTAAGAGCTTTTGATTTGATTTTGTTTTGTTTTCTTTAAGTTTGTTTCGTTTCTTGGTTTTTGATTCAAATATTGTAACTTTGTATTCGAAACGTTCTATACAGTAGATACACAAACAAGAACCAACGCAACATGAAACATTTAAATACTTTTTAATGATTTACTTTTATACTTCATACTTTATTTAAACTTTTGCCTTGTTTAACATTTATTTTTACTTTTAGCGTTTGTTTTGTTTTTGTTTTCGTTTTTGGTTTCCATTTTTGTTTTGTTTAAGTTTGTTTATTAAGCCTTTGCATTTATTTATATTTTATTATTTATTTAGTTTGTTTAAGTTAATTTTAGCCAAATGTGTTTTTGTTAACTACAATTTTAATCGCTTGCTGCAAAGCGTTAGCGAGCTTTCTGCTAAGTTCACAAGTCGTTAGTCCAAATGGACTATTGAGGTTCGTTATGTACTCGTATTAACCATTTTAGATATTAGTAAAAATTTAAGCATACAAATAGAATAAAACAATTCTTTATGCTTAAATTTTTACATCAAAATTTCGCAGAAAGCTTTCGAAGCAGCAAATTAAATTTTTTAACCAATCAAAATTAATTAAATTCTTCTTTTGTATTTGGGTTTTTTTTAAGTTGCTTTTCCACTTCGCTTGTACATATGTACCTAAGGTGTTTAAAGTTTAAATGAAACTTTGAAAGTCACTACTTGGGCTTAAAGTTGAAAATATCAAAACTACTAAAAATAAGCTTAAAGTTGTGTGTATAGCAAAATAAGTGAAAAACGTTTTAAAGTTCTCTACGAAAGGCCATCAAGAAGCTTAAAAATTTAACTCGCTTATTTTTAAACAAACAAATAAAGCTTTTTTGATGTTGTAATTGTGTTTAAAAATAGTCGATTTAAAGTTTTAAACATAGCGATTCTACTAGTATGTAAAGTTAAGTAAAATATCTAATAAGTTTAGTTTAATTTAATTTAGTAGAGTGAAGTGAAGATGTTGTTTAAAAGAAAGTTAAACTTTGCATGTGTCGTTCATTCTCCTGCCATTCCATAATAACGTTTATTTTTACGCCCCTCCATACCGTTCCGAATTAAGCTTTTTCAATTGCATTTAGTTGAATTGATTTAATGTTTTTATCATTTATGAGTTACCTTTTATGCTAAATACACATGAGTTGAAATTTGTATTTCTTATTAAGTTTTTGCAGTATTTGAGTTTTTTGTTTGTGAATTAAAAGTTGTTTGCGCTTTGAAGCTCTAAATCGCAAAAGCTTTTCATTGCCATTAACTTTGGTTGTTAAATGTTTAGTTTTGTGTTAGTTCGTAAATTATATGCAAAAGTTTTTGGAGTTATTCGATTTTTGTTTGACGATAATGAAGCTATTGCCATTTAAAGCTTCAAAGCAGCGCTTTAAAAGCTTTAATTTTTTTTTCAACTATAAGTAATTTTTTGGTTTTTTGTTGGCTTTGGTTTTTCCATTAAACTATTTTGATTTTTTTGTTCTGATTCCTTCACTTCTTTATAAACTTTGTTAATTTGTTTTTGGGTTTCTTTGGGTTTCTTTGTTTCACATACAGTACATACATATAAATAGTTTAAATTTGGTTTTTGTTGTTGTTTTCATTGTTAACTTATTGCTATCTCAAAAAGGATGTTGTTATTTAATATATATTTAGATATATTTGTTTTTTCTTTGTTTGTTTGTTTGCTTTAGTGTTTAATACTTTGAGTTTTGAACCCTTGGGCCAAAGTTTTTATCTTTGTTCTAGAAATTGAGCTCGTTCCAGGTCTAAATACAACATGCAACACTTTGTGGTTTGGGCTAAGTTTAAAACTCCTTAAAGCACTGTCTCCATTTCCGCGATTTCCGTTTTATAGGACCTTCAGAGAGATAGTATAAGTTCATTTTTTATTATATATGTATGAATGTATAGAATAGTAAAATAAGTAAATATTTATTTGTGGATATTTTATAAAGAAATACTAAGTAAATATTCTATGATACATGGTTCATGCATATTCAGCTCCTAGATTTTGTCTTCATAGATTTTGTTTGTTTTCATTGTATATATGGGTGTGTGTATGTTTCTGTGTGTATTATAATGTTGATATTGTGTGTGTCAAATTACCAGCAATCAAGCTTTTGCTATACAAAGGCTAATATCTCCAGTTTGCAATTATGTTTATACTTATACAATCAA
This sequence comes from Suillia variegata, assembly GCA_949127995.1. Taxonomy (NCBI): domain Eukaryota; kingdom Metazoa; phylum Arthropoda; class Insecta; order Diptera; family Heleomyzidae; genus Suillia; species Suillia variegata. The sequence continues at coordinate 41,157,612 of OX421846.1, read as the reverse complement.
TCATGATATTCTGTTGGTTGCCAATAAATATATCCATTACAGAAATTTCTAAATCAAACTCATCTTTGATTTTGCTTACGGATTTGAGGGCATTTAAATCGTTTGGAGCTGAATAATTTTTTTTTTTTTGGGAAAACAAAAGCATTTCGCTTTGATAGGTTAAACAAGTTTTTTAAGGAGTTTGCTAAATATATTAATAAAAAACTAATTGTTTGGAGGTTTTATGGCAGGTGTAAGAAATTCGTATAAACGAGGTCATATAAGTAAAGGTACACTTGCCTATTAATAAATGAAATCACCAATTTTTATCATATTTTCACATTTAGAGGCAGGAAAGGAAAATTTCAGATACAAATTGTTGATTCATAAATCAAATAAAAAATAAAAGTGTTTTGAACTAATTTTGTTATAATTTATTAAGTAATATAATATGTTAAATATGAAGATTTAATATCGAAAATTTAATAACCAAGAAAATATAAACTGTAAATATTTGTAATCCAATTGTAACTGCATTGAAATACTTTATGTCATCGGTTCGAATTTTGCGAGGTTAAATTGCATTTATAAAAAATAACACATAACTCAAAAATATCCACTCAAACCTAAAAATCCCGCAATTTAAAATATCGAAAAAATAATTTTTAATCCACCATATGTGATTCATAACATAATGTGTCAAAATGTGCGCAAGTGTTAACATTAAAAGGGAAAACTTTGCATGAAGGCAAAAAGACGATTCAACATTGAAATTTCACATTAGCACATTTTCTCACTTATTCATTTTCACTTACTCATTCTTATGTTCACTTAACACACACACAGCCACACACACACACACGCACGCAAACATCGAAAACACTCAGACGCACGCTGTCGCTTGTCATCACCCCCTAATCACACACACAGCAATTTTCAAATTTTCCTTACAAATCAGCAGACAATTAAAAGCAATTTCCCCAGTAGAAAAAAAAACAAATATGCAAAAAAAAGGACGAACAAAAAAAAGAAAACAACAACAACAACAAAACAATAGTCTTTGTTTGAATAACAAAAGCTTGTGTACACAAATAAGGCAAAAGGCACAGACACATTTACATATTGTTTGCTCAAAAGCAATTAATGTGCATGTATACAAATTTAATACCGCACAAACAAACGCACACAGTCACATCAAGAACACTCACACACACACACACAGACACATGAACACATAGAAATAAGTAGTAGCAATCGTTTAGGCCATAGCGAAACAGTCGAACCGATCCAAACTGTCTCTAATAGGCCACATTTCAGCTTCAGGGCATATGGCTCGGGAAAACTTTTCCTCAAATAGAGTGCATCTTTTTTTAATAATGCCGACAGTAAATAACCCAAGATAGGACGACAAACGAACGAACGAACGACCAGACTGACGGTAGAGTTGAGCTGGTGTGCTGTGGTACGGGCAGGCGGCAGCGGGTGACGTAGCATGAAAACAATAAAAAATGAATTGTCGGAAGTTTGTGATTGTGCCAAATCGGAAATCAAGATAAAGCAATTTGATGAAGTCATTTCCATATGGCTGCATTGGCTTCGAGAATGACTACGACGACGACGACGACTGACAACATTCAATACTGACGACGTGCACAATTAGGGCGAAAATGTTTACATTAGCTGTAGGCAGAGCAGAGCAGAGCAGGCAGCCAGCCAGCAAGCGTTTCTCAAGGATCTCATCGCTCCGTTGTGTTTGAGGAAGTTAACAAGTGCGTTTCTGTTTGAATTTCATAACTCACAGATAATCAAATAAACGGGTTAGAAATAAATTGATAAACTCGAAGGAAAAGGAGAAATTTTACTATCATGCCATGCAGGAGGCGATACGATGGATACAAAACCATAGTCGCTACTTTACGAGTATGAGTGTTAGCATAGGAGTGGAGAAGGTAATTCTCTATGTTTGATTTACTTGCTAGGAGAAAAATCTATTTTCATGCAGGAGTATTAGGGTCGATTATAATACTCTAGTCGGCATTTATATGCATTAACTCCCAAGTGAAATAAATTCAAATATTATTACCATGGCAAATTTTGAAAAATCATTATATATCGATACTACTGATCAATCATAGAGATATAATGATTTTTTTATTTCACGAGGCAGGTAATTATAAGTGCCCTCTTGTCTACAGGCAGGATTCAGGCTGGGTTGGGGAATCACATCCATAGTTATAGAAAACTTACCACCTGTATAAATCTTGTGCACTTGCGGCTAAGCTCAGGTTGCCCAGCAGCGGTGGACGTTCTTTCAAATGTTTATGGTTGAGCAAATCGGAAGATGATGCTAGTCTGTAAATAAATAAGTAAATGCATTTAAGTGCACAAAACAAATAGAATAAACTGTTAAAAGTGGAACTCACCTTAATTGTGGCGCCTTAATGCCGTGCTTATCTAACGCCTTCTCCAGTTGACGAACGCGTAAACGCGACATGTCCAACTCATGTTTCACCTTCCACAAATGTGTATCACAAATAGGATCGTTGCAGCGATGCTTTTTCAAAATTTCTGTCGCCTCAAATACCGCTCCGCGGAATGTCAGCGACTTGCCCATCGACAGCGATATTAACGCACAACAATGACCGCCATCTTTCTTAGCCAAACGCTTGCGTATGTACTTAAAGTAGACATGCTCGAGCAGCAGCAATAAAGCGGCCAGCAGTATTCCAGCCATCAGAAGAAGAAATGCTGACAAGAATTGCTCGAGTGCCAGCGGATCTGAAGATTTGTGTTCTTGTTTACCCGGACGACATGTGCCAGTCATCCAGTAGCGGCGCAGACGCTCCAAGTCACCATTTGCGCGAAATTCGAGTAAACGTTTATTGAACATTTGGACGTATTTTGAGTTGCGACTAAAAGCGAGTCCATAGCCTGCAAGGAGGATAGTAGTGGCCAGACATTAGCTTTATATGAACCGTATGAGTTTTTGGAATGAGTGTAATTACCTGTCATGGCATACCAGCTACCCACGGTCATCAGACGACAGTCTTCATCCTGTGCGACCAAATAATCCAAAACGGTGCCGTCGTAAATGAACGAATCCAAGTTACCATTCAGTACAGCGGCAACGCCTTCAGCTACACTGGTTTTGTTGTATCTACAAGAACAATACGATTAGTAATCATAGAAGTAACTCAAATATCGCAGGAGTCATACGATTTCATGTAGTGGTGCATTTCCTTGTAATACTTGTTGATAGTCGAGTCGGTGTGACTGTAAGGTATGGTGCCGTACTTAAAGGAAGGTTTGTGCGAATATGGATAGACTAGGCGACTGTCATTCAGACCGGTGAATTCATGGAACTCTTCTCTGTAAAATACAACTGCACTGTTATATAAAATGTAGAAACAAATTTATTGTGGTTTAGATTGTAAGCTCCTGTGTTGGGTATCTGAGTGTTGTTCAATTTTTTTATCTTGTTTGCGTTTGCGTTGTTTTTTTAAACCAGTGCGAATAGAGTGGATAAGATAGTGTAAATTTGTGTGTATCAATTTTAAATATTTTCGCTATACTTACCGCGTTATCATGAACGCTGCCAAGTTAGCAGTGTAGATAGCCAGGAACACCACAGCAAACAAAGCCCAAACATTGGTCATAAACCTTGAGGTGAATCCCCGCGGTGAATCGACATGAACGGCGGCTTGAAAGAGGACCGCCCAAACAAGCCAATATGTGCGAAACAATGAGAAACGATAGGGCGTCACATTTGAATTCTGTAGATAGAGTTTCATGTCATAGCCGCTGGGTGAGAGCCACTCAAAGAGGAAGATCATAAATGTTGCCGCCTGTATAGCTACAATTCCCACCTGGAAAAATCATAGTTAGGTATAACTGCAAAAGATTTTAAATTGCAGTATAACTCACCAACATCCATGATGCTGTATCGAAGGGCTCTAGAAATGCAGTTGGCGATATAATACCCGTTCTCTTGGCCACAACTATCGCAATGCCTGTCTCCATGAAGGGTTCACTGAAGTCCACCACAGCTTCACGTTCAGTATTGATCATCAGAGATGTCAATACCACATCGGTTTTACGGTTAACCAAATCCGCAATTAAACCATTCCATTTACCATTCTCAAGTGTACCCCATTTACCATCTTCGACCCGTACCAGCTCGTAGGTAAAACCCAATTCCTCGGCAAATTTCTCAAGCAGATCTATGCAAAAGCCGCTGCAACACTGAAAGAACGACTCGTTGCGATGCGCTTGTCCCACATCGATGTCGGCAGCCATTTCAATGGGCGCTACACGACATAGAACGCCACGATCCATGAGACATTTGCCACTAACTGGGTCAGCGGGTGAGAGATTGATATAGGGTGCCTCTTCGAGAAATGTTATTTTTAAATGGAATTTTTCGGGAACACCCTGTGGTGGAGCATGCGAATTCCCCGGCCAAGCGATATCTCGAATGTCGAGTTTTTGCGTATGCGTTTCCCAAGACTTCCAGACACCGATCTGGGAAGTAAATTAATAGTAATGTAAGGAGAAGCAATAATATAACAATTGGTTATTTACCTCTTCCCAAACTAAATTTTTGTTGGTAGCGCTGGGACGCAGATTCATGATTTTCAATTCAGCCGACTTCAGATCGCCATCTGCTGTAAACTCAATATTTGGTTTATTTAGGTCACCTTCAATCGATACATTGCGCATGTATCTAAAAAAACTGAAAAATGAAACCAATTATTATCAATGTCCATGACTTACATAACTCTTTTACTCACGTTTCGCCATTGTCCCACCGACCGCGCCCTTCGTCCTCGCACGACAACGATTGAGTTGTTAGCTTTCGTCCACGATTCGCTGGATCTGTTAGGTAGGCCTCCACACCATAACCGTAGATTTTGATCGCGTTCGTAATCTCATTCATCAGCGCTGCACTGCTCGTATCGAAGTGCACGCCCATCATTCCGATGGGAAACTGCGAATGTGCATCCTTCTTCTCGATTACCGATTGACTAACAACCCAAACATAATTCTCGCCAGTTAACTTCATTTCTTCAGCAGCTCTAAGAATAGTAATAGCTTCGACTTGTGTGGCATAGAGGAGCATCACTCTTGCCTCGCTATTTACCAGTTCCATCAAGTCACTAGTACGCGTTACCACAATCGAATTGAGGATTGTGAATTTGAAATAATCTTGCATCTCGGCGACACGCTCCCGCACAGCTTGCACAAAATCATCATGCCCCGCTATCTGAGAGGTGACGACCGAAAACTGATGCCATTTGTAACGTTCGAGTATGCTCAACATAGCAGCACTTTGATGTTCTATACTTGGAGCTAACTGAAGCTGAAGTGTCGATTGGGAAGCACGTCGCTCGAGTCCCGAATTGTCGGCATTCCACGATATCACCGGTATGCCCAAGTAGCCGGCCAGCTGCAGAAAATACTGTGCCGACGCAGTACTATGACCAAATTGCTCATTATTCATCATATACAGGATGGCAGAAACGTTGACGTGTAAAAATTCCTTACAGAGTGTGCTCAGGATCGCTGTGAAGAAAGAAAAAGAAGAGTTGATAAATTACATTTGCAGACACTATACGAGTAGATATTAAAATGAATAATAAATAAAAAAAAACGAATTTGGCCATTCTAATTACATTCCACCAGCTTTTTGTGCACTCATTTTTTTTTGTGTGCTCGTTTTTTTTTTATTGATTTAACAAACGTTTTCAATAAATTTTGCTTTGGTGGCTAATGTTTGCACTGGCAGTTGGAGGGAAACATCGCCACTGTTAGTGGATACATGATGCGAGCTGGATACAAGATGTATGGCAATTAATTGCAGATTAGCCGCAAGGGAATTCGAAAAATTCACTGTACTTAACTTTTAATTAGGAGTTAATGTTCTTGTAGTCAAACCAAGCAAACGAGGTCAACTAAACAGCGCTTTGGCACTACTGTAAAAGATGAAATTAGTGCGCCACTTTGTGACTTTTTTGTGAAAAATGCAATTAACAATAGGAAAACTTTATTATATAGAAAAATTTCAGGTTTGCTACCTTAGAGTCGCTTTGGGCAAATGATCTTTGTACAAGCGCCTGTTAAATAAAAGAAGAACCAAACACGAACCGACCCAACCCAGCCCAGCCCAACTTTCAAAAGCCTTTGTAAAGTTTTCCAAAAAGCGAAACTCATAAATTGAATTATGACACTGTCAACCAATTTAACCAACCAATGTGCCGGCACAAAACGTCTGTCTGTGTGCCGACACACACACAGACATGCAATCCATTTAATATGCAATCATGAAACAAACGCTGAAGCAGTCAACCATCCCAAACACACTCATGGCGGTGGTGCTGGAGTAGGCATCGCGTCAACTCGACTCCGTCAGCGATCCATCTACATCCTTTCAACGCGCACAAAGTCTGTCAACTTATTATAACATTCATTAATTTTATTTAAGCATCATTCAATTACTTTCATCTTTATCTTTATCACAAGTTAGCACCAATAAGTATACATACATACATGTATGTAAATCAGTGTTGAGACGAACATAAGTAAAGTTTCATAAAGAGGTTCGCTATTGTTTATACAATATACATCCTCTATAAACTATTATAAAAAATTAATAAACTGGATTCACTTTCTTAATAAAATATATTATGAATGTTCGTATATAAACCAGAATGTGGTACTAACTTTTTTAAACTTATTTCTACTATATGTCATCTCTTGAAAGGCGCACATATATTTCGTTTATGCCAACACTGATGGGAAAAAATGGCAGCCGGCGTGAAAAATGTTGCGACTAAAAACTTTATTCATTACAGGAACCAGCGCCATTTTAAAATCGGAACACACGAACAAAACACAATCTATGCTCACACATCAGAACACAACATTGCATGGGTTGAGCGAGTGAGTGTATGCGCACGAATACACACACACATATAACATACATACATATATACGAGTACACACACGTACATTGAGACTTTAACAATCTGATACCGAACCGAAAGACCATACATATACACACACTTACTTAAGCATTCATTGTTCTTGAAATGTGTTTGGAAAAATGGAGAATTTTTTAAACCAAAATTGTTGTTGGTACAAGCGAATCGAACATCACACGACGACGACGACGACGATGACGACGACGATGGCGTCGACGATGATGACAACCATCGTTGGCGTACGACGTCCCTAAATCAGTGATCCGAAGCCAACTAAAGAATAATAGAATATACATATGGGCGAATGCATCGACTGGAGCTGGGGATAATAGAGGCGGCAACGGCGGATGTGTATCCTACATCGTATTATGGGGTGCGATATTGTAAACAGCTCACGTGTAAATACCATTTAAAACAACGTAAAACCGGAAATCATATTAACAACACTTTGATATTGGATCATCCGCCTCATGTGTAAAGCTTACATACATAAGCGAACGTATTGGGATGGTATGTGTCTGCGTTTGTATACTCGTAAGTAGTTAGTATGGAAAGTAAAGGTTCCGCATACAAGAGCGAGAACAAGCAATACAAATACAGGTTATGGGAGACGTTGTTTAAGGAAATTGGACAGGATATTTGTGCAGAAGCACATTTCACTCGATTTACTGCCGACAACAATGGCAGACAAAAACGTTGAGTGTAGCTGTTCGCTGTGTGTATGTCGAATGTAGGAATGTATATGTAGTATGTTGGTGTATGCATGGACTGACATTAATTTTAATGAATGTAGCAAAAAAAAGAGAACTAAAAAATACGAGAACTATCATGTTCAGTTGGGCCTAAACAACCTGCTCACCTTGAATAATAAATACAAAAAAATATTCGAGAGATTCTAATGCACCGAAACGAAACCGGCGAATTTCTTCAATTGATATGAAAGTGTGCTCATAAATCATCGAGATACTTCTTATGGTCATGCTAAAAGATCTGTCATTGTTATTGTGTTATACGCATCATGTATCCTCGTTATTAACAGCTCCTACAGTTGCGTGCTGCTGTGGAAAATAAATGATTTCTACTTCGTACGACAAAGTGGGTGTAACAGTCGGGAGCTTTTATACAAAAGTGCTCTATACAAAAGGCGAAAATACGCTGCTGTCACTCCGGTTTGAAGTCGACCAGCCGCCTGCGAGCCGTAGTCGAAGCCGAAACAAGTCAAAAAGCCATGCCGCAAATTAAATCGCCTTCTCATTTGTTATTTGTGAAATTGCAGTTAGAGAGGCAGGCGCTGAAGAGGATCCGAGCCGCTTTGTCACATCGCATCAGCTAAATGAACGAATGAACGAACGGACGACAGACGACAAGACACACACACACACACACACAAAAATAATCAACCTCCCAAAATGGGTCAACGTTAAACACATCTCCATTCATCGCTCGCACCCGTAACAAAAAGCAAAAAGCAAGAACCCAAAACGCATCATTACCGCAAAAGCCACAAACTTCCACATTGAATGAGGAAGACTAAGCAGCATTAAGGGGCACCAGTCATTCCAACCATGACAGCCAACGGACAAAACAAAAGTATAGACAAACAGACCGACCCACCGACCCACCGACTAAACGACAAACGTACGAAAGAAAGAAGACTAATGCGAAAGCAGTCCAAGTTCAAAACTCGCATTCTAGACGTGCGCGCCTGACCTGCAATCCTTCGACGCCAATTAAGTGGAAGGGTGCATTAACATGTGTTTGACGTCCGTAGACGCTGGAAACGTTTGTCCTATTGTTTGGCTGTTGGTTGCCTAGGTTGGTTAGTTTGTTGGTTGGTTGACTGGATGAATGCGGCAGCAAGTCTGCATACTCACACTTATTCAAAAGAACAAAAAATTGAAAGGATATCTTTATGTGGACGACTCGTCTATCATCATCATCTTCACCATCATCATTACAATTATCGTGATGGAGAAGTTGACGACGATGATGATGATGATAATGATTCTCAGGATGTTACAAGCGCCTTTAAAGTGCCGATGTTGGGTCATATTCATATCACTACATAGATGTTATAAATGATAATTACATCAGTGTAATGATTATGGCTATTAAGGCGATGATGACGATGATGATGTTGTACGCTACAACAAGCCTATTACCCATACAAGGTAGACAACGTGTTAACAACAAGGTTAACATGCCTGGCAGGCAGGCAGGCAGGCAGGCAGCTATAGTAAAAAACGTTCGTCTACTGAACTGTAATCAAAAATAAAACTAAAAAAATAAATGTTTGTGGCAAGGATTGCGCGCAGCTTATGTAGCAGCTGGAGGTGCAACTATGTTATTTTTAAAAGGGCTCACACAATATGCCGCTGGCACTGGGCATGCCAATGCATACCATGCATGGATTTTTTTATATACGTCTAGCACACTGGTACACAAACACACAAAGAGAATAGAAACCACAATAAGCGCCCTTTGGCACTAGAAAGTAAAAACAAACAACAACAAAAAGAGAAATAATAACAATAATAAAAAACGAAGCAAATGGCACAGAACATGGGGCGACATTGCAAAAGCAGTTCGGATCGGATCTAAAGAATGGCAGACGAGGTGTATTAGTGGGAAAACTTTAGTCATTTTCATATTCATATGAACGCCCCACTGTGAGTGGAGTAGGTGCATACATAACTGAGAAGGCGCGTGTTAGCAAGTTAAGAGGACTGCAAAGAGCATTTACTTTCAGTTAGAATTTTCAACTAAACATTTTTTGTTTTCCTTTGTAGAAATAGTTTTAAGTAATTCGAAGTTAGTAGCTCCATTGTTTTTACTCCAGAAGTTCTTTACTTCGGTGTCTGTCTAAGTGATACTTTAAATTTCAACAAATTCCAGCATTGTGCAGTCGAAATTCGCCATGGTCAAAGTTAGACATTACCTTGTTTGTTTCTCTAAGGAACATACATACATATTTATCTGCAATCAAAGCATGAAAGGAACCATTGAACCATTATAACCACTTTTTGTTCAGCCCAGGCAATGCTGCAGACTGTTTGGCTTGAAAATCTTTTACGCTTTTGCTAAAGCCACTTAACTTTTGTTGGTCGGATGCTGTTGCTCTGGTGCTACGAATTGAAATGTCGACGGGAAAAGGCAGACTGGCAGGCAGGCAGGCTGGCTGGTTGGCTGGTTGTCTGGCTTTTTCAATCCGAAACCCCACCACACAATAATGGTGGTTAATATCAAAAGGCAAAACCAAAAATAAACCAAGCAACTCACTTACTCGCAGCGCTCGCTTATAAATTTCGTGGAAACTTGGCTAATAACATCACCGAGTTTGACTCGATTGTGTGGTTCAAAAAGTTTACAATAAAGTTAGTAATGCTTGCTTGTCGGCTTGTCGTTAAGAACGCGTTGACTTTGTATTCGTTTGTTCGCATGTACGTGTGTGCGTGTGTGTGTTTATACTTTGGAAATGTTGGCAGTAAATCGTATTAGAAGTACGTTTAGTATGGCAAATTTACAATCACCATGGCAAATGAATATCAATTGAAAATTTGTGCAATAGACCATACAACTTTTCCGCACTTTTCTTCGTGCTTTTTTTTTTCTTTCTACTTACTGTACGTTACGTTACGTTAATACTTGTCGGGAGTGCTAAATGCGGATGCTATTTAATGAGCTGGCTATGGATGCTCAGACAGTGGTGCCTCGTTGGCAGGCGTGTTCGGGAGGTGTGATTTAATAAGAGAACGTCTGGTTTTAAGTTGTAAACATTTCCATTTTGCTTGGTTGTTGTGATAAGGACATGTGGTTGGGTACTTTTTTTTATAGGTAATGTTATCGTTTTTGGCTTGTTGACTTTTTAGCGCGCTCTCTTTTATTGACCGCCTGTACATAAACCCGGCAATGTATTTCGAATTTGTCGACTGGTGTTTGCAATAACAGACGCCAAAAGCAAGCAGACATCAAAATTCGCACACTCAACCCTTTTCGAGAGTGAATATTTTTACGATATATTTAGCACGTAATATATTAGATGTTTGCTTTGTCGCCCTCTTCTTAACGACGCCTCTGCTAAATGGGAGCCCTGCCATGATTTTATTATAAGCGAGTATGTTTGAGTTATGACAGCGTTGCGCTAGCTGCCTTCCTGCTTGCCTGCCATCTCAGCCATGCCACGCCGTGCCGACATAAATATCGACATATTAGATTTTGAAATTCCATTTTGAATTCCAATTTTCGCACAGCTTTGCGATATTCTATTTTGTGTGACTGTTGTTTTTGTTGTTGGTTGGTATTGCGCCTTATGCATATGTTAAATTTTCATATAAATTGTTAAAGTAAATACACTTTTCGGAGTGCTCCGATGATGTTTCATATTTGTACACGAGAATAAATGTGAGCGTTTTACAGGCGGCAAGGCAAGGCATGGCAAGGCATGTAAAAAATAAATTACGAATATTTCGACAGAGCCGACCGAAGTTTAAATGGATTTCTCAACTTGCTTTCGATTGGGTGGAATCGCTAACAGGGCTATGAGCTGTGAAATTCCGGGGAAACTCGTTGAATAATGGATTTTCGGTTGGGGCCAAGGAGGCACGACACAAAAGCGTATTTTACAGAAAGAAGAAATACATTCATAAATTCGTGTGGGTATTTTCTTTACAAGCAACTAATTAATTTTGATTAGATTTAATTATGAAATATGTACGTGAGGTTATTTTTAGATACGCCACGAGAAAGAAGTTTCCATAACCATTTACTGCATTTAGAAATACTTTTATTGCCACGAATTTAGTTAAACAAATGTGAACTTTAATAATGAAACGAATCTCATTTTTAATTGACGAATAAAAATATTTTTTGAGAGTGACTAAGAGTATTTTATTTTTTTTGTAATAAAGTACATGAGTCTGCATTAATCTCACAGATGATCACTATTTCAAGAAAACTACAACCGGCATACTCATATATTAATAAAAAAAAGGAATTATTATGTGAAGAGCTTGAAAGAGGTCATCAAATCGTAAACTATGTTAAGGTTCGAATGGAATTATTAAAAAAAAGAGAATGTTAAGTTTTTGTTTTAAAAGATATACAATATTTAAAATAATTTGTATCTAATAAAAATAAATAAATGAATCTAAGTTCGATATCGGCAATAAACTAGTAAAAAAATGGGCTCTTCTTTTTATGCACCACTCAGTGGTGTATATCGGGTTTTGGCATACATACTGATTTTTTGTTGACACGATATCTTGAGAAACATTAGAGATATTGGGTTGAAGTTCTGTAAACAAAATTTCAATTATGTTTAGGAACGATTAGGGTGGTTCAGGTTTGTTATTTTTTTTATAATATGTTTAAAGAAAGCTCATATAACTTTAATTGATTATTTTGATAAACAAACGATATAAAATAATTATAGTCTATTTAGGGAATTCATGCCTTATAAATTTAGGGTGTTTCATATACTTTTTTTTTAAATGAATTATTATTTTAAAAGAATGTATATTATAATATTTTAAATCATGAACTACCCTAATGTGATTGTGATATTAAATATTGGGATGGATTTGTAATAGTCGGTAGTACCGACTACAATTTCTTACTTGTTTTAATGTATGCTTGTCTCCCAAATTTTATTTCATTCTAAATTGGATATTGATATCTACTTCTACATACTATCATGGACTGCTTTTATCTTGGAGCACTTTTTAAAACTTTTTTATTTTGAAACAATCAAATGTAAAATATAAAAAAATGTAAACAATGCAAGATAAAAAATAAACCGAATGACGTCTATTTTGTTTTGTTTTCTACTCTATTTAATTCGTATACAAACCCAAATTTGTATAAAAAAGTTTAAGTAATTCAAACACATGTCAAACACCCTGAGCGATTAGATTAAACGGTTTGCAATCAACATCATCATACTTCAAGGGCAGTTGTCATGGCGCTGAGCTGCTGCTTCCACAGACTACGACGAGGATGACGACGACGATGAGGATGACGACGTAGACGTGTCTTTTCAAGTTTAAATCTCTGCTATTAAAACAAAGGCAAATAAAACAAAAAAAACAAGAGCAAAAAACAAAAACTTTTTACGAGTTTCGACATCATTAATATGCACAACGTCAAAAATAGTAGATACGAGTACGGGTTTAAAATGCAGTCAGTATACGACAGAAGCGAACACTAGACAGGCTGACTCCACGACGCACCCTGGCCAAGCCGGGCCAACCCAGTGAGAGCCCAAACTGAACTCTAATAGGACAATTGTAAGCACTCCAAGCTAAAGGAGCAACGAGCGAGTGAACAGTGAAAGGCGCAACACAATTGAAAGGACAACGAACGAAAGAACGACAGTCAAGGCGCCTCGGGGCAACCAAGCGTCATAAATTTGGTCCATGACACGCAGGCAGGAAGGCAGGCAAGCAGGCAGGCGGCAAAAAAGTACAACCAGCAGAAGCATCAGCACCCGCCACAGTAGATGAGAAACCGTTGAATGCGAAGTTTACGCGAAAAAAATTTAAAAACAAAAAACAAACAAAAGCATATCTTGAGGCGCATAGCGGTGGCATTAAAAGCGAAGCACTTGTGTCGTTTTTTGTGTGAAAGAACGACGACGACAACAACGTTGCATACAATCGCGTAGCGTAGCGCCGGATAAAAGGATAATAAAAAATTAAAAACCCTCTTGTAGAAATTTTTAACAATTTTGAAATGGCGACAACGGCGCGGCGGCTGTGGCTATGGCTATTGCGGTTACACCAACACCATCACCATCAACTACAACAACGACAACAATATAAACAGTTCAAAGGCAAGGAAGCACAGAGAAAGACCGGAGTAGGCGGGCAGGAAACCACTTAAGCGTTTAGAGCTACGAAGCAGGCATTGAGGGTCGAGCACAAGGATTATGCGGATGTGATACCGAAATGAATATCGCCTTGGACGGACGAATGGGCGGGTGACAGAACAGGACAAAGCAGACTGGCCGACATGCAGACAGACAGACGATCGGTCTGTCGGTCCAAAGTAAATACACACAAAAATCGCTTAAATCGCAGACAAAATAAACAAGAAAATGCGTATGTAAACAAAAATTAATTTAGCTAATTTATTACGCATTTGGGGTTTATCGAAAAGCACAACAAAATATCTCCGCACGCGTTTGTCGTCCTTCACAAATAATGGGGGAGTCGGGTCGGTGGATAGGTCGACATCGGCATGTGGAGCTGGTTGGTGGATTTGTGTGCTTGCGTCGGAGCTGGGTTGAATTTTTACCGCAGCATCAATTTTGAAGTGAGCCGATGGACGGACGGACGGACAGAGGAGGAGGAGGTGTGTAGTGCAGTGCAGATGTGGAAATTTCGCTACGACAAACAAATTTTTAATTCAGCCAAGGCGAAATATTCTCAGGGGTCTTTAGGTATATTTAACGGGAAATACTCGTGCATTCCGCTTTCATTGTCCTTTTTTGTGTGCGTTGGTATGAGTGCTGCTTGTCTGGTGGTGCTCTTCGCTTTAAGTTATCTGGGTCAACTTTATTTGTTGATTTTTATGTGTTTTGGGTTTAGTTTTGTTTCCTTCTTTTTTTTAGTTGTATTATTTTGGACCGCAATCAGATTAGTGACACTTTTAGAGAATCAATATTAGATATCTTTCACGTCTTAATTGAGGTTTTTTTTTAATTAAGTTGCATAACATAAATAATCCTCAACCTGCAAAGTTGCCCCAAACATATTTTTTACGTTGGTTATCTTTGGTGGATTTTATTATGAAGTTTTTAAATTATATTTATTATTATATATTCTAAAAGAAAAAATATTTTTTAATATTATTAGACAAAATCCAACAAAAAAGTAACGAGTTCTGTATTTTGTTCAAATTTGTCCCAATACAGTTGAATTTATATTTGATTGGTGTTCAGATTTGAAGTGTTTACTAAATGAAACGTTGCATTGTTTTAACCAATTCTTAATTGTTTAAACTAATGATTGAGCTAATTTGTCTCCCAAATAAAATCCTAGTAATTTCAGTGCTTGAATTATCTTCTTAGATTAAAGTTTCACAGCAACAAAATTTTTTAAATAAGCGACAATAATAAAGAGACATTCGGGCCATTCTTCCTCAGTTATTACGTTTAGTTGATTTGAAAGGGATTTTTGAGGTCCCCACTGAACCGAACCCAGCAATTTAACAGATAAAACTGAATAGATGAAACTAGCTATGGACAAATTTGTCGGGTTTTGATATCATTTCAACATTGAATTTTCTTAATTAAGTTTTTACACGCTTTGCAAATGAACGAAACTTAATTTGTAGTTCCTATAGAATCATAAATAAAAGACAAAGGCATCCTTTGGTCATCTTTAAAATAGGATAATTTATTTTGGAGCATGAGATACGAGTAATAAAGTTTTTTTCCAGCAAAGCAAAGAATACAACATAAAGTGAAGTGTAATAGCTCAAATGCAGATTCAGTGGATTGTCTAATATTATAATTCTTAAAAAATTTTTAGCCTTGTATTGTCAGTTTTAAGACCATTAGATAGGTAGGTAGGTAGGTAGGTAGGTAGGTAGGTAGGTAGGTAGGTAAGTAGAGTTGTTGTCTAACGACGTACCTAGGCCTGTTGAAGGCCCATTGTGATACCACCGGAATCAAAATGCACCTTACTCCTCCACTGGGTCCTCTTTAAACAATCCTGTGGCCTTAATAAAACTAACTACTTTCGACAGTTTGATAAGAAAGCCGGAACCCAGAATTGGTAACCTTGTACACAGAGCCATGCACCTGCATAGAAGGTGTTCAACATTCTCTTCCTCTTCTACCATTAATATGGTTTATAATTGTGAATACTATAAATACAATTTGTTGGCATTATAGTGCCACATAATTATATTTCACTCTTTACATAAGGATATTTTTGTTTACTTTAGTTTAAACTTAGAACTTAAATATAAAAAAGTATACAAAAAAATTCTGGAGTATGCACCTAAATACTTGTATATACTATACTATATAAGACACCGGAATGTTAGCTTGTTTCAGTGTAATAA
Organism: Suillia variegata; assembly: GCA_949127995.1. Lineage (NCBI taxonomy): Eukaryota > Metazoa > Arthropoda > Insecta > Diptera > Heleomyzidae > Suillia > Suillia variegata. The sequence goes on along the minus strand of OX421846.1, from coordinate 41,141,584 downwards.
AAATCCAATTATTCGGAAAGCAACCACAACGCCATAAAATGGGCTACACCAACTTAATTTCACCTCAAAGCAAAAACAAAAGTTAGTAATCCGAAATTTTACGCAATTCTGCTCTACTAACTTAATAGATGAACTTACCTGTTGGACTTGGCGTTAGCGACATCATGTCGAAGTGTATATTCCGCTGATCAAATTGGTAATCCTTGAGAAATGTTAACTTTGCACCGCGCGTCTTAGTCAGCGCCTGCACGGCGGTATTAATGGCGCGCACATATTCGCGTTTGCCAAAGTTCGTGTGCGGCGCTATTAGGCCAATATTTAATTGTTCCTTATCTTCCTTGTTGCCTTTCGTAACGCCATTTGCGAGTCTAAGCGCCGATGTGCATGGACATGAATAAATTAAAATCAACGCCACGACAAAGACAACGCTGACGCTAAGCAGACGCGGCAGCTGTAGTAGATGCCGCCTTCGATGCGACAACGTTTGCTTTTCCGGTGCTGGTGCGGCTGTTGTTGTGCGCACGCAATGAGAAGGAGGATAAGTCTCAGTGGAAGGAGGCGTTAGTACTATTGAAGTAGATGATGGCACACTGTAATAAGATTGTGCGTAAGTGGCAGACGAACTGGCGGAGGTTGTGGCGTTGGTGGTGGTGATGATGGTGGTGGCGCGGGTTATGGCAGTGGAGCAGCTACTGCTGCTGCTGCTAAAGCTGTCTCGGCAGCTGCTTCTCCTGCTGCTGATGACGCTGTTGTTGTTGTTGGTGTAGTCGTGTGTCGTTAACGTTGTTGTTGGCATTTTAGAATATTTAAAAGGCTCTTGTGTTACATTTAATTTAAGTTGGTTGATGTTGCTTGTGTTGTTCTTGTTTTTGTAGGTGGTGGTGCTGCTGTTACTGCTACTGCTGCTGCTGCTGCTGTTGGTGGTTCTTCGTTTGGGGCGTCGTTGCGTTGTTTCGTGTTTTTCGCTGGTATTGCTGTGTTTCCAGCCGCTTGCTGTTTCCTTGTGACGAAAAGTTAAACCCTTCATTATGCAGCAACTGTTGTTACGGCTGCTGCTGCTGCTGCTACTGCTGCTGTTTATACTACTTTTACGTATTTTGCGATTTTGGCGTTTTTGGTTGTCTCCGCTTTTTTTCTCGCTGTCTCTGTGATTCTCTTTTAGGCGGGTGGTATACGGATGGAATGGGTTAATTTAACGCAATCAGCACGGCACACTTACAGATTTTTCTTTTTTTTATTTACTTTTTTTTGCTTCCTTTTCACGTCGTTTTGTTTTTTTTTTTGTACGACTTTTTGTTTTGGTTGTTGTAGGTGGGTGGTAATAGGTCGTTTAAGGGTGTGTCAGAATACAAAAAGAGAAAAGGAGAAGAAAAAAACCAAAAGAGGGAAAGAAGAAAATCACGTTTCCTTAGTAAGTTTCCTTGCGCTTCCTGTAGTTATTTCAATTTTCCGCTTGTTTAAAATGCGTTAAATACGTCATTAGCTGCTGATGCTGCTGCGGATGCGGCTGCTGCTGCGTTTGAATCCGCGCGCGCTCGCTCAATCTCCGACACAATATTTTTGCGCTCGGCACTCTTTCTCTAATGTTGCTACTGCTGCTGTTGGTTTTATTTTTGCTTTTGCTTATGGTATGGCACTCCTTTACCTCGCTCGCTTGTCTAATGTCAAAATTGGAAATTCTTCCACTTGTCAGCATTTGTTTTCGTTATTTTGTGCGGCTTCATGCGACAACATCAGCAACGACGACAGCGACAGTGAAAATGAGGACGAGGATGACAACAACAAAGACTCTAACAATAACAACAACAACGATACGGACAAGGACGATGCGGCGAAAGAGTAGAACGAGAAGGAGGAGGAGGATGACAACATTTCTTCTTTAGCCAAGCGCCACAAAGTACAAAGTTCTTTAAAGTTGTCCGTTTCGTTTTTAGTTCAGTCTTTCAGTTCTGTTGGCTGGCGGCATACCGCGCGGTTGACACCACATCCACAAAAAGAGTTTACAATATATGGGTTACAAGTCCAACAATAACAACGACGACAACAACAATCATAAGAACAAGAAGAACAAGAAGAAGTGGCCATACAGACAACAACAGAAATTATTAAAACCGCCTCTCGTATGCGGACTTTGGTGCGACGTTTTTCTTCTTCTTTCTTCTTTTTTTACTGTTTTGTAAGTTTGTCGTTTCAGACTTTCAACATTTCACTCGGCTCTTGCGTTGACACCCGTTGTTTTTTAGTCGCCCCTTGGATGCGCGCACTCTTCCCACGCTTACACGCTGTAGCTACGTCGGCCGACAACTGATGCTGCTTCGCTTTGGTTATTCGCTGTTTTGTTGTTTGTACTAAAAATATCCTTTAGTACACCACATTATTGCATGCAGCCGTATCCTCTAGTCTTGTCTTGTCTCCTCTCTTATCGCAGTGTTGTTGTTGTTGTTGTTTCGTGTAGTTGCTTTCGTTGAGGACGGGCAGTTTTTGCTTTAACTTGGTTTATATTTTTTTTGTTTGTTCCTTTTTTTCAGGCTTTGTTTTGTTTTTTTTTTTGTTTTGTATTCTTTTCTCTTTTTGTATTTTTTATTTGCTTTGGTTTGTTGTTCTGCTGCGATTTGGGTGGGTTGGATTGGTTTTTGGTTTAATTTCAGTTGGGTCGGTAGTTCGTTTTTATTTAGGTTTGGTGGTAGATTCCTTGTTTGCTGGCTGGCTGGCTTGCTTGCTTGCTACTTGCCTTGTTTGGGTTCAATGGAGCAGTGTGCCTTTGGCTCTTTTACTGCCCTTACGCTGGTCTGGTCGTCTCTTCCTCTAGCAACGTTTCGTTTCGTATCGTTTCGATTCTCCCCTTTGTCTGCTGTACTCGATGAAATTCGCCGTTCGATTTGGTTTTGGATGCTGTCTAGTTCCGTTGTTGGGTTGTTGGCTGTCTTTCCGCACTCGCCAAAATAAAAAATTGCTTGTTGGAATTTTTGCTAGCCAAAGCTTCGTTGCTGGTATATGAAGCTCCACGCCTTATCCTTTCTTGTGTTGATAGTCGAAGTGTACTGCTGTCCTTTCGTACTTTCTAACTGACTGGCTGGCTGGCTGGCTGACTGTGTGACGAAGGGTCGTCGTCGTCGTCGTCGTCGCAGTCGTTTTGTCGTCTTTAATAACGGCTAAAATGACGACATATACAAACGACAACCAACAGACGATTACGGCGTGGAAATCTTTGACTGCGTCTAGTGATGCCAGCAGAAGAACACACACTGGCAGGCAGGCGGGCAGGCACACAAAAAATGAAGCAAGGATGTTTGGTATAAATATAAAAGAAGTATATTCAGCAAGTAGGGAAGGAAGACAGGCAGTCGCGGCGGAAGGAGAGATTGTATGTGCGGTGTGTTTGGTGGTATCCTTTTACGTAGCAGCCAGCAATGTGGCAATAAATTTTATCTTATAAAGAAGACCAAATCGTTGTTTGTCGAGGTTTGACGTTGCAGGAGCAGGAGCAGCCAAAGGCCGACGTCGTCGTTTTGCTAGCAGCAAATAAAATAAAATAAATAAAATAAAATATATAAGAAATAAAAGAAAAAAGAAAAAAGTTAAGGACTGTGCCAAGGAAACGTAATGAATCCACGCAGTATTAAACTTTTGATTGCAAATGTAAATGCTGCTGTGACTGCGACTGTGGCTGATGTTGTTGATGCTTATTTCCTTATTGCTCGACGCTGTTTTGAATGACGTTAGCTGCTGCTGATGCTGCTGCTTAAATTGGCTCCCTTTGACTCCACTTTCGATTCCCACTCGTACTAATTTTATTACTTTTTTCTTGTTTTCTGTTTTTTTTTTATAAAGATTTTTTATCGGTTGGCAGTTGGTAAAATTAAAATGTGCGTTGACGGAAGGGCGTGTTTCTTTTTCTTTTTCTTCTTCTTTTCCTTTTTCTATTTTTTTTTTTGTATTCTATTAGCTTAATTTGAGTTTTAGTGTTGGTATGTGAAACCTTGCGAACGGTAATTTTTCAGCGTCCACTGTCAACAATTACGTTGCCCTGCCCATTTTTCATTTGTAACACTTTTAATTTTGGTATTGGCAAACGGAAATTTTGATTTGCGTTTGAAAATCGTTTGGCGTTTTATTACTATTATTTTTTTGTTGTTGCAAAATACGCTCGTCGTCGTTTTTGTCGTTGGCAAAAATTAGGGCGTTATCACGTTAAACACAAAAAATGTCCTTTCTATAGCTTGAAGACATTTGACACAAGTTTTACATTTTTTTCATCGTCGTTGGCGTCGTCGTCGTCGTCGTCGTCGGTTGCCAAAGCTACTGATTTTGTTACGCTGCTTCTGTGGAGGCTCTACGCCCGTTTAACACTTCTCGCAGTCGTAGTCGTAGTCGCTGTAGTCCTCGTCGTCGACGATGCGATGCTGCTGCGTGTTTGCCTTGCCTCATGTGTAAGAACGTCGCTGGTGCTGGAGCTGCTGTGCTGTGCTGTGTAACCGACTCGATTTCCTACATTTAACATTTCAAGGACTCTTGTCGCGCTTTTTCACATCGAATTAAAATGCAGAAACAAAAAAAAAATATTTTTCACTCACAATTTAAACACTATTTCTTCTTTTAAGTAGTATTCTTTTTTTTATTCCTCTTTGTTAGAAAAACTACTTTTTTTCTCAACACTAATTGAAGCACAAAACAGTTTTTTTCTTATATATATATTAGTAGCAAATATAGCGTAGAATCGTAGGAAAAAGTTGCTGTGTGAGAAAAAAAAAATTAAGTAAAGAAAGTCCACACCCAAAAATTTCACACACACTGTGGTTATGTTGGCGTGGAGTATAGTAGTAGAGCGCCTGAGCCTGTGTGAGTGTGGCTGTGTGTGCGGCTGTGTATGTATGTTCGTATGTGTGTGTCTGTGTGTGTGTGTGTGTGTGTACAGAATTGGCTATGACTGTGACTCTGTCTCTGACTGACGAAGGAGTTGTTTCACGCGCGTTCCGTGTCCTACCAACTAACGGGATGCGATGCGAATGATTCCAGCGAGCAAGCGACGAACACTGCCAAGCCTGATAAACGAACAGCAGCATCCAAGCTGACACTGGATGATGGCGTAAAGCGTTTGGCACGAGAGCACAGTTAGTTCAAAGCAAGAAAAGCACGCTCTTCTTTGATTATGTATCCATACAAGCGCATAGATGATGCATAGGAATTTCATTTAATGTCGGGTGGAGGCGGTGCGGAGGGCACTGCTCTGTGGACAATATTCAATTTCAATGTATTCGCCAAAGTTAAAATATCGAACATACAGCAACACGCCCCAAAAACAAAAACACAATCAAAAATAAACATACACACACTCAGAGCAAATCAAGTGTCCTAGCATCGTTTGAAGAACTCTCGCAGACTCCCGCAAGAATTTTAAAGAAAAAAACAAAAACAACAACACGAGCTGAAAAAAGCTTTCTTGTGTACGCGGCTCTCCATTAAATCCGAATTACTCACTCACTCAGTGTAAAAATTATTGTCAGTTCGGAAAGTGTCAATTTTGACAGTTGGTGTGCTTTCATGCTCCACAAGCATAAACAAGCGTAATACGCATGCATGAATCCTGCCCAAGAAACACACACACGCACATGCACACATGCACGAAGTAGTGCTTCTGGGCCAGTAAACAAAATGTGCTTAAGGAAAAACCACGTGTTGATTTGTTTTGATTGTGCGCACTGAATCTAACCTCTAAAAGTAACCAGACTACAGAGAGCGAGAGAGAGAGCGAATAATATGTCATAAAAAGAGTTTGCTCTCTAATAAACATTTGTACAAGGACGAGCGGCGCCTGAAATTTAGTACTAAAATGAGCACACAAGCTTCTCATATCTGCGCATTCTCGGTCCTTCTCTTAGCTCATAATCGTTTTCTAATGTTCCACCCGCTCCAGCATACCACTGCTTTGTTTTTGTTTTAGTTTTTTGTTTGTTGAGAAAGTGATGGTGTGTCCTCCTGCGCTTTGTTTACTACGCGCGCAGCGAACGAAAACAATATCAGCTGTAGAAGGTAATCTCGGGAGGCTACATTTCATCGCGCACAGCACACAGGCATAGAGTTTATCATTGCTGCTGCTGTTGATGGTGCTGTTGCCACGGCTGCTTCATCTTTAAGATTAGAGTGCGCTAAGATATGATGTATGTATCATATTTGGCTTCATAGCTTCGTCATATATCATCAATTCATGGCTAGCAAAGTCTGGTTTTATTAATGATGACTAAATGTTGAGTAAGGCGTGGTACATTGTATCACAATTTCGGTTTACTTCGCTAGGTACCAAATTGAAGAGTCATTAATAAGTTGTAATGTTTTCTTTATAATTTTAAATCTTATCGGAATATTGATGGCTTAAGTTCGTATATAATTAAAACGTGATTTTTCTCCATAATCATAAAATGATTTATTTTCGACCAAGCTCTGGAGATTGGAATCAAGGAATTAGTTAAACTGAAAACGTTACTTTTAGTATTGTCCATGCATAGTAAAAATAAATCGTTGTCAGTTGATAATCTTTAAAATATGCATTGGGTAACTTCATTGATACATACCAAACATCAATTGCACACTTTCGTCATGTTAATGGGTTGTATGGGTTGGTATGCAACACTCTACTTTATAAATACTTATACAATATACATACATACAAACTTCAATAATTAAATTGTTATATTCTGAAGCGAATTCAGTAACGAAATTTCAAATCGAAATTATTTAACATTACTTTTCCGAATATTCGGTAATCAAATTTTTGTGGCATGCCACTTCTGTAGCCTAAAAATGTCGCTCAAAAATGTCTAAAGTATTCTCCTAATATTTACTTAATTCAAGTTTTAAGTTAAGAAACTTCCGTCAAATTAACTTTTAAACAAATTTACTTTAAAATTGAGTTAATGCGGTAATAATCACAATCGAAAATTTTATTTATACGCTGCAGGGCTTCAATTTATTAAAATACTTTGTTAACTTTTATATCAATAAAAATATTTACGAAAACAAATTAAAAATATTTGACTTTAATTTTTAAATGAAAAATCTGCATGAAAATATGAAATGAATGACAACAACAACAACAGCAACAACAACAACATTTTATTTACATAATTAATGTTACTCATACGCTACGCAATGAATGCACAATTTGATATGTATGCGTAAATTGTGCAGTACACATAAATAATATATGTGGAAAAAAGAGGAAAAACGTTCGTTCGCTAGTATATACAATATATAAACAAGTGTGGATATACTAAGCATGGGTTCGTATTGCCGTGATGATCTCCAGTGTATCGGAATAAACCAAAATAAAATAAAATAAAATTATACGAAACGATTACTAAAAAAAAGCTGCCATAAAGGCAACAATATCTTGTAATAATAATAAACACATGCTTTGCTTCAACTTATGTACATATGTGCGTGATGTAATTTAATGCATAAGTTTATGTGAACTTAACAAGTGTGGGAATAGTAAAAAATGAAGTTAACAAATTATAAACCGCCACTTAAATTTGAAATGCTCAACGTTTCTGAAATAATTCGCATTTTTGCAATTGCAAACTCTTGCTTTTGGAATGAGTTTGGCGTCAGCACAAGTCAATAATTAGTGACGTTTCATTAAACAATTGCTTAATTGCACGCGCGAAAGAACTCTCAAGAAACCCACGCAAACATATTAAAATCACTCATACGCACCGTACAAAAAGCACGAAGCAGATTAATTGCATTTTAAATATTTACAAAACTAACAAAAACAAAACAGAATTAAGGAGTTCAACATTATGTGTGTGTGTTTCTGTGTGTATTCGTATGCATAACTGAAAATAAACGTCAGGGTTAAAATCCAAAGTGAAATGATAAAAACAACTAATAAAAAAATGAAGAATTGAAAATACAAAAAAATAAAAAACAAGATGGAAACTTAAAATTCCTGACACAAGTCAAAGCACACATTTTTAACGTGCAAAAAAAAAGTAGCGTACGCTTTGATGAGCACTATTCGAAAAGAAATTTACATTTTTCCATATAAAATAACCCGAGGCGAAAGGAAAACAGCCGAAGAACTCTGCCCGCCACATCATACCTCTGTGCACTTAATTTCTCTTCTTCTTCTTCTTCTTCTTCTGCTGTTGCTACGTCTTATAGATGTGGTTGTTGTTGTTGTTGTTGTTGTTGTTGGTATTGTTTGTTGCTTGCTGCTGCTGGTGTGCTGCTTCTGAAAACAAATTCCGCCAACTAAAAACGGAAATTGAATAGTGTTGAAGATGAGCAGAAGGAAAATAGCAAAAGCAGAAGACGAAGTGGAACTGGAAAGGACAAAAAAAACGTAAATTTCCCAACATAACCAACCACAGCAGCAAGCAGTAGCAGCATCAGCAATTCAAGAAGAAGAACGAACGGCATCGCAGCTTCACTATATAGTGTAGTACACAAACACACACGCAGACACAAGCATGCACACGAACACAATGACATTAAAAATAGATTCCCATTGCGGACCCGACTTTACAGCTGTTTTGCGTTTCGCATCGCATCGCATCCTAAGGAATAAGGTACACCCACGAGCCGCATACCCATACTTATGTGTACCTAAACACTTATACATACATATGTATGTATGTACATACATATTGTATTTGTATTTAGGAATATGTATTTTTATGTCGAGCACTTTGCGTGCGCGTTGTGTGCGCGCTCGTCTATTTGTTTGAATGTGTGATTGACAGTGTACGAGTATATGAGTGTGTGCGTGTGTGTGTGTGATCGTGTGTGTTTGTGTGTACCTCAAACAATCGCTGATTAAAGTGACGACAACGACAGGAAGCATGTTTATGACACACTGACATGAATTTTCCAATCACAAACACAATCTTTTGATAAATATGATAAAGTGCTCACTGACAGTGCGAAGCGTACCGTACCGTAGCGTGTGAACTAACTGAGAGTCTGAGTGATTGACAGCTAAGTAAGGACAGACGACGACGATGACGACGATGACGTCGAACTAGAATCGTCGCCATCGGACAATCGAATGCACCAAGGCGTTGTTCGTGGGTGATTGGTTAGTTAGTTGGTTGGCGGAATGATGTTGGGCGTGAAAGAAGAGGCAAGTGCTCTAAGCGCATTTTAAGCATTATTGACAGCATTAAAGCACTTTCCCTGTTATCGTTTTGATTCTGCTTTTGATTTGTCTGCTGCTATGAGCACTCGTAATTGTAATCAAAGAAATTAAAAATGCATTTTCTCAAGAAATAGCCGCCCTGTAGGGCAGGATGCGCCTAAAGGTTTTACATTTTTTTCAATTTTTTTTAACACTTCATTCCGTCTGTTGAATAAACTACTAGAAAAATATTGATAAATGAGAGTTTAAATTTCAAAGTTTCCCTTCTTTCTTAAGACAGCCGTGATCCATTGATACATTGAAAGGATAAAACTATTTTTTTTTAATTGAGAATTTCTTATTCGACTTTAAAAACTATAAAAAATATGAAAATTCATGTTATTTGATTAAATTTTATATTATTTAAAAAGTAGTTCTACTCATTCTTTCCATATGGGCGTAACCTGAAGAGGGCGCTTCACTATACCAACTCCCGCCTCCTTTGCCTAATTTGACGTCTTCGTTAATTTTAAGGTGTGTAAAATGAAAACAATGCAGAAAAGCTTTCAACTAAATTATTTATTGTTTATTATGAAAATTATAAAAATTATTAAGTATTTAAATATTATTCAAAATAGTTTTTTCATACTAGCGTAAATCAAAATAAAGTGTTGTTGTTTTTAAGCGCCTGAGTGTGTGTGTGTGCTTGTGTGTTTGCACTTTATTGTGCTGCCATCTATTTCAAAGCGAGATAATGACATTTCCTCTGTTTATTGTTGTTGTTCTTGTTTTTGTGGATTTTTTTTTCTTTTTTTTTTCAATTATATTCCATTTTTTTTATTTCCGTTTTTCCGTTTGCTTGCCATTTTATTTTATTATATTATTATATGTGTGTGTGTGTGTAGGTATTTTATTTTATTTCACTTCATTTCATTTTCATTTTATTGACACATCCGTCGCTTTTGTCAATTTTTTGTGATATATTTCGTCTGCTTTATAGCTATGTATGTACGTATGTACTTGTATTGTGTGTATGTACGAGTATTTTCCTTTGTAGTTGTTGTTATGTTTTTGTTGTCTTGCTATTTTTGTATCTGTTTGGCGTGTGTGTGTGTGTTGGCATAATATATTTTTGGCTGTAGTGAACAATGTGCCATTGTTGTTGTGTTGTTGTGGTTGTTATTGTTGTTGTTTGCTTTTTTGCTGCTATTGGTTGTTTTTCCTGTTCTCTGGTTGTTATGAATTTAAAGAAGGAAATGCTATTTAGCCAAGTTTATTGCAGGTATTTGTATGAGATAACATTGTTTTCTTGCTGCCACTGCTCTTGCTGCTACTGATGCTTGTGTTGTTATTTCGAGCGTGTACAATTTTTGCTGCTGGCAGAAAGCATTCGCTTTGCTTTGCGTCTGTCTGTCTGTCCGTACGTCGCAAATACTCTCTCGTACACAGTCAGTGCAAACGTGCCGAGCCGGAAGTGCGTGTTGCGGCAAGGTGGAAAGTGCAAAATGGAAAATGGAAAATAAAAAGTAGTGGCTCTGTACGAGCATGTTGTGTGTGTGTGTGTGTGTGTATGGCATACGCCGAGAGCCAGGCGTGCCTTATTGTTATTGTTCAATAAAATTTCATCGCACACTCAGGTCCATTGACCGTAAAATTTGTGCAAGTTTAAATTGACATCGGCGAAGAAGAAGAAGAAGAAGCAGCAGCAGAAGCAATGTGGGATAATATTTTGGAAATTTATTGTAAATATAAATTTTATGAAAACCGAAAACTTCTGGTAACGACATCATCGTAAATTGTTTTTCTCTTTCGCAAGCGTTGCAGGTAATTTGCAGATAAATAAACGCTTAGGTGAAGTTTTATTGGAATGGAGGGAGATGCTTTTATTGTTATGTATTTGAATTATTTGTTTAAACTGGAATAGATTCGTTTAAGCGAAAAATCGATTTATAATGCCGAAGTATATACTTTATTTTCAACTGGTGTATGAGATATACAATATAATGATAGATTCAAATTTGGTTATATTTCTTTGTGGTTTTCCGCAAACGCAGGAGCAAGGCAAGAAATAGATATCTCGCTATTGGTCATGTTCTTGATCAAGAGACTTGCGAGTCTTGATTTATTCTCGTTTGATAATTTCAATAATAAAAAAGAATCTAATGTAAACATTTTAGTCATCAGCCAAGTTAAATTGTAAAAGAATTACGTTCAGCTATGACGAAGTCAAAATACTTTACATATACTTTAGATATACAAAAATATGATTGTTGTAGCTATTATGTTACTATTAAAAGTGGGCGTTGTTCTTATTCGATCGAGCCTAGTTGTTGTCAACATTTTTCTGTCGATTGCTAATTATGCTAATTAAAATCTGAAATTCGGTATTTGAATTTGTATAGTTGGATCAATTTAACGCCCAACTCAAAAATGATACAAGTTCTCGGAATATAAATTTCTTGAAAAACAAAATAAAAATTCTTGCAATGTTGATCAGAGTAAAAAAAATAACCGAGATTCTTGAAGACCCTCCCAAACATTTCGTAATTCCTTGTCTGGATCTCGCTATTGGTCTTACATTTTTAGTCTTGAAAAAAATGCCAAGATCAAAAAGCAAGAAAATTCAAGAATCACAAATAAGCGACTCGGTCCCATGATGAAATATTTTAATATGATTGTCTTGGGCATACTCGTAATATAATGTACATATATATATATCTTTAATACAGGTATACGAGTATATATAAAAAAAAATTTAAAAGTCAATCTAAATTTTAAATGTTTTTGCCGACAAATGAAGTTTTTCGACTTTGACTGGAATGATTAAAAATATTACCTGCTTCCCTTCGTTGGTGGACTGTATTAAATTTGGGAACTCTTCAGACACTCACAAGTACCTGTGGTCCTTCTGTATGTTGATTAATTACCACACGTTTATGCCACTAATAAAACATTATAATACCATACCTGATTTCTGAGAACTAAGCATGTTCATAGCAAATTTTTTCAATGGTTTTAGCAGATTTTTCATAAAATAATATGGTTATTGAATATTGTTTCATAAGCTTCTTAGAATTTTCAAAGCATTTCTTGTTCGCAAAACTTTCCACTGAATAAACTTAGCATGACTTATCTTTAAATCGCGCGACGCGACAACACTTTGCTTCATTAGATCATCCATGCACCCATCCCGCTACAATCGGAAAGCCTACGCAAAATTTGTTAATATGGTAATAGCCAATAAATTGCCTAATGTAGGAGAAAAAAAACACTTTATTTTTAGCCAATTGTTGTTTTTCTTTTAACGTATTTCTAACTTTAGTAAATAATATCTCATGAAATTTAACTAATTTACAGAATTTACAAACTTGGTCTGCGTATCGTATTTTTCAATGTTCGATTCGATTCGTTTGATTTGAAATTTTCAAATTGTACTTAAAAACTTAAGGTGACATCACAGCGAAACAGACAGCAGCGACTGCATCACCAGAGCAACTGCTGCTGTCGCTGTGCGTCTGGTCTGGTCTGAGCCAATGTGAAACGTCAATGCGACTTCAATTGCCCGTAATGCCCTTGACTTTGGCTTTGTTGCTGTCGTGGTGTTTCTTTTTAACTGAAAAAGAAGAAAACAAATACAATAAAATTTAATGAACGACAACAATAACAAAAACAAGATATACTTAGAGTAGAGACAATTGCAACATTTGTATGCCAAGTGATTTTTGAATTGCAAAAAAAAAAATTTAATTCAATGTTGCACAAACAAAAACTTTTTTAATTATAAATTATTTAAGATATAGTTGAAAAATTTATAAACTATAATATATTTTTAATCGGTTAGCAAAAGAGTTAATAATCAGTTTAATTAAAATACAACAATAATGTATTTTTAATTCATTGCAAACTTGTTTTTGCTGCAAGAATTTCTGAGTGGGACTCTGGTATTGCATGTCGCGCATACGCCCAGTTTGGCCCATTTTAAGGTGCAGTCATTTTCACTCCAAATGAGTTCTTTTGTCTGTCGCTACACTCAGCAGTTGTTTTTATAGAAAAAAAAGAACTTACTCGTTATGAGCGTATCGGGATCTTCTACATCAGGATTTTCGGCATGTTGCACCTTCTTGCGTAATTTCTTCAGATACGCTATTTTGTATTCCTCACTGGGCTGACCGCCCAAACCGTAGCTAACCTCAAGTACCGTTAGCGGTATAACAGTAGAAGAAACGGGCACAAGATCTGCAGCGAAACATAATCAAAATCAACACTTGGACACATTTACAAATTAAATTAATGTTAAAATATATTTTTAATTTTTTATTGTAAAATACAAAAATGTTATTTTGTTGTTGTAAATGTATATCACTGCGCTCACACACCTGCTTCGTATTTATCTTGTGGATTTTTCTTGTACAACATTGGCGTGGCCAGTGCATAATCGCACAACAACAACACGACCAAAACAATGCTGCACATACGACACGACGCTCTTGTTGCTGCTGCTTTTGTTGTTGTTGTTGTCATTGTGAAGGTTGTTTGCTTGTTGTTGTGTTGTGTTTTATTTTATTGTTTTTTGTTTTGGGTATATTTTTTTTGCGCGCGCGCGTTTAATGCAAATCATCCAACTCGTTCGTTGAAAAGTTTCAAACCAACTAAAACCAAACTGAAGAGCGTTTTGTTGTACTTGTACGCTTGCCGCCGCGCTTGCCAATTTGGCCGTTGCGCCTGCGCAATTTCTGTCTGTCTGGGTCTGGCGTGTTCGCGTTTAACGTTGAAAAAAAGTGAGAGGCGTTTTGTCGAAGTCGAAGCACTCAATTTCAGCAGATATTGGCTTCTTGACTTGAGACGATGACTTAAGCTGCTGAGCTTTAATCTTGATGCTAACATTTAACGTCTTTTACCTTGATTCAGTTTAAAATTGTGTTTCTGTATCGCTAGGAAATTAACAAAATACATAAAAGATATTAATCTTAAATTATTGTTTATTTTTTAAGGAAAATAAAATTTTAAAGGGAATTAATTTGTGAAATAATATTTCAATTTGTTGTAAAAGTCAAAGTTAATTGTAATTGAATTTTTCTTTTTAGAATTGATTTGAAATTTTGTATAGTCATATAAATGAAATTTTCTACTGGGGTTTGCAATTTTTTTTTGTTACTTAAGTCTTTTACAGTAGCTGCAAAAACAAAAATCATGTGTTATAAGTACACTCAGAGAAATATTATTTTTTTGCTATCATCTGATAACTTCCAACAATGCAAATGCACCGTTTTTACTCGTATTTGTGTTGTTTTTTTCTCCGAGTGTATCTGATTTTAAAATCGGTGGCAAGTTACTGTCACTTTCAACCGCGGCCAACTTCATATCTAAGTGTTATTTGAAAAAGAAAAGACAATAAATATTCCACAGAAATGAACGATGATTCTTTTGATATGGCGTTGGCCACTTTAGAAATTCCAACAGCGCCAAAAGTACCAAAGCTGCAAGTTGCCACGACGAGTTCAAACGCGTCTGCCAGCCTAGCAAAGCCACCAACAACATCAACTGCAACGGATGCAACAACAACATCCACAGGCACGACAGTCGGTAAAACCGTTGCCAATCCGCACTGCATTCTAGTGCACCCAAAGCAGCGTGGCAATCCAATACTAAAATCAATTGTCAATGTACCGTTAGAGTTCCGCGATGACATAATTCCCGATTATGTTGTAGGACGCACCACATGCATACTATATCTCTCGCTAAAGTATCACAATCTCAATCCGGATTATATCTGTCAGCGTCTCAAGACGCTTGGTAAACTATATGAGCTGCGTGTGCTGCTGGTGCAGGTAGATACACAGGTGGGCATAGAAAGGATGTTTAGAGTACAGTTGTTTAAATACATTTTTCTGTTCGTTGCTAGGAGCCGCACAATGCTTTAAAAAGTCTGACGCGCATAAGTCTGCTCGCTGATTTGACGATGATGTTGGCGTGGAACGCAGAAGAGGCAGGCAAAATTATTGAAACGTACAAGCAGTTTGAAAAACGAGGCCCGGACTTGATAATGGAACGCGTAGATTCGAATCCGCATCAGAAGGTTGATTTTGTAGTGAATTTAATTTTCTTTAATATTATCGAACTTTGATATTTCTTGCAGCTAGTTTCCGCCTTGACCAATATCAAACCTGTCAACAAAACGGATGCAGTCACATTGCTGCAGAATTTTGGCAGTTTGAAAAACCTAATCAATGCCAGCGAAGATCGCCTCTCACAGGTGATAGGCCTAGGTCCACGAAAGGCAAAACAATTGCACAAAACGTTGCAGGAGCCCTTCCTTAACAAATAAGCATCAACCACAAAAAGTATTTTTTTAGAATAAGTTTTCTATTTGAATTAAAAAAAAAAACGCAGAACAAAAAATCACGAATTTACTCGACAAATTTCCAAATCTTAATTGCGCCATCGTCACTGCACGATATCAGCTGACCCGCCTGCACTGGATTCCATTCTACTGAATTTACATCCTGCATGTGTGCCTTGTCCTCGGACGTTACCATCGCAAAAGTCGGTTCGTTCTTTTGTGAATTAGAATCCTCTTTAAAGATACGTATGGAATCATCGCCACAGGCAGTGGCAATTAAACCGCTATGCTTGCACCACGACACATCGTAAATGGCACGCGAATGTTCACCCGAAATAGTGCAGACGCACTTCCATACCGTCTCATTATCGGGCGTCGGAATGCATTCCTCATTGCCCGGCGCATAGGCACGCCAAATTTTCAATTTCTTGTCATCGCTGACCGTAGCCAAACGATCGCCAGACTCATCGAAATCCAGACCCCAAACGGTGCTTGTATGCGATACCAGCGTGGCTGTGCAATCCCAGTCATTGTCGAGCGCATTTTCTGCGTACATTTTTACAGTGTTGTCATAGGAGGCGGATGCGAGCACCTCCTTGTTTGGATGCCAAACTACACGCTTCACGTCCTGTGTGTGTGAGTTGAGCACGGCGGCACACTCGAATTCATCATCGCCTGCCACCTCCCATATCCAGACTGATTTGTCGCGTGAGCAGGTGGCTAGCAGACCGCCGGAACGCGACCAAGCGACACTTTTCACCTCGTTTTCGTGTCCCTCCAGTGTAGCGTTGCATTCAAATTCACCTAATAATGGGGTAAGTTGATTTTAATATTTCTTTTTATCTTTTAAAATTAAATATTTGATTTTGTTCTTAATAAAAGTAAATAAAGTGCTTCTCCGCGTCTCAAGAGAAGATCACAGAGTTCCACTAATTGTTAGTCATCGTTGTTCCCTAAAGTTTTCTTCTCACCTGAGGTCTTAGACCAAATTGCTGTCGTAGCATCAAAGCTTGACGACGCTAGATACTGTCCACATGGTGACCAACTGATTTCGCGTATGGTGCGTTTGTGTCCATCCGAAAGTATTGTCTTTGTGGTCCATGTGTTGCCCGAGAGCGCCCAAATGCGTATGGTTTTATCTTCGCCGCAAGAGGCGAATGCATTACCCTTTGGATGCCATGCGACGCCCCAAATACGACCTTTGTGTCCCTGTAGTGTATGCTCCACCACTAATTTGCCCATTTCTTCTGGATTTTATTTAATTTTCTAGTTTTCTTTGCAATTGCACGTACACTTCTTTTTATCAGCTGGTTTAAATTTTTGACAGTTGTCAATCAAGATCAGCTGTTTATCAAGAAGAAGCATTCAATTGGTTTATATTCACAAAAGTGACACCTTCCTTGCGAGTAAAAGAGAAAGAGTGTTCAATAAAAACTTTGCGCGTGAAAGAGAAAGAGTGTTATTTTTTTGTTTATCGAATTTCTCTACTTGTTTGTATCATCGTTATCAGTGAGTGAAAAGTTTGTGTAAAATGTTTAAAAATTAAAAAAAGAAATCGATTAAAATATACAATAAAAATGAACGGTCTCATCGTCTTCAACAGCGCCAATGACGTTGTCTTTCAACAATTCAACGCTTCGTTGGCCACGAAAATGCACGAAATCGCAGTGTCGCAGGGACTCTGCCAGGACTCAACCAACAGTTCCAGCTCTTCGAATAAGTCACCATCTCAGCCGCCACCTATAGTCGACGGCAACATTATTCTACAAATCTTTAGTCCCGTCATAAACTCGCAGCGCATCATGCACTGCCAGTTTGATAACACCTATTCCAGCTTTCAATGCGATAACGGTTTGAATTTTGCATTCGGCGAATTGCTTGGATGCTCTTTTATCAAAATTGGTCAGCGCCCAGTAGATCAATTGCGTCGTCAACTGGGCGTGGCTATTGCATTGTCGCGTCATCTTTACGGCGCTAATTTATTTGCTGCGCAAGCAAGTAGCGTGCAAGAGGAATTGCTTGCCACCTGTCTCGAATGCTATGAGACGCAGTTGTGGCGTGAAGAACAAGCTATGTTACTAGAGGCGCTACCACGTCTACTTATCAACGCGGAACTAAAGCGAGTAGTGCGTACAACGCTGGATGCTGCACTGGAGCGTTTACGTGATTTCGGACATCAACGCGCTCATGCACTACTCTTTGTTGCGCATAAATTTGTTGGTGTCGCTTCGTCGAAACAAGCGCTCGCCATGTGCGCCTCGGATCGTGTTTTCCTAGCACTGTTAACACGTTCGTTACAACGTGACTCGCCCACACGCCAACTGAATCATTCGGTTGCGGTGTTTTTGCAAGGTGCATCACAGGATCCACACTCGGGCTGTGTGCCCTGCATTGCACATCTCTCGCAGCTTCAGAAGGGGATAATTCTCATTCAGATTATAGAATACACAAACTTACAGGTGGCCAGCAGCATGTACGACACTTTTTTTGTGTTGCAGAAAATAGTGTCGGTGCAGTTGCAGGGCGATTCGGATGCTTTGAAGCCTGCCTACGAGAGCCTCGAGTCGTTTGTTAAGCAGACTTTGGACGCATTGAAACGCGCTAAACTTAAGGGCGACGAACATGATTTGTCGCTAAAGAAATTCTCTGCGAAATGGGAGAATTTACGCAAAATGTATGTGGAATTTCTAAAGTCCTTTGAACGTGAGCTGCTTGTGCGTATCGAGTCGAATATTCCATCGTTTATCGAAGAGCTAAAGCAGCTGTTCAACACTTGTTGTTGCGATAGCTCTGCCGTTGCTTTGGATCAATTACCCGAGGTAGCCGCTTTGGTGGAGGGTAGACTTCTCGAATTTGCAGAGTTTTTGGCCGTTAAAGCCGAGCGTAATATTTCCATTGAAGCTTATTTAGAGGACTTTCCAGGTGCGTATTAAAAAAAAAATACTAAAATTTTTGAAACCAATTTTTTTGTTTTAATTTATACTCTTTCAGGACTTATTCACTTTATTTATATCAATCGTTCGTCTGGCCTAATGATCGCACCCGATCTGCGTACAAATCAACTCATACCAAAAGAGCGTCTCTTTTCGATGGTTGAGTTTACGCGCAACTATTTGAAAAAAGGACAATCCACTGTCATGTGGAAGGATAAAACATTTAACTATGCCTATTTTCTTTGGTTTGAGGATCAATCAAGTGGCGCACTAAAGTGCGTTGATTTGCAGCAGCACTTTATTGCTGCACCTTCAGCTGGAAACGCTTTCAAGCCGCAATTTGAACCTGGTCTACTGGCAGCAGACTACTATCAACAGCTGGCCGAGGTGTGCTTCCCCAAGGCGGCGCCTGGTAAAATTAAATGCTATGAATTGTTTTGCATACACTTGGGTCTGGTCACGGCAACATGTGCAGTTGAACATGCACGCCGTTTGGTCGCCACAATCGCAGATGTTGTCGGCGAGGATAGCTTTTAAATTTACATTTTATATCTACTAGGTTTAAAATTATTATAATTGTGCAATAGACTTTTACATTTAAGTTTAAAAAGTAACATTCCGAAAAATTATACAAAAAACTATTTATTTATTTAATTTTGTTGTAACTTTTGCTTTAGCATAACTAGTCTTAAATTACTTTACAAACATTCGTTTTAAAGTGTGAATTTTTTTTAATGTTTTGTGAAATATACAAAACAATGCAAATAAAGTTAAACTCTATACACCAGACGCGCTCTAACTATCGCGTCGACGCTGTTGTCTTGCGTATTAAGTCAATAACAACAATCTTATTTTTCGCTTCCTTCAGACGCCACCAACGTCCGAGACGATGCTCTTGGCCCACGGCCGCATACAGTTTACTGCCGTCACTGTTGAAAACTAGACTATTTATAAAACCGGGCATGGGAATTTCCAGGATTTGTTTTAATTTACGCGCATTGTCGGCGCACTGCCATAGGCGTATGTAGCCATCCCAAGAACCTGTTAAAAAAATACTTTGTTAAAAATCAATTAAAACCTATTTTTATATATCAAGGTCATACCCGATGCTATCAGGTCTGTGTTGACCAGGCAGGTTATGGCCGTAATCCAGTTGGCATCACCGTTACTTTGTTTTCCGTGCACCAGCGTTTCTGTGCACAATGGCTTCTTTTTTAAGGCACTCCAAAGACAAAGTGAACTGCGGATAAAAAGATCAATTTTATATATAAAAAAAAAATAACAAATACAAGAAAAAACTATGAAATTACCCATCATTGCCAGCGGATAAAAAATTTTCATCATTCAAAAATTTGACATTTTCGATGCAGCCGCGATGTCCATTGTAAATCAATTGTGACTCCTCTGTGATCTTCCAAACACGCAGCGAACAGTCAGTACCGCCTGCGGTAACAGCACGCTCGCGGCTGAGTGCGTCGATGCCCGTAATGGCGGCTTGATGACCAAATCTAAAATTAAATTTATTTGACGTTGAATTAAAACTCAAAAATATAATATAAAATAAAATAAATAAACTACTCACAAACTCTCCACATAAGCCATTTCGTCCAATGACCAAATTTTAACCGAGCGATCTCGCGCACCCGAATACAGCTCATGTGTATCTTTGCGAAAGACCAGCGTCGTCACAACATCGCGATGCCCCTTAAAAGTCTTGAGATGCTTCAACTCTTTCGGACACCAGATTTGTATGTTATTGCCACCTTCGGCTAATGCAAGAAAACGCATATCGGTCGACAGACACGTGGCAATAATGTGCGAGCGTCGTTTAAGTCCATTGTCCGGATCCTCTGTAAATGGTTGTACATCGCACGAGCCTTCCAACTTTAATGTTTTCGCATTCCACTTAAGCAGAAATTGAGTTTTTGCGCCTGCGAACAGGAACGTGCCATCCGGCGAGAGCGCCAATGCGCACAGCGGCAGGTGATGGCGCTTATGTTTTAACGTTACCAAATTATCTTCGTCGAAACCTTCAATCGAAGCTGCGATATTTCGTCTTAGTCGTCCCACGCTGTCTAGGTACTCGGTTTGTAGGCGCTGCGACACATGATCGTGAACAACGCGATCGTCGGCACGATCCGCTTCCTGTTTTTCGATTTCCTCTAAATATTGTTTTGCTAGGCGCAAACGTTTGTCTTGTGGGGTCTCTTCTTCGCCTTCGTCGGACGAGAACATTAGGTTGGTTGCTCCAGGTGCTGCGTCAATACCACTTTCGTTATCCTCATCGTCACTGTCGATTTCTTCTTCCTCTTTCTGAGGACGTCTTTTGGCTGGAGGTGGCACGGGGCCTGTGTTTCTTCTTTTATTGTTGGTGCCTCTGCTGGCGCCACGATTACCGCGGCCTCCTCGGCCAGCACCTCTGGCGACGCTGGTGCCACGACCACTTCCACTCGGCGCGCTACTTTCAAACTGTTGGAAGGGAAAAAAAACTTTAGTTTATACTCGGAAGTTTTCCCGGGCGTTTGCTTTACTTACCTTTCGTTTCTTTGCTTCTTTGTTACCCTTCTTAAGAAAGAATGAAGAGGACATTTTGCTGTTTATTTAGTTTACAATTTTTTGCCGAATATTTTAAATATTTTAAAAGTTTTTATTGAAAAAACGTATTTATACCGGAGAGCGGCGTGTGTGTGCGCAGCCAACAACACGTGAAGATTTCTTTTGTTTTGACAGCTCTGCAAGTGTTGCCAACTACCTATTATGATTTTGCAAAATGACTATTCACAAAAAATTAAAATTTTTTTGAATAAAGTCGATTTAATAATAAAGTTTATTGTGTTGCCATCTTGATAAAATTTTCAGAACGTGTTGCCATATTGCCTCAATTTTTAGTGTTTTAGTACAATTTAGCATACCTGATCATTGCCGACACTTTTAGCGCCGTCATGACTAATATATTTTGGCGGCGGCTAAACCGATTCAGACAATTCATTATTGAGAAAAAAAAAACACTTGTACATAAGTTTTCGTTTAGCATTGATTTAATGTTTTTAAAATATTGTATTTTAACTTAAATACTTAAATTTACACTTTTTGATTTAACATTTGCACTTTACATAAAACAGTTAATAGGTAAATTGTATTAATAAATATGGATTACAACTAACTTTCTTTATTTTCTTGTAAAGTTACCATTGTGAAAGGACATTGAACATACAAAAATACAGCTTTACTAGTTAACAATCAAATCTTGTAGATACTTTGATCAATTTAAAGATCCTTGTTTAATTCATTTAAGGAATTTAAACTTGACTTAATTTATAAAACGCGTTTTGCTATCCCCATAAATTTTATTATCTTAGTTGTTGTTTTTTTATTATATACAGGGTTGATTAAAAAGTATTTAATTAGATCGTTGATCGTTAATATTCTTGAAAGTGTTGGAAAATGATTTCTTTTTTGCTAACTTAACAATTTTCTGTTGGCCTCGTTATGCTACTGCCTGCAAAGGAAAGACTCCGGGGATGTCAATTGCTGAATTGGACTGTTTAGCAACAGGTACTTAGGTACTTTTGTGTGCTTTAAAAATTGGTTTCGACAAGCCCAGTAACCAAATTTTTACGTTTTCCTTTTTTTCAAGTTTTTTTAATGCAACATGATTTCAGACGGATGTTATTTCTTTTATGTTATACAATAATAATTTAGTTAAAATAAATAAATGCTTTTTTCTGTATACAAAATTTTTTCTAAGTTTCGTTCTATGACTTTCAGTTTTATTTTTAGTAATTCTAATCGTATTTTTATACAGACTTTAATTCTCGCCACATTCTTCAACTTTTTCGCAATGAAACCATATCGGTTAATTAATTTTGAAACCCAACTTTTCAACTTTTATGTGTTTTATATACTTTTATGTACATATGTTCTACTAAGTTTACATAGTTCTGTGATAGTTGCTGTTATTAAGAAAAACGTTTCACTGATATCTTTGCAGAGTTAGTACTTAGTTATACTACACAATGAACTACTTAATTCGAGAAAGCCTTACTGAGTGCTAAACTTAAATGAGTATTCACCTAAACTAAAGTAGAACCTCTAAGGCCTGACTTCAACTTTCAGCTGAGTTCGCCAGCGTTTGTTCGATCTATGTTGTAGCCGAAGAAGTCGACTCATCGGTCGAATTAGCGCCTACGGTAGTCGTTGCTGTCGTTGGTGTGGACTCAGACGTTGGCGTACTTGGTTGAAATAAATGAAAGAGGCTGGAATGCTTAACGATGGGCGGGAATATAAAATTGCTGACGGCCTTCAAAGGACTAAACTTCTCCGGATGGAACGGTAGTGTGTGTGGATGATGTTGTTGATGCGGATGGTGAAACGTATAGTAATTTAAATTGTTGGTGGTATGTGAATTGTTATTATTGTTGCTCCGACTACTGCCGTCGCCAAGATCAGCATCGACACTGATGCCACCAGCGTCGCCGATCGCGCTTATCGAAGTGTTGCTATTCGATACAGAGCGAACGGGATTTGCGTTGGGAGTGGAAGGATTCGTTAGTTCTTTGGTGGGTGATGTAGACTCGCTGGTGCACGAACACGAGCGACTTATGGTTTTTGAGATATTAACCGGTAGGCGTTGGGTTTTCTTAAAGCGTGGCTTGTGACCCGGCGACAAAGTACGCATGTCAGCATCAATGACGTAAACTCCGGAACTTGTTGCGATTGCATTTCCAGACACAGATTGTGAAACGGAAGCTAGCTCTTGATGTGGTGCGGTCTTTGATGCTTTGGGTGACTTAGGCGAGAAATGAGGTGAAGATGTGATCGTATTTGGCAATTTGCCATTTGCTGGTGACGTTTGCTTATCGGACTTTGGCAGCTCAAAATCATTTTGATATGAGCAATCGTTGAGTGCCTTTTGGTTGGAGTGCACCTTGGACTGGTATTCCGTGTCGTCGGCACGTAGTTTCTCGTGCATTGCACAAGCGATCAACGAGTTTTGTAGAGCAGTGTCATCGATTCCAGTGTACTGGATCGGTTGTTGTTGTGGCAAAAACACTTCGTCAAAGTCGGCTTCTTCCGGGCTGGTCGAGTAGTTGTGATTATCATAGGAGTATGGACTTTCACAACGTTCCGATTGCTTTGACATCGATGGATGACGTTGATTTCGCGGTGGCGGTGTGGGAGTATCTTGTGTTTTAACATCGGGAAACTCGTAATTAACCTCTGCAATTTCGGCAGCACTCGATGCCTCCATAATGTTCCACATCTCACGTTCGATATCGGTGGTGACCGAAGCCACTGCGGCAACCGTTTGATGGATGTTATTCAGGCATGGTGAGACAACGCCGACAACACCGCACTTGGGCGTGAGTTGTGAATTTTTGAGTGATTGCTGCTGTTGTTGACGCAGCCAAATGGGAGAGTCTAAAAGATGAAAAAACATGTTTTTATTTGTGTGTGATCATTTTGTACGGTCAGCTAAATCGACGACTCACCTATATAGATTCTTGGCTGGAATGTATTACGCATATTCGCATCCATCGATTGCAGACGATGTTGACTTGCCATCGAAAAGCGATGAATGGCCTCTATTTGTGGCTCCAATTCCACACCCATTATTTTCAATATCAGATTCTTGAGTGCTGCACGAAAGTCCTTCAAATGATAGGCGTATAGGACCGGATTAACCGCCGAATTAAGATGCGATAGAATAATGCAGAAAAGTGTTAATTTTGGATGCACAATACAATCCGGACAGAAAGCCTTAATGCAATTGATAGTGTAGAGCGGTATCCAGCATATCATAAAGAACAGCACAATGATGGACAGATTTTGCGTAGCTTTGACATCTCGCTTACGAGCAGCGCCGAGCACGCGCAACATTGTACCACCATGACAGGGACGTGTTGATGATGAGTTTGTTTGAATTTGTGCCGTCGAGGAGCGACGACTGCAATCGCCCACTGGATTCATTGTGACTATTTGACGCACCTGTGCAGAAAGAGATTCAAAGTCATATTCAAGTAATATTGGATTTTAAAAGTTAACACATCTTAATGCCCTTGCCTGCTTGACAATCACTCGGTAAATATGCGTATAGAAGGCCAGCATTAGTAGAGCTGGTGTAATGATAGTGGCAAAATACAAAAACACTAGATAATCATAGTCCATGACCTCGACGAAGAGACACGCTTGATTAGGCCCAACATCTGCATGCCAACCAAAGAGCGGCAGTAGACCAACCACAGTACCAGCAAGCCAACATAAAGAGATGATGACTGAAATTTTAAAAATAGTCAATATTTAAGTTACTCATTGGAAGATTAAATAAAAGCTGAAATAGGAATCACTAAATGAGCACATCACGTGATTGTATAATACACGAATACATTTACGATGCCGCATTCACATGTCGTCAGATGAAACCTCTCGAATGTACGCTGGTCATTACAACAGACAGCCCGAAGGTCCTTGACTTAAAATATGCCAGCGAAGTTCATTACGCAAATGTCTTTGCACATTTCATCAGACCAGCCCCTTTCAGTGAAACAACCGAGCCTTACGCGCGTATATAAAATTTAACTGCAGTAAGTAGAACTGCATACATTAACCACACAGTGCAGCAGGACTAAGGATAATTGAGACTATTTTTAGCCAACAGTCAATACGAATCTAAGCTAAATATTTCCCTACAGCTGCTCCTCTTCGCAAATTAAATGTCTCGATGTTGCAAGTAGAAAGAACTGAATCGATAATCAATTGCAATGCGATAGCATAGCATATGCGTCACGTTTATTTGACAATTGTGCGATAATTTAGCTAGAGAAAAGAAAGCAATAAGAACTTCTCGATGACCGAGCACAATGAACT
Organism: Suillia variegata; assembly: GCA_949127995.1. Classification (NCBI taxonomy): domain Eukaryota; kingdom Metazoa; phylum Arthropoda; class Insecta; order Diptera; family Heleomyzidae; genus Suillia; species Suillia variegata. Next base: position 41,116,326 of record OX421846.1, on the reverse strand, counting down.
GCAGAGAGGACTACAATAAAAGTGCCTCAAGTGCTATTTGAAAAATTAAAATCGGGAAGAGTAATTGCTTCGTTGCCATCAAATAAAAACAGCGCAAAGTGCTCGTCATCCAACACTGAAAAGTAGAAGTTTCCTACTGCCCGAAGGACAAAGCAGCGTGCCCATTCTGCATTTCCACTAATGTACTTCATTAATTTGCGGAATCTTGATATTTAAGTATTTAGTGCGATATCGCATGATATGATAGATTCAATCTCGATAATCAGTCATGCAAATAAATTAAGTGACATGAAACATTAGAAACAAAACAACGCAAACATCAGCAGCAGACAACAAAACAGTCCGAGTATTTTAAATTAATTATCACATCGTTAAGTTATCAGCATGCTGCTGGTTGTTGGTTGCTGTTTGCTGGTTGCTGTTTGCTGGTCGAGACAAATGCTACCTCAAACTACGCATAGTGTCTGGGGGCGGTACGAGTATATGCACGGCTGCTTAGCAACATAGCTGTGAAACTTCGGTGACTTGTTTTGCTAATGACGCAATAGTGAGGAATTTATGGAGGAAAGAGTGTCGCATATTTTCCAGGCGTTTAGTTATAATCCGCAATAAGGCATCGAATGGACGTAAGCAATATTTCTGCACAAACAAATGCGAAGTTTGAAAGTCCAATAAAAAAGACAAATAACTCAGGTCGTATACTTTTCGAATCCTCTTCGAATCCAGAAAATATTCCGGATAAATGGAGATTATCCTTTAGAATATTTAAATATATAATCGCTATCGGATTAAAGGAGACGGCAGATGGTTTTCAAATAAAGTTGCCTGCAGATAATTACAACTGGTCAACAAGAGAGTACCGCGAAAGACAATCACACTGATACATACAAAATAAAAAACAAACAAAATGGATGCAACAACTAAAGCCACACAAATAAAACAAACACAAAAGATACAACAAGAAAAGCTTTTTTTTTTGTTACAATAAGAGCAGAAAAAGTAATGAAGGACTTTTCAATTTAAACAGAATTACTAAAATAGAAAGGAGAGGAAAAAAACAAAAACAAAAGTTGTAATCTGAGTCAGCGAAAAACTGTTTTGCGGCATGTGGAATGAAACAACGAAATCACACAAACATGTCGACAGAAAATAACACACACACGCGAGGATATCGCATGCCTCAAACACACACTCGCAACGCACAAATGAACACTAAACGAACACAAACAACATATAGTGAAACTAAAATACTACAAAAAAAAAAAAACAAAAAAAAACACATCAAATAGTCGTAAAAAAGTAAATACAGCAACACTTACCAATTGCGGTTTTAGTGCGTACATTGCGCGAATACGCCATCGGATACAGAATCGCCCAGTAGCGATCAACCGACACAGCGACCAGGCAAAAGATGGAAATCGTACACAAGACCACAAGCAGCGACACGGTGAACAGGCACGCATGCAGATTCGTTGGCAACCCGATCGATGCGAGTATCGCAAAGGGCACGCCCAGCGAACCGACTAGGAAGTCGGCCATGGCCAGCGATACGATGTAGTAGTTGGTGCGGCGGCGTAGCTTGCGTTCGCGCTGGAAAACGATGATCACCATCAAATTGCCGATGACCGCACAAATGGCGACGAGTATCTCGAAAACGGTGTACGGCACATTTAGCTCGTGCGAGATTTCGTCGGTGGTGGTGCGTCGCGTCGGCTGAAACGGCGATATCGGCAGATTGAGGAGGTATTGCGTGCGATTCGTGGTGTGGAATTCGCCCCAGTCGGTGAAGGCGAAAAAGCGAAACTCGGACATTTTTCTTTAAAATATTTATACAAATTTTATAAATTAGTAATGCGAACGCTTGGCAACACTGTTTTGCCGACGTTTATGTTTTTATATATGTCTTTAATTAACTTTAGTTATATAATAAATTGTATTTGTTTTTTGTTATTTTAAAATATTTATCCACTTAAATGAGTTTAAATTTAAACACTTGGCAACACTTTTTTCAATTTAATTATATTTTTATAATTTTGTCCTTATATAGTTTTGATTTTCCATAAAATTTTTTGTTTTTGTAAAATGCAAACACTTGACAACTCTGTTTTGTTGTATTTGTATTGGTTTTTATGTTTGTTTTTGAAATTGCGCGCAATTTAATTTTTGCTGATATTAAAAAATTTTAATTGACTTTTTTTTGCTTGTTCTTTTTACTTACGTTACTCATAAACTCACACACATAAGTCAATATTTACATGCACATGCAGACGCAGACGCACACATGCATGTCTGTAAAAATGCAGACGCAAAATAATTGGCGTACAGAAAAAACTCCGGCACGGTGTCGGGTATTACAAATCAATTAAAAAACGGTTCGTTCGCGCTTGAGAAAATGAATTTCTCTCTCGATTGTTTTGCGAAATTCTTTTTCAATTAACTGTTTTTTTTTGAGTTTAATTTATTTTCTCTTAAACTTTTCTTATTTTTGTTGTTGTTGTTGGCGAAAGTGGTCTGCACTTGAAATTCACTTTCTGTCTGTCTGTCTGCTTCACTGCACTTAGGTGTAATTTTTCGCGGGATAGTTTAAAGTGAATTTTTGCGCTTGTCCCAGAACGGAAACGGAAATGTCTGTTGCTACTATTCTTGTTCTTGTTATTGTTGTTGCGTGCAACTGAGCATGCTTTTGTCTTTGTTTTATGGCTTTGCGACGTTTCGACTTTATTGATATTTGCTGACATTGCCGCAACGTAACCACCAGCGCCATATTGGAGTTAATTGCTCCCAGTTGTTATTGTTGCTGTTGCTTTTGTTGTTGTTGTTGTTGGTATTTCTATAAGGTGTAGCCTGCGCTTCCGTTTAGTGTGGTGAGGACAATCGCATGACTCGATTGTGAGCTGCTAAGCAGAAGTTGTTTCGTACTGCTGACGTATTTCGTAAGCGTTCACGTTCGCTGTGCGGAATCTTAATTAGCGGAAGTTGTAGCGACGAAGACGACAATTACCCGCAGTGTAGGTGTTCAACGACGTCTTTCATTGCAGTTGTCTAATTATGGTGGACAGCACAGCTGCAAATTGCAACAGAGAAAAAATTAAATTAGTTTTTAAATTTTTTATTGGAATTTTCATTTAGAGTTCACCGATTAATTGCACTAGTGGCACGGCATAAAGGGGGCGTGTGAGTGACATTTATTGTTTAAAAATTGCTTAAAATAATATATTTATACCTTTTTAAGTGAAAATCACAGATCTCGTAAAGCATATTACGCAAGCGATATTGGCCAGCATAAAAAAGGTCAATTAAGGATTCTTTTGTAGGAGAAAATAATTTTTAAATTTAAATATTGCAGATGTTTAACAATTTTTCATTAGACCTAAGACAGATAATTAGACTATCTAGAATTTAACCAATAAGTAAATGGAAAATATCCGCACTAACATTATAATGAATTTCATCAATTGACGTACTTAAATAAAATAAAACATTTACACGTCATAAGCTTGATTTAAATGCATTTCGTTATGACGACAACAACAATTTCACTAATACTCCATACAGCAGATTGCAATTGAATTCTTGTATCATAATTTATAAAACTGATACGTCAAAAAAAGTTTTATTAGAACTAAACAATAATATTACTCACAAGAACCTTTTGTAAATAAAACCTTAAAGAAATCACAATTTGTGGATGAAGTGTTTCCTTGTTTCCTTTAAGTAAATTTAATAATTTTATTCCATCAAACACTTTGTTGTAATTTGAAAATATATAATCGAAATACCTCTGTATAATTCAAATTTTTTTAATATTGTAAATAATCGCTTGCTTGCAAATATTAATATTAATATTACTCATACCTCACGAGTTCAACGCGACTTTCATGCAATTGTAAACATGTTTATAAACGTTTCGATTGAAATGCCAGCTCGCTTATTAATAAAATATTGAGGAACCTTTAATTTTAGCAAAACAGTTCTAATTGGTGCCACTGCGTCATACCGAGTACAAAACAAATTAATGTGACTCATACCTCACGTATGGCGCACATTAAAAAAAAAGTACGTAAACGCTTAAAAATTTCGCACTCTTTTTAACAGTTTAGTTAAAGGTGCATACTAAGTAGGCTAAAATTGCATTTAACATTGCTGCATTAAATAATTACCACAAATTATGAATATTAACGACAATTAATTGGCTCACACCAAACGGCCTAAAGAAAACGCGTCTAAATATTTGAATAGACCAGAAATTGACATGTCAACAGCCAAAAATGATGAATTAGGTGTCAAAGATAAACAATAGCGCCAAAAATAACTAGATACATAAAAAACAGCAACAACAAAAACGATTAGGTATAAATAATGTTAACACCAATAACAACAAAAGCCAGACATTAAATGAGAAAACTCACACACACGCACAAACAGCAGCAACTAACTCACAAAAACCAAAAATAATAAACAAGGAAAATAAAATAATATGGCAGCGCTATCATAAATTATAGACGCAATTCGTTTTCGTTGGCGTTGTCGTTGTCTGCCGCAGGATACACTTGAGCGTGCAGTTTGTCTATAGCCAACTTATATATAAAAATAAATACAAAAAAAAAGACAGCATAACAATAGGCGCACAGCAGAAGTTAAAGTTATCAAGAACAATAAAAAAGAATTGAGCCACTGCACGAAATCGTACTTTACAACAAACCAGCTGCCAGTCTGCCTGCCTTTACTCCTTTATTTCCGCTTCCGTTTGGCAAGCAACGCTCTCTTCTACTTTTACTACTTTTATGCTACAGCGGTAACACTTACCAACAAAAACAACCGCCCCTTACGACCTTGTAATTCTTGCTTAGGGGTCAAGCGACTTTTTCTGACATTAGCCAACAACTTTAAGGGTCTGTCGTGGCTTTACTCTTATTTAATGCCAATTTTATTGCGTCGATTGGGGCTGCATGATTTTTTCTTTTTAGGTCATATTAGGCATAAAAAAGTGTTTCGCTTTGTTTGTTGGCCCTAAAGTTGGGGTGAGCAATTTCGTGGTATAAAGAGAAAAGAAAGAGTGTGGTAGTTTTGAATATTTTAGCCATAAAATTAATTTTGTATTTGGCATATTTCTGGCTTAGTTGCAAGTTAGAACTTTTGCCTTGTTCTCTTATGTTGTAAACATTCTTTTGTTTATTCATGGATTTTAAAATCGTTTATATGAAAATATTCGCTGTGGCTCGGCTTGCCAAAGTTTGTTTCGTTTCGTTTGATAATATTTTGTGAAATGTTAAAATATCATGTTCACCAACCGCCAAAGGGATTATCACAAATTGAGCGTAGGGCTTAACTTTTCCACAATGTGTGCAACGAGGCATGCTCTAGCGCACTTAATCTACTGCAGCTGTAGTAATGTCGCGTTGTGTGTGCGAGCGGTGAGCTTTCAGTTTATTTTGCAGCAGTTTAAAATGCACAACATTTATGTATATATATTTTTAAACGTTTTACAGTTGAGTGAGAATGAGAGTACAAAATAAGACAAATAATTTGATATGAAATTTATTGCAATTACATTTTTTGTGATGATTTTAAAAAGTTGTAAATACAATAATTTGTATTTAAATGATTTGTATATAAACAAGCTTAAATTAACATAAGCAATCATAGCTTGGCTTTGAATTTTAAATCTTAAGCAATTTGATTTTTATCAAGTAGATTCAAATACAAAAAAAATACTTTTAAACAAATTTGAAACAGAATTTTCTTATGTAGATGACAGAGCTAACTGGAAAAACTGTCTTTTGTGTTTGTTAAATCTAATCCGACTTTAATTGTTAGCACTGATTTGAACTTAAAAGGTATTTTCCGCTTAAACATTTTGTTGTATTTTTAATTTAAAATCAAAATTCAGAAAAATTCTTTCAAGTGTACCGACAATAAAAAATAATAAATATTATTTATTTTAATTAAATGCTCGCCACAGTACAATAAACTCCCACTCGCACACACTTACAAGCACTCACTAGCACGAATTTATTTTCCGCTTTATTCATCATCTTTTGAAAGTGTGTGTGTCTGTGTGTGTGTGGTCGTAGTTCGAGAAAGGTTTCGCCACATTAAGCAGCTTTCGTGTTGTATGCGCCTTTTTTTTCTGCGGAAGTGACGCGTGCAAAGTGTCACCGTTAAGTGTTGCCAACTTAAATGAAAATATATTGGCTGTTGTCGGAACGATTGTACATTAACCTTGGTATTTAGAGAACACACATATGCAAAAGGAACAATAACACACACGCAATTCTTTATTTGATTGTTTGTTTGCGCCAAGTATGCGTGAAAGTGTTCGTTTTGGTTTGGCTTACTTTGAGGTGCAAAAGTAAAAAAAAAAAACAACACCTCGAAACCGATATTTTGCGGTTTACTGCCAAGGTAAAGAAATTAAAGCCGACATAAATAAATAAAATAAAATTTAGAAATTAATTGATAAATGGAATATAAAAAAATGTTGAGCTTTATTTTGCAAAACTTAAGTTTTTGTAGTTGGTTCGTTTCTGCTTTAATTTTGATTTTATTTATACTCTCTTCTTCCAATGTAACCGTTAATCTCGGGTGTAGTACAACTGGGAATTTTAGCAAAATATTCTCTGACCCGCATAAATTATGCAATTTGCTATTTTATTTACTTTTTCTTACGTTTTTATGCTAAGAACTTTAACTTTCGCACTAGGCCAGTCCACACCGGCATTAAAAAAGCAAAAAACAAAAGAAATGTTAGTAGCAAATTGTTGTGCCACCGTGTTGTGCCACAGTTAAGACTTGTGTGTTAATTTCCCATTGCATAAATTTAGGCGCTTGCTTGGCGGCGGCGGCAGTGGCGGAAGTGTTGCGTGGCCAGGCGCGTTTGTGTGCTTTGTTTCTTAATGTTTCCGATGGCTGTGTAAATGTCTTTCACGCTTTTTGTGTGTGTCTGTGCCTGTGCCTGTGTGTTTCTGTGATTGTGTGTGTGTGTGTATCTGTGTAATTAACTTAGACTTAATTGGCTTTGTAGTGGCGTTTAGAAGAAAACGCTCGCACAAACTTTCAGCACGTCTTAATTGAATCGTAAAGTGGCATCGAAAAGTTAAAATTCAATTTTCGACATTTTCACTGACATTTAATATAGTCGCCACTTTTTATGACGGCAATGAGCTGATAGGATACAACGCTCAATTTCATATTTAACTAAGATTGCGTTCAGAAGTCACACAATTTTCTATAAAGTTTATTAGAAAATTTAATAAAACGAATTAAAGTTCAACACTGCGTATGAGTGACATTTAAATAAAATTCACTCTAAAGTTTACTGTTATTATAAAAGTAAATTTTTTTTAGATATACATAAAAACGCAACTTTTAAGCTCAGCAGTTTTTTTTAAGTTTTCTTTTTTGCTCTTCACATTTTTGCTTTAAATAAAAATCACTCATACCGCACGTTGATTTAGTTGAACTTTTATCAGCCAACATTTCAGCACAACGCTCCGTTTTGGCGTTGACTGCGTTTTGGAGCAGCATGTCACTTGTGAATTAACTTCACGTTACGTGTCTGTTGTGTTGGCATGAGTGCACTTCCGCCATACACAAGCAACCGGAAATGTTTACGGCGCAAAATGTCTGCCGCACGAATTTAAAACCAACTGCTGACTTAAATATATGTACGAGTGTATACATATATGTAGTAAAACATATGTTGCATTAAAGGCATGTGTGGCTGTGCGTGCGTGTGTGTGTGTGTGCTTAAACTTTGAATTGAAAAACTTTCTGCTGCATTTAATCGCTCATGTAAATTTCACATTCTTCTGTGTGGCAAAATGTGTGGAAAAATCATGGATGCGTTGGCAAAAGGTTCCATGGCAGCGCCCTTGTGGAAATATGATTTTGATTATGGGTGCAGTACAATAAGTGCGATTCGGAAATTTAATAAAGTTGAAAATTTTGTACATATAAGTTTTCATTTGGATATAAATTAACCTGGGCGCTTTCGTTATTTTGTGGAAATATTCAGGAACTTTAAAAGAGATTTTCATGAGATTAGTTCAGAAATATGAGGTAAGGTGAGTTGCTTTTAAGTAGTACGAGTTTGTTAATAATTTTGAAAATATTCAAATTAACTAAACAAATGAAAAAATTATATTTATAATTTTTACTACTTTAATATTGAAAATTTCCCATTAAGTCAGCCTCTCAGCAGAGGTTACTCATACGTCTTGTTAAGATACAAAAGCTTGAAAAGTGCTTTTAGTATGTAAAATATAGTAAACCACAGATGCACGACCTCGACTCCCAGGTGTTGTTGTCTATGGCGTAAATTCCTGTCTGCGGTTGCACGCTCCATGCATTATTCATGCCACAATGTGGTAAATATTTTTGTAGCAAGTTGCGTAGCAGTCAAAACAACGCCATCACAATTTTTATATGCCAAAATGACGACCAAAAAATAAACCGAGGTGGTCAATTTGTATCTGCCAAAATAAAATGACGACAAACAAAAAAAGGAGGTGGTCAGTTGTAGCAGACTTTTGCCTAATTAAATTGTGGCTTTACTTTTTGTTTTTACTTTTCTGTTTTGCTAAGAAGAAGAAGTAAAGAAAAATATGAGTTGGAGCAAATTTACGATTGCGTGTTTGTAATTTGACAAGCGCTTAAAATTTATGAAAGCACTTTGGCAGCGAGTAAATATAATTAAACTTGGCTTTGACACTGTACAAAAGTGGAACTTTTACAACATTCACGCAGACTTTAACGCGTAACGAAGTGCATTAGAAATTGTATACTTATATGTGTATGTGTGTGTGTTCGTGTGTATTTTTCAGCATTTTCGTCTTGCGTGTCACGCACACAAGCATATTAAATGGGCTTACTCGAGTAGCAACGCCGTTAAAGCACTTCAAGGACATTTATGAAATTTATGTATTTAAAATGTGCAATTTAAGCGTGCGTCAACGCCGGAACCAAATAAAATTATGAAGCGTTTTGCTTATTTCGATTTTGTTGTTTTTTATAATTCAGTTTCGGTGCAGCCAACTCGCAAAATTGTTCAAAAGCTAATGCAGCAACTCGTCTGAAATGCATTTGCGCAAACACAAAAATCTCTGGAAATCAGCTGAAGTTAACAAAAATTCGCTTTTGCCACTTGGCAAGCGTACAAATTTGTGTGTATTGTAATCGCAAACATCATTTATTAAAATTGTTGTCACTGGCTGGATTATACACTTTCTGCTTAACAGAAAGAAGCAGCGATTTAGTCGGCAGCTGGGCATGAGGCTGAAGTTTCTTGGACACTTTGACACTTTTCCTTAAGACGACTGCTTTTGTGCTTCTCTTCTCTTTGGTTTTTTGTTTTATTTTTGTTATCGCACAACATCCTGCTGACCGAACCGACAAAGTGTTTCGTGTCGCTATTTGTAAAACAAATTTTCTTACAAGCTTAAAAAAAGTTAAAACAAACAAAGAAGTGAGAAAGTTTTGAGGAGAAAGTTTTTGCAGAAATTTGTCCGCATAACACAAGGTTGACGAATTGTTCTGGTGTTCCGCAATATCGCATCAAGTTTCTGTCAAGTTGAGGTCAACGGTGTTGGTGTTTTAAGGTCGTGCAATATGGCGTATGAGTGGTGTCAACTTCGTACAATAAATAACGTTACAAGAGCATACGCAATAGTTTATGTTGCATAAGCAAATTCTGTTATTAACGTATTTTAAATTTTTGTTATTTAAAGCACACAAAACTGCTTCAATCATATTTATAAAAGCTTTTTATTTTAAAGCACCGCACACTTATGCATCTATTACAATAGCTGCTGTCAATTAATATCGCATCGTCCAAGAAAGCTTTCGATATAATTTTTTTTCCTGTTAAATAATACAATCGTATAAATTGATAATTGATTAAAGGGTCAGTTGAAATTATATCTGCACACTTTTATCACAAATACATACAAACAAACTACAACGATAAAATTAAAAAGTACATACATACATATACAAAAAGTACATACATACATATACCTTAAATGTCGAGCCTAATTGAAAACGCGACATATCAAACAAATTCAATGGAATTTCTTAGAATTGCAATTTAGTTCAACATTGTTTCTAAAGCAAATCAAATCAATTCGAATGTAATTAAATCAAGTGCAGTACTATCAACAGAATATGTACGTGTGTAATAGCAGCAAATACAACAACAACAAAAACAGAGCACATTCCTTGCCTACAATTAAGTCATTATAATTTATCGCCAACACCATCGAAATTCGGCTTTTGGCTTTTACCATACTTTGTTTATTAATTGAATCGATTAGCATTGTATCGCATAAATATGAACGCCAATAGACCCGATCCATTCATAATAATAATTGTTGTTGTTGCGTATCGCGTTTGCATATCACGTAGCGCCCGCCATGCGTGGCCTCGCATACATTTGCAGAATTCAATTCAAATCAATTCAATTCAATTCAGTCAGCTGCCTGCAAAGTTCATTTTCAAATAATTCATTAAATTTGATTTTGAATTAATTTGGTTGGGTTTGGTTTTTTAATTGCAATTACAATTAGTTTAGCACGTAGTTAGCGCGGCTGGCGGCGACTGGGCAATGAACTTTTAATTATGAACAATTGTTTTATAACAAATTGGCTTTTTTTTAATAGTTTGAATGTAAATTTAATGTAAATTTGCATTTAAGTTGAAAGCGGAATTCATACCAAAAATTATGTCTATTTATATAATAAATGTGTTTTTTTTTTTTAAATAAATACATTTCATTTTTGAATATATTTTCCGCTTTTACACTTAAGCGTTGTTTTCAATTTTAAAACCAAAACCACAGCTCGCAACATTCTAAAGGAAATTAATTCAACTAACGCAGAGCACTGATAAATGTGCAACACTTGCCACAGTGTTGCATCGCAGCGGTGTCAGCCAGATAATCACTTGCGTCGGTAAGCCAACAACCGCGGCTCGTAAATTCCAAAGAGAAGCAGTGAAAGAAAATCTAACCGACGCAGTTGAGTTTCAAGGAAAAAAGTTCGTTAATTTAAATAAAAATTTAAGATTTTTTCACAAAAAGTTTTCAATATTAAATTTAAGTTTTCAAAGTTTGATTTGATAAAACTAAAATTTAGGTCATGAAGCTAATGAAGGAGCTCAATTGCCTTAATGCTTCATTTTATTAGTTTAGCGAAATAGACATGAAAAGGAAACAAAAAACTTTTCTATTTACCAAAGCAAACATTTGTCTGTCTGTCTGTCTGTCTGTCTGTCTGTCTGTCTGTCTGTCTGTCTGTATAACATTTACGCACTTGAAAAAGTTTCTTAATACACGCTTAAGAGAAAGTGTTAAAATTAATGAGTGGAGAAGAAAACTTACGACACTAAAAGTAGCAAAATAAATTAAAGAAAAAAAATCTTCAACGCTGTTATAAATAAATACACGACTGCATATAAAATAAAGCGAGATAGCACATAACAACGCTTCAAAAAAGTGCAAGAGAGGTTAAAAGTAAAAGAAATAAATCAAAAAAATAATTTTTAAAACATCGCTAGGTGTCAACTTCCGTCAAGATGAGCTTCAAACGTGTTAAATTGTAAAAGCGCCGCAAAATATGCAAAGTTTTGCGTTATCTATATTTCTTCTCTTTTTCTCTCTCTCTTTTGCTGCTCAAGTGCATTGGCCACATTGTCCAATCACACTCAGCGCGCGTGGGTGGGTGCTTTGCCGCAGTTTATCACTGACAGCGAAATTTATCGTTTTAACCCTGTCCGACTCATTTTTCGCTTACCACTTATCAAGTGCGGTGCGATTTTTTTCCGCTTCAAAAATTCGTTGTTAATTAAAAAATTTACTAAGCGTCGTAGATTTGCGCAGATCCTTTCATGTATGTTTGCTCAAGGACTTTGCGATGTTTCTGTAGAAAAATAAAAGTTTAAATGAAATCAAAATGCAATTCAAATTTATAAAATTAAAAGAATTTATAACTTTGGAAGTGTCTGAAACCAAGAAGTTAATTGCTGGAAATGCTTAAAATCTGCTTTCAGAATGGTTGAAGCTTTCTAGAAGGAAACGAACATATTAAACGTTAATTACAGAGCCTTAAGCTCTTAAATTAAATTTAATAAAGTAAAAACAAACTTTAAGAACGCTGACGCAATTTGTTTCAACTTTAGTTCCGCATCCTAAGAAACGTTCGTACAAAAATGTTATGAACTATTCTCTAACACCTACAAAAACAATTAAAATGCAAGCTGCCCGATAGTCTCTGTGGGTGGCTCTTCAATTTTTACACCTTGCCTGGTATCCGCAAATAAAAGATACTTCGCCAGCGGCGACTTTGTTATGCCAGACACGCAATGAAAATCACAAGCGCCGGATATAAGCAACTAAAAGTAAGTGGATCTCGTTGAAAGGCGCCGCCGCTGCCGTTGCCGTTGTCGTTGCCGTCCGGCGTACGTGTTGATGTCAGCCAAATAGCTCAACTCAAATAAAAGAACATAAACAAGAAGAATAGTAACAAAAAAAAATATATGCTCGTCATACGAGGCTGCACCTGCGGTCGCGTACATTTTTAATGGAGAATTTACGCAACGCGGCCGCAAAAGTAGTTTCGGTACTTTTAATGTTCGCAATTAAACGCAAAGTGGGTGTTGTAATTCAAAGCCATCCATTTTGGGTAGTTGGGGGGCGCATTAATGCGGTGATTGATGCGCTCGAACTGCGATCCGGTTAACCCTTTTTTTGTTGTGTTAGTGTAGAGGTGTGGGGGCGGGTTGTTTGTGAGCGCAGACCTTGAAAATTAATTTTTTTTATAAGGTACACAGGGAAAATGTGGAAATCAAGAAATGGCTAAAAATTGCGCCGTTTCATTAAATTTCATTTAAAAATTATCTGTATTAACTATTTTCGAAGCTATTTTAGTATTGATTGTTCACTTAAATGTTTCAAAAATTTTAATTTCTTGATTTTGTGTGATTGAAAGTGTTTCCAGTTCTTCTCCAAATTTTGTGCAATTAAAATTTCTCCTATCAAAAATCTATTGTTGTTGTGCATTTAATATTTTTTACATGCTTTCTTTAACTTTCAACTAGTTAAACAATTTCCCCAATTTCCCTCGCATTATGGCGAATTTCGCATACAACATTAAACTGCTAAAAATAGTTGCCAACAGTTTTGTCTCCATTTGTTCTACATAAATTTGATGTTTATCATATAGAAAAATGAGAAGAAAACACCGAACCATCCTTTTGCGTGTATCTGTGTATCTGTGTCGACGATAAAAATTAATTTCATTGTCTGTCGCATGCAAATTTAAAGTTTACTCCGCCCAGCGAAGGACACTTGTTGCGTACACATTTTTAACTAAGGCGACGGACGCGTCCCTTCCGCCGCCCACCAGTGTTTTTTGCTTACTACTTACGATACAGTCATATTTGGTTAAGAATTAGTGGCTGTGACTGTGTGCGTGTAGTTTTAAGTGAAGTTTATGCATGTGTGCATGCGTGTGCGTGTGGGTTTTGAAATTTATGCGCATATGTTGCTTAAGTTTGTAATTTAATAAAAACTCATTTCGATGCTAATTTTATGGCACTACGCGCTCGCGCTCTCCTCAAGGATGCCGGAATTGTGTGACGAGTGCGTGCGAGGGCGGTGGAAACTTTCAATTGAATGAAAGTAAATTAAAATTTTACAAATGCGATAAATTTTATTATTTTTGAATTTACCATGGAATTAAATTTGTTGTCTAGAAATCTTTTTGCATTTGAGATTTAACTCACAAATGTCATTAAAATCTTACAATCTCGCTTAATGGCGCAATTTTATTGCAGCGCTCAACTATAAAAATAGTACAAACAAGAACAAGAACAACAACAACAGAAAAAGGAAAAATCAATTTGAAATTAAATGGCGTAGAACGTCGTAGCCTGTTAATGTCTATAATTGCCGCTGCTTTTGTTTTTGTTGTTGTAGTTTTAGCCATTTTGTTATTTTAATATAAAACTTAAACACTGACGCGAAAAATTACAACAATCGCCAACAATTACAATCGAAATGTCAATAAAGGCGTGTGTATGCGTAATTACGACTTGTGTGTGTGCATGTAAGCAGAAAATATTGAATTAAATAATTTACAACTTCAAACAGTGCGGAAAAATCGCAAAGTAAATAAGAAAGTAAATAACTAAATAAATAGCTTAAATTAATGCTTACATATGGAAATCACGAAAAAGCCATCAAATCGCACTTGGTGCGCTTTTGTTGAGCCACCACGGCGCGCCTTAGCAATGCAAATATTTTCGCCAGAATCACTCGAAATTGATTTACGAATACGCACACACAAACACAAACACACACACGAAACATACACAAACAAACGTAAACAATCTGGCGAAAGAATTCTGCACAGTACTAACAGATTTAAGCAATTTCGTTTTGGAATGAATATAAATCCACGCGATGTATGTAACTCACACTTGCACAGATACTTATGAAGTACATACTCGTATGTACATATCTATAGGCACACATAAACGTATGTATATATGTATTTATTTATGCTTTGATTTATCTTGCGGTTTGCGGCATTTTCTATTAAAATGTTTTGACAGAGCCGTAAAAATATTCGCACGTAATTTAAGCACACACAAATTAGAAATGTATGAGGAGCTTCCAATCAAAACTGATAAATACAGTTTTAAAAATATTGTTTTTTTGTTATGTTAACGATTGACAACATATTCGGAAAGAGAAAGAGAAAAACGAAATTTTATTGGACAAATGCGAGGAATTTGCAAAGCTGAAGAAAAGGATCTAAAAATATTTTAACAGTTGATTTTTATTTGCAAAATTTTAAGTTCTTTAAAACAAAAAGTTTTCAAATCCAAAGTCAATAAAGGCGAACAAAACAAATTCAAAATATTTAAATTAAATGCAATTATTGACATTAGACCAAGAAATATTCTTAAAAGATTTTAGGCATTTTATACATAAACTTTTATACAAAATGATTCTAATGGATTTATGAGGTTTTCCTTTAAAGCTTCTCACATGACAGTATCTAATAAAGTTCTGTCTATATATTTTTTTTACTTACATATTCACTTTTTATGCAATGTTCAGTTTTGCCTTTTAATACCAGTACAGATTGTGTTGTAATTGTAAATATCTGCTGCTGTTGGTAATATAAGGCTTGATCGCAGCGTTTTGATGTGCTGCTGAAATCGACAATAAAATATACAATTAAGTTACAGACATATTTATGCAATAAGTTAATAAACCAGCAGCCAACAATAACAACACTGGCATTTAAACGATGATCTGACGATGATTTCTTTTTGGCAAATATTATTCAAATATTTAAATAAGATGTCTATTGTATATAAAAACATTTTTAAATACATGCAAAATCTGCTCAATATTTTTGAAATTAAGTCGAACGGAGCTAATTTCGCTTAAGCCTAATTTACAAACGGTTTAAATTCCGCTCCTAAACATTAAACCAACAATACGCAAATTCCCAACATACGACACAGAAGTCGTATATTTAAATCGGTTATTTCAGCAAATTCCTTTCACGACAACACGTACACATACAAACATACATACATACATACATACATACATACATACATACATACATACATACATACATACATAAACACACACACCAATGCAGAGCACGAAGGAAGTTGAACTACATTTTCTGCAAGTCGACATATCGACAAAGCGATGGGGGATTATGTCGGCCAACATCAACAGAAAAGCCGCCAGAATTGTAGATTCTAATGTTGTTGTTGTTGTTGGTTCATTGAAAGACCCAAAGGATTGTCATCGAGCGACTTTTACTCGAATGCGAAGGCGACGCATGAAAATGCGAATATCGAATGAATTGGAATTTAAGCACGCTTAACAAAAGCCAATTTTGCTGCCAAGAAATGTGTCCATTTAAAAAGCAACAATTTATAAACACAACAAACAAAAGTTGTTGTAGATTTACGATACAATATAAAAAAATAAAATAATAAAATTTCGAAACTAACGCTTAAGCTAACTTTTCATTCGAACATCGGAAATGTTTACTGCGAAAGAGCAATTTTCAAATAATCCTACTTTAAAATAAGTAAACCCCTTGCAAAGTCAATGTTTGCATAAATAAATGCCAAGCTCCATGTTAAGCGCGTCCGATTAGCTAAGCCATAACTTCTATCCGTAGCCCATCAACCTTGGACTTGACATTTGCCAATGACGTTTTCTTTCGCTGCTGTTAATAAAGGCCTTCGAAACAAACGAAACATTTTTTGCGCCCATTTTGAAACTCAAACATATTTGCAGAAGACGCACGATTCGCCGCTTTTCCCACCTTTTCCAAGCAACTTCAACAGCAAAATCAAAGCAAAGCAAAATAATAAAATCTTAGAACTTCTTATGCAAAGTCACGATTTTTGCGTATCCATTCTCATGCGCAAATGTATGCGTATATGTACGATTGTGTCTATGTGAAGTATGGAGTGAGCTATCCTTGGCTTTGGAATAATATCTTGCCATGATTTCAAGTGACGCTAGCTAGTTCGTATGTGTGTGTGTGCGCGTGTGTGTGTTTGTTTGTTTTTCCTGCTGATACATTTTTCGTCGTTGATGTCTCTGCGCCATGTCATTGTCTTGTTTAAGCTTATGAAGGATGCGTTGAGATTCAAGGTTGAGGAGCGAAATTTGTCGGAAAGTCGTTGAGCTTGAGTATGCTACTTAATTAGGAGTCTTAACAGGATTTCACTTAATTTTTGCAGGTATTTCGAATAAATGAGTTTTGCTTCTATGAGTAAAAGACATTTTGCCTCAATTAATTAGCAGCGTATTTTTTTTTGATTATAATGTAGCGAAGCAACAATTGAGATGATTATTAGTTGAAAAAATATGCGAACTTTTAACAAAGATGTTAATTTATTATAAAATCGATAAGAATTCTTAGGTCTTAAAGACCTAAATGATATCCTCAGTTAAAAATAGAATGGTAGTAATGACTCGGATAAAGGTTAACTTAATAATCGCTTAGATTTTGTAGCTCAAAGATATCTTTTTGTAGATTAATTTCTGACAATTTCAAAGATTGAACTGAAAGCCACCGAAGTTAAATACAAATTTGTTTAAATCAAATAAATAATATAAAGATAAACATATGCCAGAATATTTTTTGTTTTATTCTGAGTTTTCAATTCTATATATTGGTTGTATTTTTTCAGTGCTATTCTATAGATCCCTAACCAAAATTGTTTCAACTCAATATGATATATAAATCTATTCAAAAGAAATATTTTTTAAATTTTATCATTATTAAAATGAAGTTATTTCTCACTTAAATCCCCAAAACTATTTCCTTAAAATCAACATTCCGACATAGCTAGGCCATATAATACACAAACAATACAATGTCGAAGAACGTCATAACAAACACTTTCAGCGGGGAATTGCGTTCGTGCCAACTAAAGTAGTCCCGCTCTTCTGTCGCTAGACCGCATTAACCTCAAAATCAACCTCAAAAGTAGTCCAGATCGAAATAAAAGAAAAAGTAAATAAAGAAAAGGCAAACCACCTCAAGCATGAAATACTCGTTCACACGTACACACATACACACACTCGCATGAAAATGTCAAATTGAAAAATATTTTTTAAAAATTAACCCAAATTTACAGCGCCATGAAGATGATGATGATGATGGTGATGATTATGATGATTATTGTGGAGCAATTTGTCAAGCGTTCGCATGATTGATATGATTTGGGCCCGAGACAGCCAGCGTCTTAGCTGCTGCTGCTGCCCCGAAAAAAAAAACAAATGATAAAGTGGCTTACTTAGTCGACTTTGTGTCTAAACATAGCTAAGCATATGTGGCCACTTTGAGGGGCTTAACACAGAGGCGGCGCCCAGCAGCGGCAGCGCGCAGTGCTTAAAAATGAAGGAGAACCCAAAAGTGGCAAAAGGCGACAATTTGACACTTAAGTCAAATATTTGTCAGACGAAGGGATTCACAAGGCGCGCAGTGTCAACTGAAATCGCCGCCCATAAAGAAAAATGTATTTTTCAATAAGCTGACATTAAGGTCATTTTCCGTCTTCGTTTTTTTTTCTTTTGGCTGAAGCCAAGATTGATGGAATTTCAATTTGTTCAGTCAACATGGAATAAAAACCAAGAAATTTTAAAAATTTTCCTTTTCGTTTTTGTTTGCGGAAAAGTGTTAATTTAGCTATTTTTATTTAATCCGTCCGTCCGCCTTGTGTACATAAACTCACCATATGAACCTATTTTTTTTTTACTTGGAAATAGTTAATGAAAATGTATTTCAATGTCAGCGTGTCACGCATACGTTGACACTTGTAAATTGTAAATGAAAAATTTCTAAGAAACCCTTAAATGAAGTCAAGTTTTAAGTTGAACCTTAAAAATGCGTTTTTCTTGACATTTTAAATGTTGCATAATTTTTGGCGCAACTGTGTTGCGTGCATGACTACGCCGCATTGTCAGGCAGCCAGGCAAGCGTAAATTAACTGATAAGGCTTTTTGATTTAAGCCCAAGGCTCTTGGATTGTTTGGCAAAGATTTCGTTGAATTTAGTTAAGAGAAAATATTAAAATATTAAAGGGAAATTAAATTTGTTTTGCTATTTTGATTTTCCACACCACTTTAAAGCTCTTTGGAAGTGTTTATTAACATGAAGTTATAGTTTTATGATGTTAATTTAACACCGCATCTTTTCTACAATGTGTCGTTCCTGCCTGCTTGTTGCCATTTCTCGTTCTTTTGTTATTTTTCATAAGCTAGAAGCATCCAAGGGATACTAAAACGGCTTCTCGTAATATCCTGCAATCATAATCAAAAATCAATTTCATTAATAAAATTGCTTTATGTCTTTCTTACTGCGCACTGCCAGCGGAAGTCATAAAAAATGAGTTTTCTTTTTCCACTCATAATTCCGACTCTTTTCACTGCTGCCACATGCTTCTCCAAATGATGGAAAACGAAAAAACCGCTTCGCTGAAAAATGCTTTTTGAAAGGTGCGCACTTCACATGCTGCTTGTGCTCTACCGCTCTACCGCTCTGCTGCACTCTGCAATCGAGTCAATCGAGGCGCGGGTAATTGATCAAAATCAAAAATCAATTTCTGCGCGTACTTCACGTCTCGTTGCTGATTTGTTGCGGAATTATTTTGAAAATTCCGCGAATGATTAACTTCCAAGTAGGCACATTTCTGCTCGTTGGTGTGCATACATTCAAAAGCACTTTCAAGTAGAGTTTGATATATGTGTGTGTGTGTTTACGTATTTGATTTGACAAATCTATAGTATTTTAATTAAATTAAAATTTCACTCTAAGTTTTAATATGATTTAAAAAAATCAAATATTTGTTGGTTTTTCTAAAAAAAAAAACACTTTCCATACACTTATTAACAAAAAAAAAATTTTTCTATTTTCATATCTGCATGTCTGCAAAATAAATACTCATACAGCCAAAACAAGTAGAACATATTTTCATTACAAGCGATTACAATCGATTGCCATGTTCGATAAGCGAACGCAGAGTGTAGCCAAATTAAAATGAAATTTTTCGCAGCTAGTTACACACACATCCACTCACACTCTAGCTAAAGCATTGTTAATCGGCGCAAACAATTTTAGGGTAACTGCACCCTGCGCCCCATGAGAATTTTGGTAGTACGCTGCAGCTGTGCACTTTTTTTGTTGTGCTCGTGTTCGTTGCTAGAAGCAAAGTTCATTTGATTTTGTTCTCCTTGTTGGATTAGTGATCCACTATCGCAACACTTCAAGATTGGCCAAATACAATTTTCTGGGAATATTTCGCTGTTTTATCGGGAAGCGTTTGACATGGTCACAATTTGTGCGTAATTGCTTATTTGACATACAATGAAACAAAACTAATGAAGATGGACTTCGACGAGTTTTTTGATTAGGTGAAATTCCCTAAATTTAGAATTAAGTTCTTCAAATCTAATAGTGAAAATTTTTTCTGCAAAAACGCTGTTTAGCATATAACTTAGCTATGCTATTAATCGGTAGATGTCGCTAAACGGCACCCACTGTTAATGGTGAGGGCCTTTTTGTATTTTATATCTTGAAAAGTTGTTTATTAATAGATAAATTAAGTTTTAGTTTTTGCTAAAGTCAAATCGATTTCCACAGTAAACAAATTTTATAAAGAAATTTTTAGTTTATTGAATTTTAACTTAAATTAAAAAAACTTTTGACATCACTAGATTTCATTGATGCTCTTAAATGCTCAAACGTTCAAAAACTATTTAACACGTCAATAAAAAGAAATAAGCTGTCACTACCAAGTTTTGACACTTGATAAATTTATGTCCAGTGTGTCTGGCTTTTATTTAATTTTTCTATTGTTTACTATTGTTAACGCCAAAATTCCATTTGCGATGTCAAGTCAAAATAACAAAAACAACTTTTCAAACTGCGGCGCAATCGTGCATTGTAAATCAATCCGACCAATACAATTGATGAATACGCACGCACACACATACACGCTTACTCACATATGGACACGTGTCAATGTTGTCAATACAATGCAATTCACTAACAACAACAAAACGCAATAATAATCTTTTTTACAATGAATTTTGTTTTCATACGTACTAAAAAAATGTTACAAAGTTCGTAGAATGGAGGAAATCCCGTATTGACGGTGAGTGGGGTGGGGTGGGGGAGGGGGAGGGGGAGGGGGGTGATTTGAAAGTGTCGGAATAAAAAAACAATAAATATGATTTCGTTGAATAGAAATTGTGAAATAGTTGCTTTTTCTACGCATTTCTATGCAATGCTAATACAAACAAAATTTGCTGCGTACTTTCAGGCGCAAAACGTAATTCGTAACTCGCATAAAAAAACAGAAACCCGCTAAAATACGCAAGTGTACGCAAAACAGAAAAACAATCAAAATCAAAAGAACAAACCGCAAAACTTGTAAAAAAAAATTGATTTGGGACGTAAAAGTGGGTCAGTCCCAAATCAAACCGGGTGCGCGCCTTTTGTTCTTTTGCTTAAGTTTTACTCTGATGCTGACAGCTTTAAGCGGAAAGGCGGCAACAATGAAATTATTTGATTTCGCAATTAATGTGCGGCATTTCCACAGCGAATGCTCAAGACATTCTGTAAAGCAGATTTTTATGGTTTAATTAAAGTTTGGCATACCCCAAACGTTTTCATTTTCATTTTCCTTTCATTTAAAATTTTCATCAGATTTTTATGAAGTTCATAAAAAATCTCATAAAACTATAAATAACATAAATATAAATTTTTTGGCGAACGAATTAAATAATAAACTAAACATTTTCATGGTTATTAATAAATTGTCAACAGAACTTTTGTATATGACGTCGTTGTTTTTCTGACTCTTGACTCGCCGACATTTTCGAATATCTTGAACAATTCTTTTGAAACGCAAAAATTCTTCGTTCGAGGAAAATCGCTAAAAATAAACACACGCGATATGTAGTAAAAAAAATCACAGACCATTTTCCAACGCTCCACAAAGGCAGCAGCCAGAGATAATTTATTGAATTTTTGAAATCCTCATTAATAAAAATTCAATTAAACTATTTTTGAGAAATGTAAAAGTGTACAAAATTTAAAATAACAATAAATGCTTAACTGAAATGCGCATAATTACGCGAGTGGCATACGAGGCGGGCGGGCGGTTGGACGGACGCAAATGCATGTTGAGCACAAATTCAGGGTGTAAACGCAGACTAATTGGCAGTTGGGGTCGCCGCCGCCGCCAGACGCTTTGACAGCAAAGTTTTACACATTTGACTATTGTAGAAAATAAATTCACAAATTTTTGTTTGTGCATTTCTCGCGAAAAAACACACCGAAAATTGTTGTACTTCCGAATGCGACGATGGCACGACAGAAAGAGGCATGAGCGCGCCCCTCCCACCCAAAAAAAAAATCATTAATTATGCCTGCGAAAGGCACAACTGAGTTGAAATTATAGTGCAGCAACTGTATGAGTGTGTGTGTGTGTCTGAGTGTGTTTTCGTATGTTTGAGCATGTAGTGGTGTAGGTTTTAAATTGCCACTCTAACATTTGCCGCTGCTCCTCCAAATCGACTTAAGTAATTTGAATTTTAAACTCATAAATGTACACTTTAATTCGCTCCATTTGTTAATGCCAGTTTATGTGTGTGTGTGTATGTGTGTGTGTGACATTGAGCAGCATTGCTCTCGCGCTGTGTGCATTTATTTACGCTCAATCACAGCGTGAGTGGAAATTTGTCATAAATGCAAATAATCGCGAATGCAAGTTTGCGTGCTCAGGGCACCATTGAAATTGGGAATGAACGCGCACAAATTCTGCTAATTAAATATTCATTTATTATTTCTTGCGGTTGTATGTGTTTTGCGATGTATTTTATCATCAGTGCTAAAGTTTACATTTAGTATTTTTAATTGTTTTTTTTTTAGCCTACGCGAATTGTATTTGTAATTTGATCTGACATAAATTAATTTACAGATTTTTTTCAAAATGAAAAATTTCCATTTTTATTAATTGCAGTCTGAAAATTATAAATTAAATTAATAAATGAATACAAGTAGGTAAGTTTAAATGCTAATGTCTATTAAAGAAAATTAAAAATGTATATATTTATTTTTAGATAATAACATTGCGAGTAACATGAGCCACTCTAATTCAATTGCGATATTTCTTGTAGAATGTTTGTATGCCAAAGGAACCATTTCGAGTTATAAAGAATTTATTTAAGATATTTAATCGTCCAAGCAAAGGAACTAATTTTGTACTCGGCTTCAATCCAATATCTGCAATGGTTCTCAAGATATTGTGTTAACATGAAAAGAGTAATTTTTGCAAAAGTAGGCGTGTCACATTTCGATTGAATCCATCTAAGACAATAGAGCAAACAGTGTGCAATGTACGGAATATCTCGTCTGGTTTTTACGATATCTCGTTAACAAGTTTTCTAACTAACTAACTATAAGCTTTTAAATGCACAACCCAATTGAGAATTGTAAATGTAAAAGCACTAAAATAATGAAATTAACGAAAAAATGTTGTTTTCGTTTTTCAAGTTATTTTACATTGATTAAAGTCGATAAAAATGTTGTTATAAATAACTGAAATTGCAGTGATTTCTGGCATTACTCAGTACACATTTAAAATAACTACCTTTTTAGTCGTAAATGTAGTAAAAATAACGGTAGTAATAGTTTCACGTGTATTACAATTTGCACGAAAAACTGTTTTAAGTTGACGAATAATTTAATAAAGTTCGAATTCTAAAGAATTAAGTGACACAATTTTTGTTGCCTCGCATTCGTTTGTGCGCTTGCACCTTAAAACCTGTCCGCGCCGTCGTCAACTCGCGCACGGAGGGGCCGATGCGCTGCGGTGCCGCTTCATTTCTATGCAAATTTATGCAGCGAGCAGTGAGACGACGAGTTCATTCAGCGCTAAACTCACTCTCGCGTTAATTTACTAACTAAATCAGTAATTTCTTAAGTAGACTGATTCCCGCCGACTTAAACGCGGACGAGATGGACAGACAGGGTTGCATTTCGGTTTGTCGTCGTTGCGATTTTCGTTTGGGTGTGTGCTCGCGTTAATAAAGTGCGACATTCCGCTCCTTAATTTTGCAAATATTTACAACAATTTTTTGTCGGTCGGAGTTTTACGCTTGGAAGTTGACGGGAGTCATTTGCGAGCGGGCGGAAGTATGTTGTTTTTTTATTTTTTAAATGTCATGTGAAAGGAATCTTGTGAGAACAAAAACGAAAACATAATTTCATAAGTGCTCATCGATTCCAATTAAAACTGACAAAATACCAAATAGTCTCTTCGTGAAGACGCACTTTTCAAACAAAATGGCGCGATGTCTTTTTATACCTAATCCGCTTTGCAGAGAAAAACAAAAAATTATAATAAACAAGTAAAAAAAACCTGAAGAAGGAAATTTAAAAAAAATAAACAAATTACAAAAAAACTGCAGAAGTATCTTACGCAGAGATCTTTAAAGGTATTCATCAAATACGTCGTACTATAAACATCGTTAAATATAAACAAACAAAATTTTTATTTTTTTCCTATTTTATATCAATTTTATATTTCTTTAAAATACACCGTCTGTCTGTCCGAGCAATAACAATAGTAGTCCAGAGATATCTACCTGGTAAGTTCTGAGATGAGTATTGCCGGATAGAAATACCTAAAAAAATTCTCTTACTATTTTTCTTTTCAAATATTTTAAAATTGTGCACTTTGAAAATACGACAGTTGTAATTTACAACGACCAAATAAGAGACTCCATGTACACCTTACAAAAATAAAATCTTAAATTCTACTTGAGAAGTACTCGATGACGAAGAAAACAATTTGTTGAAGTAAAGTGACGCAGCTAATTTCCTTTCCATAGCAGGACGAAATAACAACAACAAAAAGCACAACACAACAAGAACAAAACAAAGCAACAATAGCAGAAAAAAAGACAATGACTGTTGTTATTTACCAACTTAAATAAAGGTAAAAATTTCCACGAAGGAAAATTCAATTGAACAAAATTCCAATAAACAATTCGACTTTATGGCTTTCAAATAAGCGTTATTAAAAAAGCTGAAAAAAATTGTTTTCCGCTCATCAAAATAGGAAAACAATTTTTTTCAGCTTTTTTTATAACGCTTTTTTAATAACGTTTTTTTTTTGGTCAATGAAAATCGCGTTTAATGAGCGCAGTTAAAGTTTGCGTTTTCTTTCGTGTTTAATAATTTTGACATGCGCAATTTGAATGCGATTCTGTCGCACAGAAGGTGAAGTGGTAGGGCGGGGCAGGGCGGCAAATGATGTGCGAAAAGGGCTTCTAAACAAATGAACTGTCAGCGACGTTGAAGAGTCAAATTAATTTGAAAATTTTGACAGTTGCAACAAACACGGCGACCGACCGACCGACCGACCGACCGACCGAGCGAGTGAGCGAACAATGTCGACAAGAGGGCGGCAGATTGCCAGCGCTAAATGAGTTCAACCGTTTAGTTTCGGAGATGATGTCAACGCAAGGTATCCTTTGGGATTTCAAAAAACGGAAAGACAGAAAAACAACAGCAACAAATGGAAAAAAATGAAAATTAATTTTCAACATACGCGTTAAGCGTTGCGGCGCGTCGCATCGCATCGCGTCGTTTGAACAATGTCATCAGTTTTGTATGTGGCGCGCGCTGTCAAAATATTGACACTTGGCGTTCGTTTTTATTTTGTTTCATTTCTGCAGAATTGACCAAAATTTACGAGTCGAGCATGTTGAATGTTTGTTTGCCGCATCTAAATAATGTATGAGTACGCACACATACACAATTGTGCATACATACACTGGTCAGTGTGTGTGCGCGTGTGTGTGTGTGTTCTGACACTGACTGACCATTAAGCAAAGATGAAGTGGCATGAGTCGAGTACGCAGTGGGACTTTTCGTCTTCCTCCAGTTGTGGCGTGCAGCGCCACCGTGCGACTGCGGCATACTTTGTGCGAAGCTGATTTAGTTTTTTGTTGGGCAGGTACTGGACACAAGCCACTGCGGCTTAATTAAATGTTGACGTACGAAGTTTGTGGACGCACGTCGATACAAAAGCTCAAAATCCCAAATGCGTAACGAAAACGAATTCACTTAATATAATACAAATAGTTTGTTTTGAGTGTACTCGTATGTAGAAGATAAAAATATATTTTTAATATTGTGACCTATATTTGACATTCATCCAAAGCATCCGGTTTGCCTTTTAAAGTTTATTTTTAAATATATGTTTCCAAACCATTGAATTCATTTCTTGTCTCATAAAAGTCGACACACGTACATAAGCGAAAGTCCACAGTTGCCGGCGCAGAGCGTTTATCTCTTGCAACATTTAAATTTGTAAACAAATGATTTCGTTAACTCATTCATTGTTTATTGGAAACTCAGAAAGAATCGGTTAGAGCGACCTTGATAAAGACAAAGGAAACGCCACTTTTAATGGAATAAACTATTTTTAGGGCAGTATACTTTAAAGTTGAGGATGTCTGCTATATTTTGATTACTCAGACGAAAATATGTTATGTCAACAAACAATTGTTTTGGCTCAACAACTTAGGCTGTTTAAATTTTAAGAGAAGAATTACATGTTCCACTCGAATTTTTCTATTCGTATTTCGTAATGTGTAAATTCGGTTTATGTAATTCGAAAATTCGTATTATGTAATTCGTATTACGTAATTCATATTATGTAATTCAAAAATTCGTATAAAGGTATTCGAAAATTCGTAATATCTAATTCGTTCAAATTCGTATTATCTAATTCATTGAAGTATTATGTAATTCACAAAGTCGTATTTCGTCTCACCTGGTTTTTGTAAATTCGTACTACATAATTTGTATTATGATATTAGTTAACTCGTATCACGTAATTCGTAAAAACTATTTCGTTACATAAATTTCCAAAAAATTGTTTTTAAAATTAAAAGAATTTGTTCACAAATAATATTTTCAAGAAATATTAAATGTAGAGTTCCGTTCAATGCAGTTACCAATAAAAAAAAATGGAAAATTTTTGCCAAACTTAATTTTAAGTGAAGCGTTAAGCGACCGCGACCAAAATAAAAAAAAATAAAAAAAAAATATTTAAACAAAAAATAATGCCAAAAAAATCCACAAAATTATTAAATTTGATGATCGCGATCGCTATGAAGTCACGCACACCACTGCAGAGGACCTGTTGATTACAACAATAACAACGAATAAACCGCAGCGCCAGCAACCAACAAAAAACAACAACAATTAGGCGTAACAGCGATCGACGGTAACGTCGCCGCCCCGAAGTATACTTCAATTAGCGCCCAATTAGAAAAGATTGTTGCTAATTTAAAGTCAAACTTTGCCAGCGATTTCCATTGAAATCTCTTCGCTCTTTTATTTACACAAGAAATCAGCGAAGAAGCAACAGTAACAACAAAAAAACAACAGCAGCAACAGTGGCAAACACTAAATCAGTGAAAAGAAAACAATAAACGCGCGATAAAAGCAGACAGACAGACGGACCGATGGACGGACAGACGGACTGACGGAATGGCAGAAGAACGCGAACGCGAAATAAACGCAAATTTATTTATGCACAGGCGAAGAAGTAAATTGAAGCCGGCTAAAATCGGTTAACGCAAACAAAAAAAAAATCTGCTGGATTGGAATTTATTTGGTCGAGGAGTAGTAAAATTTTTATTGAGCGATTGGAAGTGCTAAATTCGCCGGCTTTACTTTGGATATCTTGGGGGTCATCGTTATCACCTGTGATGCTTTTTATTTGTTGTTTATGTGCTTGCAATAAACAACATTGACCATGGTTGTTCGTCACTGTTTTGAAAGCGGATATCTCTAGTTTTCCCGGTTTATATTTAATTGTTTTTGAATTTTTCGAATAATCGACAAAATTATCTTCATGCAAAGGAATTGCAACATTTTGAATGCTGGAGCGGATTGCAGCTCTTTACTGTTGCTATCGGCAGTCACGTGATAACCGAAGGAGCAGCTGTTGTGGCGCCCCATTTTTGATAAAATAAATTGTACTTTTAACAATGTTATTGTCGCACTAAATTTCATTTTTTTTATTTGATGCCGACCTAATTCAATGAAAATTTCAAGCTGCAATTGAATTAAATTTAAAATTATTAAATTAAAAATGTTGTGTGGAAAATCCAGAATTTAATTTTGGCATAAACTCGCAAAATATCTCCAGCTTGACCTATATCCAAAAAAAAAACAAAACCCTATTTTAAGCTTTTAAGCGAAAGACAGAAGCACAAGGGCAAGTCAGAGTCTGAAACTGAAACTGATAAAGACATAAAAAAAGAGAGAAATGATTCACTCAGAATTATTTCATTTTGCACTTAAACTAAAAGCTGTCATTTTGCTGTTGCGGTGTCATGCATCAGCAACATGACAACAATAACAACAACAACATGAACAACTAAATAAAGTAAAAATAACAAATAGTAAAAACGCGCGCGGCACTAATACATCATAAAAGCGAAACAAGACTGGCGAATTATCGTGCATTTTGTTGTCGTTGTTGTTGTTCCATGCGGCGCATCTCATCGTTCTTCATCAGACGCGAGCAATGTCGCTCGCTGCACGTTGCAGTTTTTGTTTATTTGTTGTTGTTATTTTAAGGAGGAGCAACAAAACGCCGTCGTCAACGTCGCGACGTCGTCGGGTTTGATTGTGCCTTTGTGGATAAATTAATTAAATTAAAAGTTTCCGGTTAAGCCTGGAAGCGCGACTAAAGTGTTGCACTTTTACCTACTAACGATGACGGTTGTTGTTGTTGTTATTATTGTTATTGTTGTTGTCTTGAATTGGTAGTCGTGCACCAATACACACACCACACACAAACACTGACGCAAGAAAACCTTTGCTTATCAACGTTGCTAAACGGTTTCCAAGAGGCACTCTTATTGCTTTAACATGCAAGTATCTCATAGATAAAGTATCTTGCGGATAGAAGGAATATTTTTGCATTATTTATCTTTATTGCAGTCGGTGCTTCTGCTTCTGCTTCAACTCCTGCTGTTGTTGTTGCTATGGTGCAAACATTTTATTAATTGCCATTTGCCAGCGTTGCGACAGTTTTTCAATTATTTTCTTTCGTTTGCTGCTTCTGCTGCTCTTGTTTTTGTTATTTTTTTGTTATTGTTGCTGCCCAGCTCGACTTGGCTCATATCGCCTGATATGAAATTGATTAAACTCGTCTCGTGTGTGATATACAAATACAAATCGTACACCAACAGAAAGAAAGTTGTCCTTATTAAAGAACAACAGTTTCGCAGTTGGAGCCACTCAAACATTTTCAAATGAAGACAAGTTTTGCACAAATTAATTTTTTCGAATCAAAATTTTAATTAAAATTTACTTGGCCGCTGGTATTGACCATTTTCTTGGAGTGTACCACCTGCACTGCAGATACTCCTTTGAAGTGCGTTCGTTTTCCGCCTTGATAGATTTTTCATTTATGACAACTTTGACGCTTTCCGAGAAGACTTTGATTGCGATTAAATTTCCGTTACGTTTGCTTGTCTTCTCTTTGTGATATTCGAGAAGATGCCATGAAAAGGTAACTTCGTTTGGTCCTGCCATTGCTTTGGTTACAAATTGAGTTTGTTCTTTTTATAGACTACTTTTAATTATTTGTTTTCAGTGTCAAGTTCATCAACAATTACAAAAATTCTTTATTCAAAATTCTTCGGCTTGAAGGATAAACAAAAATTATGACTTTTAATCATTTGAAAAATTTAAACCATTTCTTAATTTTAATTAATAGAAATGTTTGCTTTAACTTAACATTTTTGGTTTAACCAGACTCTAATTAAAGTGGAACTTACAATTGGACCCAATTTGTGTCTTTCAATGCATTTTGTAAGGTTTAGGACTCTTAAAGTTTGATTTAAAGTTCTGGAATATTTCTTTGAATTTTGTTCACTCTTTCAATCCTAATAAGCAACATTTTAAGTTTAGTTTTAAAACTTTCAAATGGCAATTAAATGTGGTAAATAACAATCCCACACAATTATAGATAAAATAAAGGTTATTCTTAGCTTTCTATATAGACGTCAAATCAGTGAATTATCTGTCAAAAAAGGTGATACTAAATTTAAGTAGCAACCTTATTTAACTATGAATATGAAATTTTTGTATTCACAATGATACAAATTGCAAAGAAAGTAAATACAACTAAACCTAGATTCTTTAGATATCGTTCGTTTGCGACAAAAACGACATATCTCAAAATTTTCCATCAAAAAATTTATATAATAAAACTAAACTGATTGCCTTAGGACTAGTTTAGCCAGCTCTAAAACAAAGTTTGTACTGTAGATAGTTCCAGAGAAAAGTATTATTTATACAATTTTATTTCAAAAATGAAAAACTTAGAGATAAGACGATATTGACGAAATCGAACGATATGTAAATTTATATACGATTAATTTAAAGGAGTTAAAAAAATACTCAACATATTTTTCTTCAAAAGATTTCATTTTAAAAGTGTTGTATCTTATTTTAAATTTTAACATATAAATGTCTTATCAAATAAAAAATATTTAAAAAGGGAAATCAAATAAACCGAATCTAACCGAAGCACGTTTTTTACAATAACAAAGGGAATTCACTGATTTTATAGTTAATTAAATTTCCTGTAGAACACATAAAAAAATGCAAATAAAAAAAATCAAATCTCATGAAAATCAAAACGCAAAAAAACGGAAAAACGTAACAAAACATTGAAACAACAAATTAAGTGCACGCTAATAAAAACGCAACCACAAGACACACACGCATACACACACAATCGACAATTATAAACAAAAAAAAACGAAAACGAAAAAAAAATTTAAAAAAAAATCCCAGCGCACAATTTAAGCAGCGCGCGCTTGTATCTGTGAGTTGTATCTGAGCACAACAATAACAACGCAAATTACATCCTTAGCGTTTGTTGTTGTTTCAATTTGAATTGTAAATGTAAATTTTGCAACTGTTGCTTACCAAATTCGTTTGTTTGTTTGTTTGTTTATTTTGTTAAACTGCAATTGCAGCGTGCCGCCGTTACTGCTGACACAAACGCTCACATGCTGCCGCTCAATCCGTGCGATACTTTTGCGTTTGGATTTCAATTCGTATATCCGCCGGCGCCAGCGGAAATTAACGCAACAGCTGCGCGTTTGCGTTTTATGCGCAAAATGTTTCACTTTTTTTCGTTTGTTTCTTAATTTTTATTAATGAAATATTAAGGAATGGAAAATTAAAATAAAAAATGTCGCCGAAACTTCGTCAAGGTCACTTGAGCGGACTTAATTGTTTTCGCTCGGCGCGACTTCTTTTTTTTAATATTTTTTGATTTTTTTATGACACTCGTGGAAACATTTCCCGGTGGTTTTCGGTCACATTTTAACCGGCGCAATTAAAAAATTGACAACAAATTAATTAGCGTGGTTTTTAACTACTTTATTGCCGTCGACGTTGTAGTAGTAATTGTTGTTGTTGTTTTTGTTGTTATTTTGCAATTTTTATTTGTTCCCGCGCTGCGCAGGTGGTTGTCGCGGTTTTATTTTTTTTCTCTCTCTCTTTTATTTGCAATTCTAATTTGCCTCTCCAATTCGACACATTTTTTTTTTTGATATTTTTTTTATTAAAAAATTTAAATTTTTCGCGTGATCGTTTTAATTTGTCCGTTTTTTGTTTTTGTTGGTTTGAATTGTCGCTTTTGCGCTTCCACTTATCCGCGTCGCGATGTGTTCTGGTCAACGCTTGACTGCGAAGTGCGGCGCGCGTTTTGTTTGGTTTTTCAAATTCGGATTCTCAGCGCGCTGCCAGTGACTACAACAAAACGAACAACAACAACAGAGGCAGCAGCAGCACAACAACCCCACTCGTTGTTGTCGACGTCGCATTCGCATCTGCCCTTTCGCTAAATTTCGCATGTTGGCTTGTGGCGATTCTCGCGAGCGTGTTGAATTTCTAATTTCCATACCCGGAGTTGTATTATTTTCGCCCGCACTGTTGTGCCTCTTATCATTTTCACTCAGCGAGAGTGAAGGTTGTTATCACAAAAGAGCTTTTGTGCCTTGTTCAGGTATTTCAGATGTGCTTTTCGTTAGGACTTCTGGTCGGAAGGGTTCGTGTATTTGCGTTGCTTTTGCTTTGACTGTGGTTGTGTTGAGTTTCTTACTGACGTCAGAAACAGCTGATTTGGTGTAGTGTGTATGTATGCGTATTTCAATAGATAATTAAATGAGGTTTAAATGACACTTGTTGCGATAAGTTTTTTTCATTGGTAAACTATTTCTTGTTTTTATTTTTAATACTGCCTATTTTTTGTTTGTATTTATTTACAGCTTTACTTGTGAGTCATTTATTATTATTTCTGCATTATCATTTACTATTATCATAAGTTTAAAAAATATGTGCTGGCGTATTTTCCATTTTTATAGCCATAGAAGTTTTCCTACACATATACATACAAAAATTGCTATCGGTTCTCAGTTTGGGTTTTGCATTTCTCATGTGAATATGATTTTCTGCATAATTCTACTTTGATTTATATTTGATGACAATTTCTTGATAATTTTTCTTTATTTTTCATTTGTTAACTTGAGAAATTCTCAGTAAAGTTCCCTTTTACACTTTTTTAGTGGCGAGCATTTTTCCGATTATTTTTGATAATTCCGCCAGCGACAAAACCGGGCAATCGTAAAGCGAGATTATACTCATTTCCTCTTTCCCTTCTCTCTCTCTCTCTCTATCTCTCTCTCTCTCTCTCTCTCACAAACTCGGTAGTTGTGCAAGTTTAATTGTCTAGTGCAAAAGGGGACTAACCTTGGTAATCAGCCATTATTCATATTTGGAATTAAGAGTTTCATAATGGACAATTTTTATATTTTCTTTTTCTTACTGGATTCATTTTTTAATAGTTTGTAATTTTTTAATGTAAATAAAATTTTTTTTTTTACGAACATTTATTCTCGTAATTTAAAAATTCTTACAAAAGTTCGTCTGAAACTATTTAACGTAAGAAAGCGAAATAAAATTAACAAAGTTTAGGCAATAGTTAAAAATAGCACAGATTAAAATTGCAGATTAACAAATATTTTTAGAATTGACAAAATTCTATCGAAAGCAATAAAAAAATTGCTTATTAGCCAAAGCAATGAAAAATTTTTGTATCTGCAATAAATGAAAATTTTGTCTGACTTTGTTTAATAAATTTGTAAATGCTAAATAAAATTAATATTTAAACAAATAAGCACACACCCACACACCCACATCCAAACACTAGCAGCTAAAATTCTGACGAAAGAACTGTTGCTTTCAGGCTAATTTCGCTGGTCACGTGACTCTTTTCCATTTGCCACCCACATGTAGGCGATTCTCTCGCTTCCACCTTGTCTCCCTCACCGTCACCCCTTCAAAACTCACTTACATAGTCACAAAGCACAGGGAAGTGTCATAAAAACTCGCGTGTGCCAAAAATACGACAAAAATATCGTAAATACCGAAAACGCAATTAGAAGCGTCTAAAAGTAGCCCACAGCTTAGGGCTTAAGAAGCTATTGTCATTTTATTGTCGGCTACAATTGTGGCGGCACGTACGCATCATTTCCGCCCACACAGCCTGGGCACAAACTACAAACCCTTGAGCTATGCCGCAGGCTAGACTCGACAGCTGATGTCAGTGTTGGGTAGCGACAAATGAAAAATCTGAATTATTATAAAAATGAAAATTATCGATAATTATAAATAATCTTCATATGAAAGCAAAAAAAGTCAGTAAAAAGATCAACAATCTTTGTACAGTTGCGTTTAAATAGATTTTAAAATTTTTAATAAAATATTGAAAAAAAAATTAAATTATTTGAATTTCTTGTTTATTTCCTTTTAATATTTTTAAATAAAACTTTATTTATATAATTTTCTACTTTACCCTCAAAATTTATTCTCGACTTACGCCCATGTTGGGAAAAATCAAACGGCAACGACGACTTGTCAAAACAAGAATAATGCGGGCAAGTTAACTTAATTGTCATTTTGCGCTTTTGTTATTGTTGTTGTTGTATTACTCGCTCATACAAATTCATTTGAATAATTACAACAACTGCTGCTGCGGTCGCTATTTCAAAAGATACAAAAACACTTTGTTGTAATTGTTGTAGCTATTTTCGTTTTATTACAATTTTCGTCTGCTCCTCATTTTTGTTGTTGTATGGTGGTTGTTGTTGTTGTTTTTGGTTGTAGTGAAATTTACATTTTCACGGTCAGTGTGTCAAAGTTCTGTCCCCCCAACATTTAAAGAAAGAAAGAATTCGTTCGGGTCTTTCAACTTTTGTTGTAATTCGGAATTCGAAAATATTCAAACACGCGCCAAATTTGCCGGCTATGGCTTTGTTCAAAATACTCGTCACTAAATATTAGCGTATAAGTTTAAACTTTAGATTTACGCTTGATTGTTGAACATTTTTCTAATAAATTTATAAGCAGCTCGTGAATTTTTTTGTAGATATATAAAATAAAATCAGCTGATTTATTATATATATACATTTGTAAGTTATACGAGGTTTTCGAGACATACAACGAGCTTAAATGAGTACTGCCAGTGTTTCTTTTAATTTTGAGCCATATTATTTTGCAAAAAAAAAATATATTTTGTTTAAAAAATATGTTATTGTTGTTTTTGGTTTACCAAACGCATTTGGAAAATGTTGTTTCTAATAAATAATTCTTGACTTGGCAAGTCCGTCCGTCCTTGCCGCAACGTAAATCTGGCGCATATATCAAAAGTAACCCTTCACGCAAACATTTCTCAAATGCAAATTGCAAAAGGGAATTGACCAATTCACCATGGTGTCTATCTGTCTGTCTGTCTGTCTGTCTATCGGTCTGTAAGTCCGCATGTGGTGTAAATAAACTTACAAGTATTTCTGGTTTATTAACATTTCTCTTCTTTTGTATTTGATTTTCGTATCGATTTGAATTCGTTTCGTTTTGATTTTATCAAATCTAATCGAAATTTCACTCACACATCGCCACATGCGAGTATCAATTGTGATTTGTCGGAATGCTTTAAGGGAGTGTTCAGCATAAAAACAAAAACAAAAACATTTCAAGCAGCGAAGGCCCGCTTCAGCGAAATTTGAACTCTTTCTATGGAAACAAGAAATAAAATAAAAAAAAGTAAATAATACTATTGAAAAAAATTATAAGCAAAAGTAAATATTTTTTAATTTGTTTGTTGTTGTAATTGCTAAGCGGTATGCCAATTGCCGTCATATCGTAAATACTTTATTATTGGCATTTGACACGTGACCAGAATTCAAGCGACGTGATTTACAATAACACTTTTGGGCGATTTAATGTTAATCGGATTTGGTTTGCATTAGATTTAATGGCGCTTACGATAGTTTAAAAACTATAAACTTAATTTTAAACAAAAAGAAGAAATAATAAAAAAGAGATTTTTTGTTGTAAATAAATTACAATAAATTGTCATTGTGTGCGTGTATTAAACTTTTAACTGACTTGAATAGTTTCTTAACCACTTTATTAAACGCTTTTTTTAATTTTTGTGACAGTGGCTGTTGTGTACCTAAATCGTTGTTAGTGTTTAAATAGAAACAATTTCACTTCCGTTTCCGGTAACAGTTTTTCAATTTAAATAAATAGAAAAGCTTCTCTCAAGTTTCTCAAGAGAAAATATTCACAATTGTGCAGCAAAGCTTTATCATTAAAGGGTGTTTGTATAAATTTGCTTTAAAGCTTTTCAGCTTGCTGATAATCAAACATAAAGCTCTGTTAACAAAATGCCAACTGACTTCTGTAGATTTTCAATAGAGGGCGTTATTAATTTTTTTAAATTAAAAATATATAGTAAAAAAATTAATATATTGAAATAAATTATTGATTAGGCAATTAATGAATACTGTTAGTTTAAATTTATTTGTATGTATTTAAAAAATTTAAGTTTTCCAAAAGTTCCGTGCCGCGTCTGTCGTTGTTAGTGTCCTTAGTTATTTTTAGCTTTGCAAATTCCAAAACGGAAGAGACAAACGTGATTGTATTTCTCTCCAGGATTCAAAATAACCGAAGGGAAGTTGGGCTGTAAATTAGATTATAAAAAAGAGATCAATCAACTTTAAACTTTAGTTTTAAAAATGATTTTTAATGAGTTGAGAAAATATTCTTTAAGTTTTGGTTAATACCGAGATGTAATTAAAGCTTTCGCTTATATTAAAAAATTTTCAACGATTTTTTTCAAGTCCTCAATAATTTTTAAAAACTGATTTTGTTTTTCAATAAGCTTACGTGATTGACAGCGTCAGGATATCCACTGGTTTCCATGCAGAATGAACCATGTTTGTTATATTGTGCGCCGCCTTTGCCAAATATTGTCGGAGACTGGAATTGCAATTTGAAAATAAATGAATACAGTTAGACCAAATTAAATTTTTTCAATATCATCTTTAATTTAAAATAGTCGTTGTAAATTTACCAAATTTTAAGTATTTTTTTTTGAACATTTCCATTTAATACGAATTTTATGATTTTTTTGTACGTACCTCGCCGCGCTCCACATCGGGCATATTGTGCGACGTGTAGAAATGCATACAAGGCTGATTACTGGAGATATCCATAAAACGGCCACTGCCCGGATGCCAGGCTCTATAAAAAAAAAAGATTATTATTTAATGTTCACATATAAGCCAACTTGGAAAATCTCATTTATACTTGGCCTGAAATGTGATGGCGTTGTTTTTCAACTCCAGTATGTAGTTGTGGTCATAGCCCTTGGGCAGAAATGGCTTGAGACCCTCGCAGACCTGTTTCATCTTGCGCAAATCCAACGGATGACCTTGCAGTTCAGTAATAACACCAGTCGGCACCGTTTCACAGTCGAATTCGGTAAACTTGTCCGATTTGATCATGACCATGTGATCCAACATGGCCTTCTTGCCAGCGGCCTTTAGCATAAATTTGAAATAATTGAATTGCTTTAACCATAGAAGCCAGTTAAAACTTAACTTACATGACCGGCCAAATTAAAGTAAGCATGATTGGTCATATTGACCGGTGTCGGTTGTGTCGTTGTCGCCTCCAGACACCAACGGAAACAGTTGTCCTCCGTCAGCGAGAAGGCAATTGTTGCGGTCACTTTGCCCGGATAGCCTTCATGACCGTCGGGCGATACGAATTTCATTACAACACCATCGGAGCGTTGACGTTCCACCTCCCAGACGACTTTGTCGAAACCGAGTATGCCGCCGTGCAGCGCATGCCTGCCGAAGAAGTTCTTGCCCACTTCGTAGTCTTTGCCGTTAAGCGTAAAACGTCCATTGCCCACGCGACTGCAGACGCGTCCAATAGTCGCTCCAATATAAGGATTCGATGGTGACTGGTAGCCTGCGGAAATATACATTAAAATAATGTAACAATAAAATTTTCAATCTTAAATCTTACCAGCAATATCATCAAAACCGAGGCAGATATCCTCCACTTTACCCTCCTTATCGGGCACATTTATCTCTGTTATTATGGCGCCGAATGTGATCACCTAATAAGAAAGATATAAAGCAGCTATAATTCTTTCAGAACGTTTAATTAAACGCTAAGTTAAGACTTACCGAGACGTTCATTCGCTGATTATTCATAATCTTGAAGCGGCGAACCGGCACCGATTTGTTGGTAAACGGATCGATGACATTTCCGAAGACGTCTTCGACGATGCGCATTTTCGATTTGTTTGGTTGAGCACCCCTCCTGGACCAGATGCGAACAATTTAGAGGATCGTGGCCGAAAGAGTTTCTGTTAAAATTTTGATGCTTTAAATTGAGTAAACGAAATTTTGAAGTTATTTTTCTGAAGTTCGATTTTATTGTTTATGAATTTTTGTTGTGATTAGAAAAAATTAAAAGTTTTCCAAGGTGCTTATTAATATGAATTTTGCATTTTTTGTTGTAAGTAGTACATAAAGAACTTGGCTAACTGTCACACCAAAAGGTTAAACTATCGCACAATCTGCTTCATGACTTTATAAACAAATTTATTTGTTGACTCTAGCGAATTGCTAAATTATGCAATAGTCTTCTTCTTTTTCAAACTTTTAAAGTATTTACATTTTATTACTTTTTTAGTATTTCTAAATTTATTTATTTTGTTTGCAATCCAATTTAAAAAGCTAATAATTATCAGCAACGTTGTTGTTGTTATTTGCAATATGTAGTAAATTTAATTTATTGCTACGCTCCCTCGTAGGTTGTTCTCGAGACGCGCGTTGTATTCAGTTTGACGCTCCACCGCGAAGTGTTTCTCAATTCTCGTCTCTCGTCTCTCGTTTCTCGTTTTTTGTTTGGATTTTAAGTTGTATGCACTTGCGATACTTAAGTATCTCAACAATCGCTAAACAAATCAAACGGCTACGAGCACAACAGATGTTTTATTCGCTTGGTTTCTGCTGATGCATCGTGCATACATAATACATAGTAGAATGCCGCAAAATGCAATAAAGTGCAAGTTCAATCAAGGTCACGAACGTCGCTCATTCGCTGATAGATAAGAGCAGATAACTCACTATCAGGCGATGATTTGTGTTGATAAGTTCTCTCAGAATGTTTGTTTTATCAAATAAGAAAAGATACTCATACATACTACACAAATGCATTTACATATTTATATGATAAAATATAATCCCATCAATTAATTTACATTAAAAATCCAAAAAATTTAGATAAAAGAAATTTGATCACCTTTCGTATAAGTGTCTCAAATTTGTAAGTGGGACATTAATCGTCAGATTGTAAGAAACATTTTTTTCGCTAAGTTGGTTGAATGTTGAATGAGAAGAAATAAACTTTTTATTTTCAAAGTTTTAGGAAATTATTTTAATAGAATAAATAATACCCAATTGTATCGACTTTAAATTTTTTGTAATAAGTCGCTATTACTTATAATTGTTATTGGTACGCCCTTGAATTTTGTAAGTAGTAGAAAGAAAGTTTCAACTCTTTTTTGAATTCAATTAATTTCTATGAATACTTGACTTCGAAATCTTTCAGCGAAAAAAGCTTTTTGGGTTGTTAGCAAAAATTGTCCACAGAAGCTTTCTTGGAATTGTTTTCGTAGACTACGGTTGAAGTCTTAGAAAGAAAAAAAAAATAGTTCTAGAATGAGTTTATATGTGCTTTTAATTTGGTAGATGGCTCCTAAGGCTGGAATTACTTTAAAAATGTTCAATTATTAAAGTGAAATAATATAAAAAGTTTTAGAAAATTAATTCATTTACAGAAGAAAACTATTTACACAGTATACTAAAGTCTGCTTTTAATATGTGGACTATTTTATATTCTTTTGACTGTAACTCCTTTTCTATTAGAACTTGTCGAATTTTAACTATAACCTTACTCTTTTATATTTTAAAACGACTTTCGGGTTTATGATGAAAATTATTGAAATCTTCGACTACAACTCGGCAGCCCCTCCACAGGTACATCATAATTTAATAAACCTCGTAAATTCGAGTAAATGTTTAAAATTGCATCTTTATTTAAAATATTTTTAAATAATTTTCTTTACATTCTTATTTATTGCCACTTTTACGCTTAATGCAGCAACTTTTACTTGTTTAGTTGAAAATGTGAAACAAAATTACGGCAATCTCGAGTTCAATAAGAATAAAACGCTCACGCGCGCTTAACACATTTCGCAACAAAGTATGCCGAAGCGCGTAACATTTTTATTGAATTATTGACAAAGCGATTGTGACACATAAGCGGAGTTTGTTGTTTTACATCAAATGCAGCAATCTCCAAGGAGCCATCAGCGCAAACAACAAAAAGCGAGAAATAAATTTACAACGCTATCAAAATTAAATACGCGCTTGTATAAAACAAAAGCTAACCTAAAGCGCAAGTGACACGTTTAATTACCGCATCCATCAGATACAAGAATGACGACCACAACAATATCAATGAAAATAGAAATAGAAATAAAAACAAAAACAACAATGCCATGGCGAAAACAAAAGAATTAGCAGACGCTGCCGTTGCGCGTATCAATTGGAATTTATTTGATTTGATTTGATTTAGTTTGAATGAAATGAAATGACAAAAGTTGTGCAACAAAATAGTTAACAGCGATTGAAAAGTTCACAAGCCCAGCAGAGTAGCTGTGTGCATGGATACACGCAGAGAGAGGTGGAGGAGGTTCATCCGTACTTTTGTCTGGCTGTGGCGATTCATGTTGCTCTGCCCTGCTCTGCTCTTCTTACTTACATCC
The DNA here is from genome assembly GCA_949127995.1 of Suillia variegata. NCBI lineage: Eukaryota > Metazoa > Arthropoda > Insecta > Diptera > Heleomyzidae > Suillia > Suillia variegata. The sequence goes on along the minus strand of OX421846.1, from coordinate 41,076,459 downwards.
GCTTCCGCTGTGGCACACGCCGAATTTGTAAATCACTTCGTGATTGTATTTTTCGCCTGGATTTAAAATGATCGATGGGAAGTTTGGCTGTAAGCGAAAAGAGCAAATTCGAAATGTAGATGAAAACAAAACTGAAAATACGATAAGCAAGCCACGACGGAGGCAGCGGAGGATGTGAGTCGAGTGAGAATGGATAAAAGTGATTTTCCATAGCGCCAAAAGGATATCGGCAGTATATCAACAAACAATTATAGGATTTACGCCATGTCAGTTAGTCAGTTTCAGTTTCTGCATGTTTAGCTTCTTCACTCCCCAGCGCCAGTTTTTGACAGCTAAATAAAGCAAAGCCAGGCCAACCACGTGGCAGCGTATGAGCGCGCGGGCGGGCGGGCGGGCGGGCGGCCGGTTGGGCGGTAGTTCGGTAGGAATGTGTTTTGGCTATGAGGAGGAAGGGCACGAGTCAATTGATGTCGGTTTGAACTTACATGATTGACAGCATCGGGATACTTTTGTATCTCCAGACAGAAGGCGCTCTGCTTCACATACTGCGCGCCGCCTTTGCCAATGATAGCTGCCTGCGGGAGTTTTGCAAAATAGGTTAAATGAATATTTTGTAAATAATAATAATATTAAATGAAAAAAAAAGGTGTCAGTTGGGTAAGTGTGGAAGAATTTAATATGGAGACAGCTTCCATTGGATTTTAATACATCTCGTGGAATAAAATACTTCAATATTTTAATAATATTTAAATTTGTAGTAGAATTATTTTTAAAACTTAATAAAATATATTTATAAAAAATGAAATTTATGTGCATCAATAAACTTATTTTTTTTTCGATGTTGAAGTGTTTTATCTGCCTTTTATTGCGCTATAAAAAACTGAAGTTTTTCGAAATTTTCCATTCAAACTTCGTACTTAACCGGGTCATTCAACAATTGAAAAGAAGCGAAATTGTATTTTTTTCTGTTTACTTGTTTGTTTATTGCAAATGGTCAACAATAAAAGCCTTTATTCCGCAAAACCAAACACGAGCGCGTCCTGCGTTCCCTGCAAGACTTACTTAAATTAAAAGTATTATAAAAATGAAAAAGCAATTCGGCGTCACTCATACGACGCGCGCAATGCACGAAATTAAATTTTAAAGTTCAGAGCAAGCGGCGGTTGTTTGGCGCGCTGGATGGAGCACTTCCTTTGACTCGCTCACGTACACAGCATATTTTTATTATGGAATTGTAGTTTTACTTGTTGTTGCACATGTTCTTTGTAATGCATTTGCCTCTGAGCAACAATACGCTGTTGCTGCTGTTGTTGTTATTATTGCAGAAAAAACAACAACAAGACGAACAACTAAACGAAACATACACCCAAGCCAAAATACAATTGCAAACATTTTGCTTGTGCAGCAAAAAATAAATGAAATGAAAAAAGGAGAAAAAAACCAGTCAAACCAAAGACAGAATGTTTAAAACTGGAAGCAAAGGAGCAGGCACAAAAGCAAAAGGCGCTATTACAAAAATGTCTAACATGAGCACGTGCCGACCATAGTGGCACTTTTCTGCTACTAAACTACCACGCGCAGGCAGCGCCTCCGACTTTGGTCAACATACAATAAAAAATAAAAATAAAAAACAACGAAACAACAACGACAAACAACCGGAAATGCCTGGACTCGAGAGTTAAAACAACAACACAACAATAACAACAATACGAGTATCGTGCAGAAGTTAATTAAATTACCAACAAAATAGAATTTAATTGAAATTTAGAAACGCACGTAAACGCAACAAATGCGTTCGAAGCACGTAGTTTCCAAGGGATACAACTTTTGTTTTTGTTTTTGGTTGTTGGTTGTTGTTTGTTGTTTTTTATTGTAAGTTTGCGAACTCATTTTGTTGCGAAATTGTGCTGAAATTTTTGCAGTGCACTGCAAGTTTGTCAGTAGCGTAAACGAACGATGCGGGCGGGTTGTTTGGGTGTTAAGGCATGAATTGTGGTACAAAGACTAAAGCTTATGTTGTATTTTAAGTTATATATTAAAGACATAAATTAATAAATGTATTAATGTATTGGTGCTATATCGATTAAATTTTTTAAAGTTCTTCTCTTTTACTATAAAACTTGATAAAGTTTGGTTATGGCCTTAATGCATTTTGACAGTGATGTGTATTAATGAAGACATATACTAAATAAAGTGTCATGAAATATCTCCTCTCACTCGGGTTATTGATGCAAATAAATTATTATATTTCTATCCAAAGTAAAACAGCTGATATAAGGTGCTGGTAAAATTAACACACACACCATCCTCACCAAATATAAAGTTAAAAAATATTGACAAATCGCATTTGAAGACAATTTCATTCAAATATTTTGATTGTCTTAACTTATTTTTGGCATTGAGATTTTGTTTGACATGTTTCACAAACAGAAAAGTGCTTTTATTATAAATAATAAGTTTCCGCCGTTTTTTTTGTTAATAAAATAATATTTAAACGATTTTAAACGATGTGAGACTGCTTGATGAGTGACTTCTAAACTAAGTGCAAGTTCCTTTTGTGTTTCAGACGAATCTTGACCCAATAATTTCTCCAAATCTGCATCCTCGTAAATTTTCGGCCTTCCACTGGATCTTTGTCTTTTATGTCAAAATCACCTTTTTTAAATTTTTGAAACCACTCACGACATGTTCTCTCACTCAAAGCATCCTCATTATATGCTTCTACGAGCAATCGATGCGACTCAGCAGCAGATTTTTTTAAATTAAAAAAATAAATTAAAAGTTCCCGCAAATGACACTTAGTTGGCTCAAATTGAGACATTTTTAGATGAAGAAAAATAAATGATGCTAATGCGAACTTAATAACATGATAAGGTTATGTTGTTCTGGAATAAACAAACTAATTTTCAAGTAGGTTACCATCTGCGAATTCCAACGTAAACCTCGTGGCACACCATCTTTCTCAAAACGGCGGAAACTTATTTGTACACCTAATATTATATGAGTACTTCTAGTTTGTTTCTGGTTTCATTTTAGACTTATTTAGTATCAGTCGAACACACCCGCTCGCAAAGCAACTCCTCTACTTCACTGCGAGCTTTTAATTGTTTCAGAATTGTGTATTTCGACTTTTCTTTATTTCGAAAGAATTCTGCAAGTGTGAATAACTTTTCCAAACTATGCTCGAGTGTATGAAAACATTTTTAGTTTCCTTAAAATACATTAATTGGACATTTTTGCGCATAATTTTGCTTATTTTTTTTAATAATAATTTTTTATTTTCAAGTTTTCGTAGCAAATGTGGTGAATGCGATTTGGTTGCTTTGCTGCGTTGTTTAACTTAATTTTTATGCGTTTGTAAGTTGGCAGTAGAAACGTTGTATTTGCATGCAAGCGAAAAGCGAAAAAGCAGAAACCTATTAAGTGGGAAATAATATGCTTAAGTTGTTTTTGTGGTTGCTGCTGTTTGCAAAAACAAACAAAAAATAAATAAAAGAATTTTTATAAACAACAACAAAAAAATAAAATAAAAAATGGAAACCGCACTTTACGCAAAAGTTGCTCCCCATTTAAGCATCACTGGTCAATTAAGTGCGCTCATTTGCGCTTTACTGCACTTTAAATTTGTTTTGCACCAACATCGTTGTTATTGTTGTTGTTGTTGTTTCGAATGCTGTGGTTTTTGTGCTTAACTTTTGTTGTTTTTGTTGTTGTTGTGTTTAATTAATTTTGTTTGATTGGAGTTTTTTCAAACTTTTCCCAATCTGCCGCAACAAACAATAAACCCTTTTTTTTTCTCCCACTTTTCCTGCTGCATTTAATTTTTCTCATTCCAATTTTTTAGTTTTACATTAAAGTCCTATGACCAGCTCAGTGCACTTACCTCCCCCTTCGTAACGTCTGGCATAAAGTTGGATGTGTAGAATTGAACGCCAGGCTGATTGCTGGCGATTTCTAGCCACCTGCCGCTGGTCGGATGCGAGGCTCTGTAAAAGTTGTTGTTTTGTTAACAATATACAATACACAAAAAAAAAACGTTGTTCTTGTTGTTGTACATTTGCCTTTGTAGTAGGCTCAAACCATCTCCCCTTTGGCAAACCCCCCCCCCCCCAACCTAAACGCACACTCACTTGGCTATCATTGTAATCGCGTTATTCTGCAGCTCCACACAAAAGTTATCATCGAAGCCATTGGCCGGCAATAATTTTTGCAGGCGCTCGCCCAAATTGCCCAGCGTACGTAAATCATATGCAGTTCCCTGCAGCTCTGTGAGTCGACCGGTCGGTATCGAATCGGTATCGGTTTCGGTAAGCCGGTTCGCTTTGATCATAATCGAGTGCGCGTAAATGGCTTCTTTGCCGGCATCCTGAAATTAAATAGATTGAGTAATTGCCAGAGGCAAGGACAAATATGCAATATTGAGCGGGACTAATGTTTTATGTAAATGTTCGATTTTGTATTGTTTCAAGGAAGCTCACTGTGCAGTTAAATTAACAGCGTTTTGTAGTTATTCTATATAATACATACATGAAAATTGTCATTCAAATGAGTGAGAATTGGAGCAAGTAATAATTTTTACATTTGAAAAATACTTAATTAAATTTACAAAATGTTAATTGACATTATGTAAATAACATTATGTTGATTCCACATTATGTTAATTAACATTAAATAACAAATTATATTTTTTTTTCAAAAATTACTGCTTTTTGCAGTTACTTTACAACCCAGTTAAATACAACCCAAAAAAATATCTTCAAAATTAATGTAACTGCAGGAACATAAAATAACTGCAAATGGTTTCCGCAGATTTCTGGAAGTCAAATCGAAATTTTATTCTTTTCATTTGCCAACAAATTCCATTTACCCTTTAAGCTTGTTCATATGTCCATTTCCTTCCTGAACATCACATCACACGGTAAGTAAAATATTTCAAAAAAATAAGAAAAAAAGGTATGACTATTCATTCTCCTCGACCCCCCCCCCCCATTGACCCAAACAATAGTACGAGCATACTCAGACTCACATGTCCAGCCAAATTGAAATACGAATGATTTGTCATATTGATCGCCGTCTGCTCCGTTGTCTCCGCTTTCATGCGCACATGCAGACAATTGTCCTCGGTGAGCGCGTACTGCACCGTTGCGGTAACTTCGCCCGGATATCCTTCGTGTCCGGCCGGTGAGCAGTGTTGCAGCGTCACACCGTCCGGGTGCACGGCCACTACCGTCCACAGCACCTTGTCGAAACCGATGCGACCGCCGTGGAGCTGATGTTTGTTGTTCCAGTTGCGAGTGACTTCCACCGAGCGCCCGTTTGGCAGCTTAAAGCGTCCGTTCGCCACACGATTGCAAACGCGTCCCACTGTGGCGCCAAAATATGGATTCGTTGTCGTTTCATAACCTGGCCGTGATGAAAAACAAAAAAAGTCGACTTAGAAAAAGCGTAAAAAATATTTTCATATATTTTCGAAAAAGAAAAAAGTAAAGAGAAAAAAGTTTTACTGCGCGCTCGGAAGCCGTTCTGGCGCTAACAAGTGGCCAAGTGGCAAATGGTGCAGACACGCCACGCCGGAAATGGCGGCGAGGACGAGGGCGTTGACTGCTACTGGGAATCATTTTTTTTTTGTTCTTTCACTGAGGTCATTTCAGGGTGCAGCAATGTTGGGAACTCAATTTTTCCGTCGGTGCAGTTTTTGTGCTGACATCGAAATTAGCAGCAAAAATAAGTGCGGTTTTTGGTTTGCCATTTCTTTCCTTTCGTCTCTGGCTGCATTCACGTCTCCCGGTCGTTCCTCGCTCTCCGACTTGTTGCAAAGTGTGGAAATTTATTTTGCCTTGGTTGAGTCAACAAGTGGCAACGCCAAATTGACCCTTTGGCTCACTCTTAGCACACTCGGTGAGTGACTTTTGACGTTGGCTTGTCGCTGGAAAAGTGTCGGAACAATTTTGTGCAGTTTGGTTAGTGGTGAGAAATGTTTTGTTACCAAGTGCGAAAACGAATTGCGTTGCCACCTAAAGCAAATTGTAAAATGGTGCAGGGCGAAATTACCATTTCTCGTACGGATTAATGCAATTTGGAAGGAGTTCAAGTGTCAAATTGCTGTCATTAAAAATTCATCAAAGAGGAAAAATTAAAAATTGAAAGAAATATTTTTATATGTATGTACATATGTATATTGTATATATATTAGATGAGAAAGGATAGGAAAGGATTGGAATGGAATGGAAGAAATTTATTTAATAGGATGTGTTTGGATAGATTAGGATATGATAAGATAAGATGGGAAACATTAAGTTAAGTACAACTAAGTGAGGTTAAGTTATTTAGTATATAAAGTAAGATAATCTTAGATACGCTCTTCTAAATCGAGTTTTACGTTATAATAAATCTTGTTTTTATACCGAATCGACAACGACATTAATCTTCGAAAATCACAAAAAAAAAATATTTTAAATTTTGTTATGTTAGATAAGAGCCAGTGTTAGATATGACCTTCAACGCTTAGTAATTTCAAGTTTTATTATTTTTAAAATTATTAACAAAAGCAATAAAAATTAAGTACCAACGTATATAAAAATATCGCCAACAATTATTACCATAACGAAATTGCGTTTGCAACATGTCTTAATCGACTTAAGTGTTTGCCCGCTCCAACTAACCTGCAATATCGTCATAACCGAGCACCACGTCGTCCACATTGCCACTCGCATCCGGTACTTTAAGGCTGGTGATGGTGGCGCCGCGCGTTATGATCTTTTTATGTTATTGTTGTTGTTGTTGACGGCGATGACGTTGGCGATGGCGTTATGCGAGAATAAACGTAACCGTTCAAATTCAAACAACCGATGTCATTTAACGATGAGGATGATGACGACGACATTGTCGCAAGTGGTGGAAATGTCCAAAAGTTGCGTGGTCATTTACAGTTTCAGTTGCCACAAATGCAAAGCGAGATGACGACCAAAATCCGAAGCGGTCAGTCCGTCCGTATAGACAAAAGTGCGCAAACACATGCAAAAGAAATTAAGAAAGTGGTAAACAGAAATAGACATAACATAAAACGGCTAAAATAGCCGAAGAAAAAGGTTAGATACATTTTTTCGTGTAGGAAGGTATTATTGCAAAGCACCCGAAAATCCTTCAACTTAGCGAGGAAGAAGAAACATGAGGAATGAGGGATATATATTGGCAATCAACGGATACATTGCGGATAAATGTTAAATTTCCGGTAGTATGCCTAAGAAGGAAGCGGAACTCAATTCGTGCTAAGAGACGCACAAGCTGCGTCAAAGAAGCTGAAGAAGAAGAAGAAGAAGAAGAAGATGTGCTTAACATAAGCCGCAAGTAGCCCAGCGTGTCAACACTTAAAAGGGAATTTTGGGCATTTGGGACTGTGGATGGCTGGTGTATCCGAGTGTATGGTGCCCGTGGCCAAAGTGAAGTTTCGATGTTATTTTTGTGTGAAGTCATCATTGGCTGCCACACGATGATGATGATGATTTTGACTGTTTTGCGCTTAGCTTACTTTGGCGGAGTTACTCCTTTTTCCCTATTTTTCAGGTTATAGGGTTTTTACTGTTGTTGGTAGATTTCTGACCAGCAGCTGGAGCTGGCTTCATGTTCCTTTTTTCCATGTCGTATTCTCGTACAAATAGCTTTGGCAATAAAAGCGAAAATGGTTTTTCTGTATGTTGGTCGGTCGGTTGGTTTGGTTTGGTTTGGTCGCCCCTTTTTTAAACGTGCCGGAATAACTACGAAAGTTAAGTATTGAGGAGGACGCTTTCGCTTCTCTTAGTTGCCAGTGAAAGTCGTTTATGGAATTGTTCATTCGTTTGGTTTGTCGTTGTCGTCGTTGTTGTTGTTGTCGTTCATGATGACAAGTCATTTTGACATTTCTGACATCACCAGAGTGGATTGAGTTGGATTGTGTTGGTTTTGCTTGCATCGAATCGAATCGAGTCTAGTGGAGTTGAGTCGACTCGAGTTCAAATAGGTCCGGTTGGTTGGAACTAAGCACTGCTGTCATTGTCGTTTCTTGTTTTTCTGTTTATCCGTTTTGTTTTGTTTTGTTTGTTTGTTTGGTTAGACTTGTGACACTGGATCTGTGTAAGCAGTTTATGCCATTTAAGTCCTTTACGAGGAAGTTCCATGCCGGTATATTTCTTTGCAATCGTGTGCAGTTCCTAAAAAATGTTATTCTTTTTATCACTGGCAAAGTGGTTTAGTGGTTGCGTATACATTTTTTCTCTGTTGATAACATTTTTGGAAATTGTCTAATAGAATGAAGATGCCACTTCAATCCATCGAAATCTGAAATTCCGGACCTTTGGTATTTTGACAGTTATCGTAAGTTGGATTTATAATCCGAGTTAAGTGGTATTTGGAGCTATTAGAAGTGGTTGTCTTTTGCTTTTTCAAGTAAAACGTAAAGTAGATAAGAAACATTCCTTTTTTATAATAGATTTTTTTTTGTTGAAAATTGCGACCACTTGCTGATTACTAAGTTTGTATCTACTAGCTGACTGATAAACTTTATAAATGAGTGCAATATGTCGCATCTGTATGCCACTTTATCAAGTGTCTCAATACGTTGAAAGTATCTCATAACTACACTCGAAAACTTATCTTTTCCGTTTGCAGTCTGAAGTGCACTGCGCAGATACATAACATACGTGAGAGCATCAGGATGCACGACGATTCCGAACTAAAGCAGTCCAAGTCAAAATTCACAATTCTATGAGGTATACGCTTTAGATGTGAGGTTAACATGTCAAACTTTGCCAAATTTGATTAATGCTCAGCTTAACTTTTAATTGAAAATATTTATTAATAAAATTATGTAATTATAAACAATATTCAGGCGTATGCCAAAATCGACTTGGATTAGTTTAGTCTGGAATGGTGCACGCTGTCATAGAGCACACTTGAAGATTGAAAGAAAAAAAAAAACATTGAAACCACCCGTGGAAAGTTTATGCGAAAGCGAGATTAAGTCGGAGTCTACGAAAATTGTGCGCCAAACTTTTGCGAAAGAATATTTTATCTTAAAAATAGATGTAAAGTAGAATGGGTTAAATAACCCACACAGAGGAAAATTAAATAATCAAGTAGAGAAAAAACTTGAAAGAGTTCAATAACTTTTTGATGGAGCGTCGACGAGGACGATGAGGACGACGACGTGACAAACGACAAATGCAAACAGCAAAGTTTGAAATTGAAGCCGCACCAAACTAACGACAAAAGTAATTTAATCCCTAACCACAAACGAAGGACGCCATTAAATGAGAGACAGACGACTCACATCGACCAACCGATTGAACGAAGGAACGAACCACAAACAGTTTGTCACTTGTGGCAACCGTTAACCGCTTCTATTCAAAGGATGGACACTCACCTGCACCGACATCTGCATGTCATTTGTCAGCGTGAAGCGGCGAATCGGCTCTTCCGTGCCTTCCGAGTTGAGCGGATCAACGGCGCTGCCGAAAGTGTCCTCGGTAACGTGCACCATTATGAAAATTGATTTTTTTTGTTTTAATTTGTATTTTTGAATAAAGCGCGATTTAAGCAGCGCTAAGAAAGACCGACGCAACAGTTTCGCAAAATAGCGCAAATACAACTAATTGCTTGGCAACACTTGCTGAGCGCCGAGCGTAAGATACTTCTGAAAAGTTGTGTCAAAGTGACGGCAGCCCTACCCGCACGCAAACAGTGAGCAAGTGTCTCTGCATGCAAATGCACGATGAGCGCGCCTTTTATTTTCCTCTTTTTTTTATAGGTTCTCAACGAAACTTTATCGCAAAGAACAACAAAAAATAATACTAAAAAAGTAAGCAGATAAAAAGCAAGAGAGCGGCGGAATGAAAATACGCTGTGATACTAAAATGAGTAGGCCTACCAACGGTTACAAATGCTAAATTAAAGCAAAAACTTCTTAAAAAAAAATTATATACTTGTGAGCTTAAAGTATTTTTAACAAAAAGTTTTATTTGTTTTAAAATTTAGGCAAAAACAAAAAAAAGTAAAAATATTGGTACACATTGATACAATTTGCTCTTGAAAACATTTCTTGTTTTTTCAAAATAATATATTTCTATATATGTTAGAGTTGGTAACCCTTATAATTACTAGAAAGAGAGGAGAGAGTTTCAGCTATGGTAAAATTATTACAGGTAGCTTCGGCAATCGACGGCTAAGATCAATTATCGAAAAGGGGTAAAAAAAGAAATCTGATAATTACTGTTCAAATTCTTCGAAATTAATACTCAAATTAATATTTTCCATTAGTTGTTGTAGTTAAAATTTCTATAACAATGTATTTTGTCAAGTGAAACTATCTTAGGAAGAGAGCGCTGTCACAACTGCAGCTACCTTTATTTAGTTGTATAATGGTATCAGCTGGAGAGGAGACAGCTGCAGTTTAATGAATTTGACTTGCAAAACAATTGCGCCCAACAAATTTTCGATTGCTGCCGACTTTCTTGTTTTTTGTTAATCTGACCCTCTCAAATTTGAAAATTCGACCGCAAATCAACAAAAGTAGAATTTTTTTACTTGAGGTTGGCCACTTTTTGATTGTGCCTTTAAACCACTTCTCAATCTTTGAGAAACATTTTTTTTAATAATCTTTAATGACCGCTCAACCGACAGTCTAAAAATAAAAACAAAATTGAAATCTATTTTTAATTGTTTTATAAAAATCGGCGGGTTTTCAAATTTTGATTGCATATATGAGACATTTTTATTTTGCTTTAAACAAGCTGATTATTTAGCGAATGTTTGTTAATAAGTTTTTGTTGTTGTACTATTATTTTGTTGTTGTGTATTGTTGTTTTCGCTCACCGCAGTCTGACCGACTGCAGGTCATAAATTCAAAATAAGTAAAAGGAAAACAGTGAGAAATATGTATGCGAGTGCATATGTAAATGAAAACAACAAAAGAAGATAGAAAAAAAACGTTACCTGCTTGGCGAATGCACATTTAACTGATAAACGTGGAGTGTGGCAAGAGTTGCCAGCTTTTGCGTTCGTTGTGAAAATGTTTGACTGATTAAAATACAAAGAATGATGCCAATTAAATGCGGTTTTAATTGAAATTTTGTTCCATGATTACAGACAAATGTCGCCCTATTTAAAGTGAGTATAGGAACCAGGGTTAACAAGGGTTAACCTTTAATATTTAATAAAAAATATTTAAATTATTAACCAAAAAGGGCAACTTAAACGGAAATAATTTGAAATCTCAAATTTTCCAGTCTCTGCTGGGAACTTTGATTTTCGTGGTTTTTAAGGCTGTTCCTTCGTCAATTTCTTTATTCGGAATTTCGTATTAATTTTTTAATTAAAAAATTTTAGAAGCAATTTCTGGACCTCAGATAAATTTCCAAATTTGTATTTAAATAATTTTTATGCGACAGTACCTTAATTATAGATTATACATTTTTAAGCATCGAAAGATGGCAACTCTTTTGTGTAGAAACAGTTTTTGCAACAATTGGTTTTTAATTATTTTCATTATCGCATTTTTTATATTTTTGTTATTTTGTTTTGTTTTGCTGATTAAACAACTGTTTTTGTTTTTGTTTATGTTTTTATTGTTGTATTTGTGTTTGCTTATCACCACTTTTTTTGCATGTCAGCTTTTTTTCGTTTGTTTTTGTTGTTGTTGTTGTTGTGACATTTGCGGCTAATAAAACAAAGCAGCCGCTTGATGATACTTTTACACTAATAAGTATTATTTATGTTAGCTATGAGCCGTTCGGTTTAAAAACAGACAACTGGCTTTATTTAAATACTGCAAAAGGACTTAATCTAAAATCAAATCTCCTTAACGGTTATTTCTATATAATCGAAATAAAAAAAGTAAATAACGTTCGTCTTATTTTTTGCAAGAATGATTTTTAGTTGAAATAAATTTAGTCGACGGACGTCGCTTAGTCGCCAGAAACTGCGTTCAAATTCAAATTTTAAGCTGACAATCAACCGCACTGTTGTTGTATATCTTGTAACGATTGTTGTTGTAATCGTTGTTGTTGTAATTGTTGTGGTCGTCGTTGTCAATCTAGTCAAAATAAATTAATTTATCACAAACAATTATTTCAGCACATAAATAAATCGTTCTCTACTGTATTACAATATGGGCGCGCGCTCCCCAAAAGCGTTTAAAATTCGGTACCGTTTGGATTTACGTGAATTATCGAAGTTTCGAAAACGCGTACCGTACCATACCGTACCGTACCGCAAAATATTGGCATTTGTGGTCGCTTGAATGATTTTATGCAGGTGTTTTAATTTTGAAACCGACAAATTTTATAAATAAATAAATTAATTTTGCTGGCGCGCTGCTGTGGCCAACAAAAGCGTTGCCCACATCACACTAACTCAAATGGGCGTGCCGCCATGCGTGTGCGCGTGTATTTTCAGTTTGTCAAATGTCAATAATTCTGCGCGCGTTTTTCAATAGCGTCCTCAATTTTGATGAATTTTGCACAGGCCATCAAACGGTTTTGACCTCATTTTGTAAACGGATTTTTTTTTATTGCTTTTTTTTTGTTGTAAATGAAATAATGTCCTTAAATTAAATTTTAAATGTTTTTTTTGTTAGCGGAACCTTTAATTGGAGTTTCGGGCCTTCATAATTGCTGCCATTATTTATTAACTACTCAGACGAACACTTATGTACATACATAGATACATATGCACATGCATATGTAGATGTGTAAACATATTATTGCAAATGATTGTATTGTAAGATCATACATACGCACGTATTTACGCACACATGTGTGCTGCAGTTGCATCTGTTCAAATACATTTACGTCTGCCTGCCTCTACACTTTGTATACACATACACTCAATTTCAAATCTTTATTGATTTATTTCTTATTTAACAAACAAACAAACAAAAATATAACCACAAAGCAGTAAAAATTTTAAATTCTTCAGTTTGGAGGAATTCTAAAAATTCTAAAATTTCAATTATCGTTTATTAATTTCTCGGAATTACAAAAGTGAATTGGAGTGTAGATACACTCGTGTGAGTGTGTATGTATGGTATGCGTATGTGCGCGCCAGCATTGTATTACATTTGCATTGTATTGGTTGCTGTTTTGTTTGCTTGTGTGCATTTATGCGTTTGTACGTTTCACTGTAGGTGTGTTCGTGTGTGTGTGTGAGTGTGTGCGTATAGCAAATAAGTGCAATATTATTGTATCTGCATCGATTTATTGAGGCAAATATTTTAATTTAACTCGATTTTGATTTTTGATTCTGTTTGTAAAAGACAAACAAAAGTATTTATTCAGGTTTAGTGCCGATTAAAGATGGTGTTGCAATCTTCACATATGTACGGTTATGTACTAGTATGTGTGTATGTGTGTGTTTGTACTTGTTTAAATATAATCAAATTGTTGTTTAAATTTAATTTAATAGAGTCACCCGCATTAATTGACAATTGAAGTGCACATTTTAAAGTTCTTATAACATTTTCAATTTGTTGGATAAATGAAATTTTACAAAATAATAAAAGTAGCAGTAAATTACTTTACTTAGGTATATTAAATTAACATTAAGTATAATTTAATTACTCATTTGTTCTATAGGAACCGTGATGGGCGAGCTTAGGACAATTGCGTTTATGTTTGAAACCTCTGTACGCTTTTCATTTGTGCAAAGTTTTCTCTCTATTAAATCAACTGAATTTACAATTACCCACACATTCGCAGGTGTGAAAAGCCTGCCCATCACTGCCCTAGCGGCTACTGTCGTAAGCAGATTTAAGCCCCCCACCCCCTACAATTCGTGATATTTTTTAAAGTGTCTTTATTTTACGTTTTCGCTTTTGTTGCTATAATTTCTTGTTCTTATTTATATAAATTGTTTACATCTTTGTAGATACAATTTTTCTTCTTAATAAGAAAGAAAAAAGAAGCGAGCTGAGTGTAAAATCCTGAAATAATGCTTCAATTTCCGCAAGCAAAATATCGGATTTAAAATCCTTTCATTTATTTTCGTTTGCATTTTCTTTTCGGTGTAAAGCAAATTAAAGGATTTTATTTATTTCCGCGAAATTGACATTGAAATGAAAGTAGCAGAGACCAACAACAACAACAATAATAATATGAAAAATAACAGCAACAACAACGTTGAAAAAAACAACAAGAAACTGAATTTTAAAGGATTTTCGTATGCGTAAAAAAGTAAAGTAAAATAAAACAAAAAGGAAATGTTAAATGGAAAATGGAAAGACAAAACGTAAAAGAAGAAATAAAGAAACGAAGAATTGACATTGGCTCGTTTGGTGCTCATTAAGCTTACGTCACGGCTTAATTTTCTTGCTTTCAGCAGCTTCGTGAAAAGCGTAAAGCTGCTTGCTGCTGCTGCTGCTGCTGCTCTTGCTTCGTTTTGCTTTTCAACGCAGCGAAATTTGTGAATTTGCGTTTATGACATTTCGCTAATAATTTTGTTTGTTCTTTTGTTCGTTTCGTTTCGTTCGCTTTTTGTATCCTTTTTGTATCCTTGGCTGAGCTCTTTCAATGTAAGCTTTAAGCTGGATTTTTGGTTCTTTGACAATTTCGGTTTTTATACACGCTCGAGTAAGGATCGCAGGGTATATTAAGTTTGGTTTTCCATTTGTACCGTCCATAAGTAAAGTGAAGGTATAAAATATATATATGAATAAAATCTGATCCAATTAAACGATAAACTTTTGTTTGTCTTAATTTTAAGTTTTTAATTTTCTTTAATTTTCCAGCCGGATATTAAAGACAATTTTTTTGTGGGTAAAAAAATAAATAAATATTTTACTCTCATCTGGTGGGGGGTATTTAAGTTTCGGCATCGCCAATTATAAACTCGAACTATATTTTTTCTTGTATATCTGATTTGTGCTAATTTGATTTGGTTTTGTTTTGGCGTTGTATGCGACGATTGCTAAAGTCCTTAAGCCTCAAAAAACGGAAGCATGCTGCGACGGGGGGCGTAACTGAAACACGTGTTCCGAAAAATCCGGAAAATTCAGTGAATGTTGTTTTTTGTGTTCATGTCATTTGAAAATTACTTTTCCGTTTTACTTCATTTCGATTCGATTTTTAAATTGCAAACTTCGTGCCAAACGAGTCGAAAGCGAAAATCAAATCTTTAAGCATTCCATTTATGGCGCCTGCAGCGTTTTATCTTTACACGTGCACACGTTTTTCACGTTTGTTCTGCCGCTCTTTTGAATCGCCCTCGTCCTTCGGTCTTTCGGTCCTTCGGGCATAATTAGTAAAACATGAAATTAAGCGGTAATTTCCCGTTTACTGCCGTGTGCGCCATTTTGCTTTTGCGTTTAACTGTAACCAATCCGCTTTGCTTCCATGTTCCTGCCGCTTGCCTTCTTCAACTTCTCACCTCGCGACAGTAATAGGATTTGTTGTAAATTTGCGCTTACCGCCCGCAACCCTAACTAACCCCATTACTATTAGCCATTTTGGCAAAGCTTCGAAGAAATCTGCTCGGCCATACGCGCGCTTTCTCGCTGGCTGGTAAATATAGTGGCTGGCTACGATGTCAGCGTGTGTGTGTGCAAAGAGAGAGGAAGGAAGTGGGCACACACACAGGTAAGTAGCGGTTTTGGTGATTAGAGCAACATTCAAAGTTATTCCAGCGTTTTGGGACCCTTACAGCAGCTTTTTTAGGTATTCTAAATTTAAACACACATACAAAATTTAAATAATTGAAAATAACGGATGTTAAGTGTACTTTAATCGTACGCTAAGTGTACTCTATACATACGGAAAGAAAACTCTAAACAACGCTAAGAATACGTTAAACGTAGGATAGGAGTACTCTAAATGTACGTTAAGAATATTTTAAACGAAAGTTAATAATTTGTATTAAGAATACTCTAAAAGCGTAAAACATACGCTAAATATACACTAAAAGTTCTATTGTACATATAAAATATTTAAAAAGTTAAAAAGGAAAATTGTAAGAAAATTGCTCGGGTTAATCTACAAATTTGTTTTCCTCTACCGCCATCTTTCTTTATATATGTCCTTCATATATCTGCTCCGATCAAATAAGGAGCAAAAGCAGGTGACAAATTGTCACATATCGCAATCACCTCATAACTCAGTCGAAAATTAATGCTCGGCAAGGAGACGCCCACACACGCCCACACACACATTGCAAAATACAGCCAACGCCGGCAACGTCTGCTGGCAGGAAGAAGAAATCCCACAAATCTTCTGACCAAAAAATAATCAAACAAAAATGTTTGCAAAAGAAAAAGAAAACAAAACAAAATACAATAAAAATAGTCGCAAAGATAAACCAACAAGGAAACTCACACAGACACAGACACACACACAAGCGCACATAAAACAACTTGATGATTTCTGTACAATTGACAGACGATTTGTATGTCAAATGATAGTAGCAGCACAACATAACAACAACAATCTCAATCACAAACACAAACAAGACAACTACAAGCAGAAAAAACAACAAATAAGTACAACAATATTAATAAAAAATGAGCGCACGTAAATAAAATAGAGAGCAACAACAACAAACAGCAACAACATAAACATAACAATAATACACTAACATACACGAAGAACAATGTTAACAACAAAATCAAATAATAAGAAGAGCAACAGTTGTCGCGTTTGTTGTCACCTCAGTCAAACTACCGGAACGACAACAACATAAAAAATATAAACAACAAGACCATAATAAAGTTAAACTCGCCCACACACTCATAAGCATACACACACATATGCAGCTACACACTTGCCATCGCACCCATCGCGCCATAATAAAAATCAACTTTACGACCGCAAACGCACCCGAAAGCGAACAAGCGCCGCCGTCGTCGTTGCCTCCAACCAATGTCCTTTACGTTTTGATTGCAAGCAGCAAGAACAACATTCGACAACGACGACATTTACCGCCGACATTGTTGCCGCCGCCGTCGTCGTTGCGCCTGCTACTCACCTTTGATTTCTGTTCGGTTTCGCAGCAGTTGAAGCGACAACGATTTTATTATTGCTGCTTTGCCTCGTTTTCGCTTGTTTGTTGTGTTTTTATTGTTATTTTTGTTGTTGTTGTTGGCTGCCTTGATGGCAATTATTTTTATTTTAATTTTTTGGATTTTTGCACTTGACCCACCGGAAACGGAAGTGCTCAAGTCAAATGTGCACTTCTGTAGCAGGTTAAATTCAAGCGTTATGGCTTCAAAGCTGTTCAATTGCATTTAAATCGGTTTGAAATTAATTTCGGGTAAAATTTCAAGCGATCTTAAGGTGACCATATTTTCTAAATTAATAAAATAAATCTTATCCAGTCGTATCGAAATTATTTTAAAATAAATTATGATAAATGATGAATTTAAATTTTAAGTGTGGATGTATGTGTTATTTTTATTTTATTTTTTTACGCATTTCCTGCCAGCGTCAAATATGCGCAAACATTTGCCAAACAAATATTTCATCAAACACGCACACACACACACTGACATATTCCGTTTGGCAGAAGTTGACATGTCAGTCAACTCCTGCTGTTTGCAAATGTTTTCCAAGCTGCAGAGTTTTTCAGTTTTTTGTTGTTTATCCTTTGCATACGATACGAAACATTCACTCACATTCACTCACATTCACTTGCACTCGAATCGCCAAATTCTTTTGATTTTTTGTTTACACCACGAATACAAAAAGAAAGAGAAAAGAAAATAGTGGCAAGGAAACATAAAAGAAGTAAAAGAAGAAGTCGCATAAAAATTTACTAGACACAACAGCGCCAAAGAACACTCAAAAACTTGCCAAACGAAAACAAAAAGAAAAAGGAACAGAAAAGAAAAGGAACAACTGCAAAGAAAATACGAAATGATTTCAAATGAAGTTTTCAATTCGCAAGAGATACACACACACACACACATACATGTACCAAACAGCCATTCCAATTTATTTAAAAAAGATTTGCCATAAGTTCTGATTTTTTAAATTTTTTCATTCAAAATTATAGTCTACAAATTTTTTTTTAAGATTTTTGAATACAATTTTAAATGAAAGATATTTTCATAATTCGTTTTTAAAAGCACTTCCTTGCTGCTCCAACAAGAACAGTTACGTGTTTTCAGTAAGTTTTTAGGAGAGCTAAAAAAATGTTTTTTTAAAAAGTTAAGTTTGACATTTTCTCGATATAAATACGAATTTTAATGGGCCTGAAACTGTCTAATAATTGTTTGAACTACAAAACAAATCGCGGATGATACGCTTCTATTTCTTGTCAGCGGTCTTTAAGATTGGTAAAGCTTGGTGCTTTCAAATCTGTATATAAGATTGGAAAACTTTATAAAAAACAACTTTTTCTATTTACATTAAAAATTTACAGAATGGCTTAAAAAAATATATGTAAAAAAGCAAAGTAAAGGAATCTCTTTTGCCACAATAGCGGCGCTTATCTATGCGCCACAACATACGCAAAGCACGAGGGTACGTACGTACATGAGTGAATGTTGAATACTCGTAACGTCATGTTTCATGAATGATATCCTTTTTGTGATTTTTTGTTCGTTTGCGCTCAATTCTGTTCGTGGCGTTGTTGTTGTTTTGGTTGTTGCTTAAAGTAAGTTGGTGTGTGTGTGCATGTGTGTGTACTACTGCGCCAATAACTGCAGCCGCAAAAACGTAAAGTGCCAAAAGGCAGCAAACTTCAAAAAGTGCGGCTTTTGGCGAGTCCTTTCAAATTTTTGTGTTGCCTTCTAAAAAATAACAAAAAATAAAAAAACATTTTAAATTAAAAAAAAAAAAAAAAAAATATCGCTTCAATTCATAAAATGCGCAAAAGAAATTCGCCTTCAAGTACTCGTATGTATTTATGTAAATTGTAAATATGAGTTAATATATGTGAGTGATTATACTATTCAGAAAAAAAAAAGAAAAAAGTCAGCGCGAATTCTCGAGTGGCTTTCAAATGGCAAATTGAATTTTTATATACAAAAAATTCAAAAATTTTAACAACAACAAGAAAGGAAATGAAAAGAATATAGTTGAAAAATTGAAAAATCACCAAAAATACACATGCACACACACGAATACACACACTCGTACACATGCCATATGACATGCATATCAAGCTGTGAATGCTGAAAATCGCAATACTTGCTGTTTGTCTGTTTGTGTGCTTGTGTAAGTGTGCCCACGAGTTGGTTTGAGTGCAAATTCGATGGGAAAAAAATATTCGAAAGCGTTTCGCATCGAGCGTTCTTCATAAGCATTTTTATATAATTTTTGTGCACGTGTGCGTGCGCTCTCGTCCTTTAGGGTTAAATGCTGAATAAATATTTTGAAAGGATATGTGTGCCGTTATTGTTGTTTTTGTTGTTATATAAAAATTTTATTTCAAAATTCCGCTTAATATAATTTTATTCAAAACTTTCTTAAACTACCGAAAAAATAAATTATACTATTGAAAAGGAAACCTGAATCGAGGCCGGAACTATTCTTTTTTTATAGCGATGAAGTTCACGCAATCGTTACGTCACGCATTGCCAAAGCGTGCGGCAAAGCGGTGGCGCACAAATCGGTCGCGTAACGTGTTAATACAAAGGCTTAGAAAGTTTTTGACAGCGCTGTCAAAATGAAGTAAATTAAAATTCGAGGAGAAAAAACAAAATCAACAAACCGGGAAATAACAAAGAAGCTCTCGAAGGGCAGCGGACAAGGGACAGCAGAGAATAGCAGCAGGTTAAAATATTTATAGCTAAGCTTGTGCTAAGGACATTGTTTTAATGCCAGGCACATCGAGCGAGATGTCCTTTCCGCTCATTCATTGTTTTGTTTCCATTTGTGCCAACGTCAAACTAGAAAAGACGACGAAGGAGACAGAGACAAGCAAGAAGCGCGCCCGAGTTGAGCACTGAAACGAGACTGAACTAAGGCGAACGAAACTGAACTACGTCAATCAGATGTCCTTTGCAGCGAAAGCCCGTACAAACAAAAGCGAGTACAACAGCAACAGCAGCAGCAGCAGCAACAACAACAACAACTATAGCAGATTCAATTTGAACAGCTGTATTGCACGTATCAAAGTAAAATCTACTCCTTTCGCGTTGTTTTAGTTGTTGTTCTAGTTGTAGGTAGAAATAAAACATTTACAAGGTTAAAGCGCAGCATCCTGTGAGTACACCAACAAATTAATCAAGCAACGTTAAAATGACGAAAACGCTCTGCATTTACATGCTTCGAATGTAAAATTCATATTTTCTATTATTAATTTCAATTGTTTTTTTTTTGTTCATATAAACATGTATTAGAAATGTATAGTTGCTGTTGTTGTTTTTTGAGTGTATAATCATGCTCTAATGAAATAAAAACACATCCTGTGCTGCTCTCCTTCCTGCCCAAGGATATTTCATTTGCTCAAATCAATTTATGATTCATTGCTGGATAAGATCGCACTTAAATGCGCACATAAAGGCCAAAGTGTAAGCGACAGCTACTCTTATATTTCTGCTCAGACGTAAAGATGAAGAAGGCGAAGCATGGAGAGCTTAACACAAATGCAACTCGGAAGTTAGCGAGATATGCGCAACATTTCACATTTAAATTATATACATTTTAAACGAAGCAAAGTGAACGAACAGCAAAAGCAACAACAACAACAACATCAACTGCTCGACAAAGTGGATTGCAAACTGAAAGCAGCAGTAACAGCAGCAGCAACAACAACAATAACAATCGGAAGTTACAAACAAGAAACGCACAATTCTCATGAATGACAACAATAAAAATGATAAAGAAAACTAGTTGCAACAACAGCAACAAAATAAATATTTTGTAATAGTAACAATAAGCAGAGTTACTATAACAACAACAATAGCAATAATAGAAAAAAATTCGAAAATGTTATGCTAAAAGCCAAAAAGGACACAAAGGACAATGAGATCAAGTCGAGTGGAGTGGCATACAACTGAGCGCTTTTTCTTTATTGTTGTTGTTGTATTCACACCTTGGTTGCAAAGTGTTTTTTGTATTTTCATATGTATAAAGTGTCAAGCGCAAATTCAGGCGTATTAGACTGGTTTTAGTTATAAAAGTTGAATCAAATATATGAAACTCAAAGAAAACGTTGAAAAGAGAATTGTAAAAAGTTAAAACAAATCTCAAAAAAAAAAAAAAAAAAGCAGCCAGCATCTTAAATCCAGTTTGGATGCGTTGGTTAATCGATTGGAAAGCAGATGACAAAATGTTGAATATCAATTTTCTCTTATCCATGCGGTGCAACTTTAACCGGAAATGCAAACTTGCCGTCATTTTTTGCCTCATTTTATTTAAGCATTATCAAAGCATGTCCTTTTAATTTGTTTTTGTTTTTTTGCCGTTGCTCACTGCTGCCGCTGCAATTAAGCAATCTCACGAAGCTCTTCAAATGTCAAATACCTTTGCTTATCTGTGTGTGTGTATTTTTATGCGTGTGCTTTCAATGTTTATGTGTGTGTGTGTGTGTGAGTGTAATTGCAACAATAAGGATATGCTGATGCAAAGTAAAAAAAAGAAGAAGAAGATCCGGATAAAGAGTTAATTGCAAAATGAGTGAAACGGAAGTGGAAACGAACCAACAAGAAAACACAAATGCACACACGCACATACACACACACGAAGCATTCATGCATACACGCTCAAAGACACAAACAGGCAGACAATCCCATATTGCGGCTGCTGCTGATGCTGCAAAGTTTGTAATTACTACGGCTTGACTTAGGCGCAGCTACACTGCAAAAAAGTTCAACAAAATCACAAAAAAATTTAATTAAAATATTTAAGCACTTCACAAATGAATTACCAAATATCTCTTCAGAATTTTAAAATGTTTAATCCATATCATTAAGTTTTTAATTGAAACAATTTATCTTTTATATAACGCGAATTCAAATATTTATACTATATATATAATATATTTTCAATTGATGAAATAGTCAAATAATGCCTAAAAGTATGCAAAAGTCTTAATATTATTCGAGTGTTGTTTGCGATGTTGGCTGTCTGTGTGTGTTTATTTGTATATGTGTTGTTTGTCTGTCTATCACTTATTTCTCAATTACTGTAAGATCAACCAATTTAGTGAAATACATTCAACGGGATGCACGGGATGTGGTGGTATGAATTAATAGTGCAAAAGTGTAACTGAAGGCAGAACACAAACACACACACACACACATAAAGCCACTGGCAAACGTTAATTGAAATAAGAGATAGACAGGCAGGCAGGAACAAAACTACATTAAAGTGCATTTATAACTCATTTCTATCTTAACCCACATTACAAGTAAATACCCACAACGACGAGGAAGCACATAGCTTGGCACCTTTGTTTGGCTTTGGGCGCCATGGCAAAGTAGGAAATGTCATCAATTAAATATCAACATGCCTGAAAGTATGCAAGCGACACACACTTACACAAACATAGACACACAAAACTCTTCTTTTTTTTTTTTGAATAGCCCAAGCCCAACACTGATGCTTAAAGCTCTACGCTTCATAAGCGCACGCAAAGTGAATGACATTTCTCGTGAGCTTGTATGCGTACATCTGTGTTAATGTATGTATGTGTATGTGGGTGTATGCGGAAATGAATACACGTATGAATAAATGAAAAAGGAAACAAAACGAAAAAAAAGTACGAAATTGAAAAATTCATTTCAAAGCACACTTTTAGGATGCGTTCGTTCGTTCGTTCATTCATTCGTTTTTCTGCTCGCTCGCAAATTGCCAACCGAACTGAATTTGAACTAAAGTTTGTGTGACATGCAGAAAAGTGTGTCACTCGCACACACTTGTGACCGCATCAAGTATGAATTCCACCTCATCTGCATTTGCCAACCTTTTACATGTGATTAGACGCTCGAAAGTATGCTTTACTTTTTCTGTTTTCCGCCTGTTCTCACTTACAAAGGTATCACACAACTTTGTAAGCACAGGAAAATCCGTTAAGCCACAGATAGCCTGTGTGTCTATGTGTGTGTGATTGTGTAGAGAAATGAATGCGGCCGCTTACGGGCGAAACAAAAAAAAACGCTCATTCATAAAGCAGCGTCTTTAATTTTGAGTTAAATGGAAACATTTGTTGACTTTAATTACTCGCATTGGTCTGCCTCCAACAGTGTGGAACACGGTTTTGATCATAACTTCCAGGTACTTTAGTGTGCGCAAACTTTCTTAAGTGTAAATTAATTGTTAAACTAAATTTGTTTTAAAACAATTGTTTAGTTTATGATTTTAAAGGAGCTTCCTAGACAGATAGGACAGGAGGACAAAAGTTCAAAAGTGTCCATTGAATTTAAATGCACCCTGCATATGCAGCCTTAGTATAAAGAATAAATTCAACAACAACATTTCACATAACCAATTTGTTAATTTATTTAAAGTAATAAATCTTCAATTTGTTAAAATTTTTGGTTATAACGAATGTACCTTCGCTTCCTTGCGGTCATTTTGCGACTTAACGAAATTCTGCACAAATTTTTTAAACACTAAAATGAAAGTTTCGCTTCGTTTTGTTTCATTGAGAAAAGTTAAAACTACAATTTGCAAAAAAGTTATTCATCGTTACCAGGCATCCGGCAGTGTGGGGAGGCGCGGCGCGGCTCGGCGACGGCATGAACGAAACACGCTTCCGAGCTGCAGTCAGCGACCACGACGCCATTACGGCCAGTGTTGTTGGTGGCAGCGGCAGTGGCAACGACAGCAGTGTTGCCACTTTTAACTGCTGACGGGAAACTTGGTAAACCATTAATTTTCATTAAAAAGCGGAAGATGTGTGGCGCAAAAATCTTAACGAGAAAAATTGTTTCGCCGCGCGTAAAATTTCGCCTTGGACTGTCTCGTTGCGTTACGTTCCGTTCATTCCATTCTGAACTGGCGTGAACTGCAGCGAGTCAGTCTGAGGCCGGTGCTGCGGCGCAATGCTTTAAAAACTCGACCAACAAGTTTCGAAAGGAAGTTGTGGGCTGGAAATGTGGCCTGTGCACAATTTTGCTCACTGGCTGGCTGGTTGGCTGGCTGGTTGGCAACCATGGCTTCGGCACTTTATGAAAGCGTTCTGAAGTTGGTTGTTGATTGTTGGTTGCTGCAGCGGTTGTTCGTTCCTTTCTGACATTTTCTTCGCATTAAATTTTTAATGTGTTTGTTATTTTTTTCCCACTCTGCTGTTGTTCTTGTTCTTGTTGTTGTACTTGTCTGTTGTTTTAGTATTTTGTGACTTTTGACATGTTGCCTCAACTTGTTACTTTGACATTTGCGGCGAGCCGGTGTTGACGTCAAATTGTTGCACGTTTTACATATTAAGAATATCTTTCGAAAGCTGCGTTTGACCTATTAAAAGTTTTTCTAACATTTTGTAAAATTGTTTTAAGAAAATTTGTTTTTGTAATTAACAGTAAAAAAGCACTATTGGGAAAATATAAAAAATCTAAAATATAATTAAAAAAAAATATTTTAAGTGCCACTTTAGAGATAACAATTTAGTTATGTTAAACAAATTGTTTTTGATATATAGAGAAATACTGTAAAATTAACATGAAATTGTAATTTTTTCGTGTTAATATATTTCAACGTTAAAGAAGATCTTTAAGACAAAAGTGTGATTATTTTTTTTAAGTTGTCTGATTAAAATCTTGAGATATTGTAAGAAAACAATAGAAAATGTTGGACCAACATGATCCAATGTTAATTTAAAACTTTGTCTTGCGTTTGATCTTGCACAATAATTTGCAACTTTGCCACTTGTTTTCTTAAAATACAATATTATAAATTAGATAATACTTGATTAATAGTAATTTTTAAAATTACTGAAATTAACCTGAAAATAGTTATTAAATTAACACTGCATGATGTTAATTAAACATCAACACTGTCATTCTATTTTAACGTTGAGACGATTACAAAAAATTTCGTGTAAATTTAAAAATTGTCTTTATAAATTTTATTTGAAGATTGAACATGCAGAGTTGTTGTGTAGAAGCGAAAATGTCATGAAAGATCGATTTCGTTTGCTATTGGAAAACTCCGCAAACTGCTCTAAAACTCTTTTTCGTTAGATATAAGCAAATTCGACTTGAAATATCGAATCTCCAATAACAAAATGAAGTCAATTACAATTATTTAGGTTTTTCATAATTTCCACAACAATTCGCAAATAATATTTTCTTAATTCGGGGTGGCTCAGCATCATTGCTCGAATTTTCAATGAGTTTGGCCTTGTTGTATTTGTATATTCAAAGAATTTCACCGCAAAATTCAATTACTCGGAATATATTCCGAGAAGCATTTCGAATGCAATTTCGCATTTCATTTCCAAATGACCACAATCAATCACGAATTCCTCAATAAAATGTTTTGTGCTACCTCTGTGCTTCATGTCCAACCACCCGCATCCGTCCTCATGCCTTTGTCTACTTCTTGTGCTGCTTCGTTTTAATTCGCGCACACTTTTGAATTACAATGTCAACGCACACACACAAAAGCACAAACACACACACACAAACACACACACACAAACACACACACAAACCATTTCTATCAATTCAATTTGTTTGATTCATTTTTGCCGCAATCATTTGCAATTAGATTGGCTGCAATAATGTTGCCATAAAGCTGCCACCACGCTGCACCTCTTCCCTGCACTCCACTCCACTTCAGTCGCCACCACTTTACTTCATTCCACACTCGAGTTTGTTGGCGAATAGATTTGCTGATTTTCTAATTTTTTCCATTTGTCATCGGATGTTGAAACGTGTGTCCTTGGAGGAGATCGACGACGACGACGATGACGACTGCTGCCGCATACAATACACAGACTAATGATGTGTTGCCAGGCGGCAGCGTTGGCGTAGGGCGCCTTTGCATTTTATTCGAAAAGAAAAAAACTCACTCGCACTCATACTCCCACACTCACACATGTGCGAACCGTACTGCACATTAGTATGCTTCAAATGTATTAAATTGAAATGCAATACATTCGGAATTGGAATTATTTATCATATGTCGCGCAGCGCCGATGAAGTGTGATCGACGCAGTTTGCCGGCAAGAAAACTGTCCGTGTAATTTGTAGTGCTCGCAATTATTCGATTATGTTTAATAATCGGATTTTAATTGAAATTAAAATAAAAATTAAAAGGAAAAAATTAGATTTTTGCATACTTGAAAAATATCAAAAATGACAAATATTTTTGTTTTTGTTACCATGAACAACATTTGTTGCAAAATTTCTTATTGAGGTTGCCAATTCTTACTGATGAAAAGCTCTACTAAACGAGAATCAAATAATTTTTGTTAGAAATGGGTTAAGCAAAAGTAAAAATGGTCAGAGAGGGTTCAAAAGCACATCCAGAAAGAAACTTAAAAAATTTTAAAATTTATATTATAAAAAATATTTAACTTCTCTAACATCCATTTAAAACTGGATAATCGGTAATCGAATAATAAAGCGACAAAACCAACAAATACATAGAACGTCAACAGTAACAACAACAGCAACTGTTGCAAATACGAGTAAACGTTTCGCGTGTACAAATTGGAATAACATTTCCGTCTGAGTATAAAACGACTCGGAAATGTCGCACTTTGTTGATTTAAAACACAAAACGAATACAAACTCAAAATCACCGGAAACGCACACGTGCACACGTGTACCAACGCGTGCGTGGTTGTGTGTGTATGTGCAGTTTCCACAACTGTATTGAGTAATAAAATTTAGTAAAGTTTTCGGGCAATTCTTTTCCTGTTTTTTTTTCTCTTTTGCATTGTTTCTTTGTTTACATTAATTTTCTTTTATACGAAAAAAGTGCCGAAAAGTAAATAACAACAAAGAAAAAAGAAAAAAAAAGGAAACAAAATAAAGACTAAACTTTTGCAAAAGTGTAGCATACTTTTAGGTACAACACAGAATGTACGTAAATTGCAATAATTTTGGATTTGACAGTAGACAACAAAAATAAGAAAAAAAGAAGAAACATAAAATATAAAAGCAACAACTTTTCCGTTAATACTTATTGTTATTGTTTTCGTTGGCAATGTTTTTTTTTTCTTGTTGCTGCTGTTGCTGCTGTTGTTGTTGCGTCCAATAAAAACGTCCAACAAGATTTATATCCGCAGCAGAATGAGCATGTTTATGGTAAAATGACATATTCACCAAACCAGCACCAATACTAATGCCAACACTAACACTAACACACATTGAAAAGACATATGTTTGCGTTTTGTTTGTGTTTGTGTCGGTGATGGTGACGGTGAGGATTTTCGTAGCTGTGTTACGTTTTTGACCAGCAAGCACAAAAGACTGCTTCACTGCATGACTGAGTGAAAGAACTTTGAAAAAAAAAATAACAACAACAAAATAATAAAAACAAAAATAAAAAAATATAAAACTCATAGAAATGAAATGTTCGCTTTCGCTTCAAGCTGACCAAGCATGTGTTGGAACGCATTACCCTGACAGCTCGTGTCTTCTGTTACTGAAAGTTTTTCTATTGTTGAACTCGTTCTTGTTCTTGGGTTAAGCAATTTCTTTGAACATTTCAAAATGAATATTGCTTACGAGCACATACGAGCTCGATTTGTTAAGCGTTTTAAATCTAGAATCGATAAATCCATAAAAATCGCTACGGTTTTTAACACTGATTACGCTCTCGAATATAAATTCTTAGCTTCTTAAATAAGTTCACGTTAAGTCAAATAAAACTGACGAAAATCTTTGGGAATCAGCTCACATATTCGAAATAAAAATTGAATAAATCGGATTTGAATGTGTTTGAAAAAAGTAAAGTATATGGAAAACAAATTTTATGAGCGATTAAAAGTAGTCTGCATAAAACTGAGCTTTGGATTTATATTAAGGTCAGATTAAGAACATTTAAATCTGTACAAACACTTTTGAAAATATTTATTCTTATTAAAATTTTCTACGTTTTCCAAAGGAATCGACACTGTTTCGATTTAAAAAAAAGATTTACCTGACTTCCAAGTATGTGGCAGGGAGTGATTACCCTTAGAGTAATTACTACAACAATAAATAATATGTGTCTAAAGTTATATTTAACGTTTTTCGATTTAAAGCTCCTCATATAAAATATTTTTAGCCACACGAAATATCGGAATCTTTAGTTTCGAAACACTTTTTTTTGGTAATCCGTTTTGAATTGAATCCAAAAATTCGCATAAATAAGAGCGCGCGCAAAATCAAATTTTATTTTTCGGTTCGTTCAGCGATTCATTTCTGATCTAAGTGAGCGGTACGTGCGCGCATGTGTGTGTGTGTGCGTGTGTGTGCGAATGCATTCATTTGCGTAAATCGCAGCAACAACAATTTTAAAGCAGTGAATTCCTTTGTTTTTCGCTTCAGCTTCTGCTTTTGCTGTTGTTGCCGTTACTGTTACCGTTACTGTTGCTGCTACTGTTGCTGCTACTGTTGCTGCTACTGTTGCCGTTACTCCGCCTCTGATCGCAGCGATTTAATTGGTTTGTTTGAATTTCGCATTTTAATTGCAGCGCCGCTGCGTGCTGTGCTCTGAACTCGCCAGGATGTCCAAGAGTAGTCGGCAACAATTTCAATAACAACAATAACAACAACAACAACTTCAAAGTACAACAGCAAAAAGTTGCAATACGCATTTATGTTGTTGTTGTTTTTTTTTTTGCTCCGCATTAAAAGCGGTTATTCGATGTTTTTATTTGCATTTAAAAATACTTGCGGAATTTGAGTTCTTCTCTTTTGTTTTTTGTTGTTTTTTTAATATGCTTTTTGTTAACATTGTTGTTGTTGTTACAGTTGTTGTTGTCGTTACTGTTGTAGTACTCGTAGTACTGCACTCTAGTGTAGTACATTTGTTTAAATTCAGTTTTAATTACGAAATTCTTTTGTGGCTGGTTGAGAATGAACCGAAACGTTGGCCAAGAGACGCGCAATAGCTGACTGTCTGTCCGTTTGTCCGTTTGTCTGTCTGTCTGTCTGTCTGTCTGTCTGTCTGTTTGGATGTCTGGCTGTCGGACTGTGCGTGTGCATCTGTCGGAATGTTGTAAACTTGGCATTCAACAACTATAAAAGCTTTTAATTAGGTTTACAGCGCAACTTGCAACTTGAAACTTTGATTTGAATTATTTTTTTCTGTTTTAAAATTTCTATTTGTTTCTTAATTTGAGCATTTCTCTTTTTTTCCTTTTTAGTGAAGCTTCAAAATCAGTTTAGAAAGGCAAACAAAACAGAATTTGGGTCAAAACTGTGTTACTACTAATTGGGTAAGTTAATACAATTTTTATTAACTCTTTAACTATCATCTTTATTGAATTATTCTATTGATTTATAACATTTACTTTTATTATTCATTATTCAAAATTCTTGCATTTTGAGTAGAATTAAATTTTGTTTATAACAAATTGCTTTTGACTTTCCATCTTGGCGCCAGCAAACAAGTTTGCTTCAGCTCAGATGAATGCTTCGCTCCCAGTGCAGTTGCACGCCTAATCGCTTTGCAGGGCGCGTTTTCGATTACGTTTTTATAGCTTCGCATGTGGAATGCAATTTGCTGCGCAGCGAGCAGCAGCTGCGTCCGAATGCACAAATTCTCGCTTTTTAAAACGATTTTCGGTTTTTCCTTTTCTTTTTCGATCAACTTCGACGCAGTGCAAAAGCGCTAAAACCGAATCAAAGGTAACAAATCAAATCAATTCGAATAAAAAACGAAAAAATCTCCAAATGGAGATATTCGTTTTTGTTTAACGCAGCTGGAATACGTACGTGCGAGTGTATTTGTATTTGTAATTGTGTTTGTATTTGTATTTGTATTGCTATCAGCGTGAGTACGAATGTCGCTCTGTGTGTGAGTGTGTCTGCCTGTCTGTCTATCTGCATGTGGCAGAGCATTTGTTGGCGTTGTTATTTCGCATTGTTTGTAGTTTGCACTTTGAGTGATTAAGCTTCAAAACAGAACATGTCGAAAAAATCAGCAAAATTCTTATCCTTTTTTTTTATTTATAAATTGCGAATTTTAAAATTGATTTTGTTTATGAAAAATTGATTTTCCGCGTTTAAGTTTTAAATTTTATACTGTCTGTGTGTGCTTGTATGTGCGTGTGTGCATTTAGCAATTTCCATTTAGATTTTGTTGCTGTTGCCTGCAGCTAAATTTGGTTACGGTTTCGCGCGGAATTAATTAAAATCGCTCGTTCGTTCACTCATTTGCTTTCTATACTAAATTGAAAAAGTGGCATTCTGCTTTGAGTTGTGCAGCAGCAGCGCTTCGTATTAGGGTGTCTCAACCATTTACGAAACATTTATTTCTCCATACAAATAAAATAAATTGATCGTTTTTCATTGGAAAAACGTTTTAGTCAGTTTACTCCTTCCCTTGCTGAGATATCAATTGACCAAAAACAAAAACAATCACACTTATTGTTTTGCACTAAGCACATCAGTCGGAACAATAAAGTAAAGCACCGAGGTAAATAGAATGAAGTGGAGAAGAGAAACAAAGCTTAAACTCAAACTCAAGAGCAACACGTGCGCAATCGCTCAATCATCGACTTCCGTTTTTGGTGTTCAATTTCGTGCTTTCGTCTTTTCGTCTTTTCGTCCTTTCGCTATTTACATTCCTTCTTCATAGGCAAATTAAATTTCGGGTCAAGTCGAATGACATACACACACACACACATACACATTTGAACGTTGTGAATATTCATTAGTAAATTTGTTAAGACCTTCTCAACGGTTTCCATTAAAAATGTGTTGGTAGATAGGCAATTTTAATAAATAAATAAATAAAATAAGTAGTAAGTAAATAAATACAGCAAGAAAATTTAATAAAAACCGATCAACCCATTTCTGTAAAAAAATAGTTTCCTTTCAACACTCCCGCTTAATATTGTCATGAGCTTTTTAAATAAGAAATGCAATTTTTTTTAATGATAAAACATTCCATTGCTTATTTACTTCCTTAATTTACTACTGGGCAATTGACCCTTATACTGATAACGGCTAAACTTACCACACACATCTACACAATCACAAACACACACACTCACACTTTCAAAGTGACTTCTTTCGGATGGTTGGTAGAAGAGAAAGAGAAAGCAGCAAAGAAAAGTGACCAAAACCCGAAGTGCAAACACAAAAAATGACAAATGAGGGTCAACTCAGACGTCCATTGCAAAAGTCTCCAGTTTGTACGTGTGTAAGTGTGTATGTGTGCCTTTGTCTCTTTGTTTATTTGCGTATGTGTGTGTTTGTGTGTCGTGTGTGTGTGTATGCAGTGCACGTGTCTGTGTGCTGACAGGTACGCATTTAAGTAAAACCGTTTCGCACTGATTGCCAAACTTAAAAGGCGCACATAACTCAGCCGAACGCTTTTGCTCTGCTCTGCTCGACAACGCTCCTTCCTCTTCCCTTTTTCTCTTTCGCATTTTGCTCGTTGGTTTCCGCTTACCGACGAACGAACTACAACAAACGCTTTCGCTCTATCTGGAGTAGTAAAAAGTAGTAAACAAAAAGTAGTAATTCAAATAAAAGAGAAAAGAAAGAAAAGAAAAGACCGGGAAAAGAATGGGTGGCCAACGGAACGCGTTGTGCTTAAGAAAACATTGTCGAAAACAAATCATTACAATAGCAACAATAATAGCGAATAAGCCAGCAGCGCAGCGGCAGGTGAGGTGAGAAAGAAAGGCGTGTGGCAAACGCCAGGACGGACAACTTGTCAACTTTTATTATGACACATTTCCAGAGGTGTGATAATTTCATTGACACAACAAATTGGCACTTTTTCACATTTTCACTTTTTCACTTTTTTACATTTTCACCTTAACTAAAAGGTGCGAATTTCTGCTTTCTTTTTTTTCCTTCTTCTGCCTTCTTTCCTTTTTTATTTTTGCTCGCTTTTGCTCTGTTAACCTAATCTTTTGAATGATTGTTTTTGTTATTTCTCGTTTGTTGTAGTTGTTGTTGTTTTGTTTTGGAATTATTTTCTTTCTTTTATTTTATTGTTCTTTGTTTTGTTTTTATTTTGTTGTATTTTGTTTTAGTTAACATGTTTGAAGTGTCTCATTGTTGCTGTTGCTGTTGTTGTTGGTTGTAAAGAGTTTACCGCTACGTGATAAAATGTACAATTGTGTTGACAGTTGTTGACAGATGTGAGTGAGTGTGCGTGTGTGTGTGTTTGTGTTAGTTGTAGTGGTAATTGTGCTGGTGATATAACAATAAAATTTCGGTAACAGCGAGTGACAAGTGCGCGGGAACTGTCAATTTTGTTTGAAATTTATGTGAAGCAGTGCCACGAATGAAATTTAACTTATGCGCCTAAAAGTATGCATGCTTGTACAAAGGAGAACAGCTAGTTTCCCAAATAAGCTGCGATTTTTGTTTACCATATTTTTTAATATTATAATGGCGATGTTTGTTGTTTCGGATATTTGAAATATCTCAACGTTTTATATACTAAGAATCTCATAAATTGCCTTTTATTTTATAACAACAACTTAATTTGTAGGTTATATGAAATAGACAGCTATAGTCGCGAAAGTATAGGGTAAAGTAGCCTAAGTCTAAAATGGGTTATTTTGAACTGTTGCAAATAAATTTTAATTGATCTTCAAATTTCTCTTTTTTCAACAATTAAAATACAACAACTTACACTGCATATAAAACCAAAATGGGTATCAAATTAAAGAGAATAATTTCTCGCATATTAAAGTCTATTTTTAAATTTTGTTTAGCAATAAAAGATAATCAAGAATTTTTATTTAAAAATTTGCCTTTAAAAAGTCTCTAAATGATAAGTTTTGAATCTCAATTGAAATTTAATTTATTTTATTGAAAATAACTTGCCTAATTTGTTTTAAGCCTAAAAGCATGCAAAGTTTTTTTTATTGTAAACTTCAAATGAGCGCAATTGTTTAATTTTAATTTTTATTTCGCTTCTTCATTGCGTTGTTTTCCATTGTGGCGAGCAGATTTTCACAAATATTTTTAACTTTACTTTTTACAAGTTTTGTAACACACACAAACAAACAAATACACACATACACGCACCGCGCTGTCACACTTGTTACCCGCCACCGGAATGCAGCTGTTAATTTGAATTTTACTTACGCGCAAGTTTCGTTTTAACATGCAAACAACCAAAAACAAAAAACAACAAAAAAAGAAATACAAAAAACAAATCAAAAGTATAAAAGAATTTCTTGACATCAACATCGGCAAAAACAATAAAAACAACAAATTTTGTGTAAATGAAAAAGTTTGCCTAAAGTCAGCAAAATGTTCTTGTTGTTGTTTGTTTTGCTTTTTTATTTTTTAGCGGGCGGCGCATGTCAGCAAGTGGATTCAAAGCGTCAAGCAGCCCTGCAGCCGCTAAGTCTAATCAAGCAACTCGAATTCAAATTCGAACTCAAACCGCGCCGCTTGACGAAATCGCTTGTCTAATTTTTCCTTTTGGACGCTCTGATGTGAGGCTTTAATGAGCCACATGCGCCTAACATGGCAGAAGCGAAGCTGCAGAGCAGCGAGAAATATACAAGTTTCGAAAAAGTTTTCTGTTTATGTTTTGTGTAGGACTTTGCGGCTAAAAAGCTTTACGTGACGTGGTGCCGCAACATGACGCCCGGGGATAAAATGCAGAATTTGCAATTTGGCGTAAATAATTTTTTTTTCTATTTAAATAAAATTGTCTAAAGACATTTTCTAACAAAAGAAAAAAAAAACAAAGATGTATGTATGTATTAAAACTGCATACTTAAGATTTTTGAGTCACCAACTTCAAAAGCGAAAATTAAAATTCGTCGTTAATTGGCTTATTTATCCGCTTCATCGCAACAGTGCGCGCACTTAAAGTCGCCACGCTGCTACAGACGCTCCACTGGCGGCAACAAATTCTGTAAATAAGAAAATAGAGTTATGTTGTTTTTAAATATCACAACATATCATAAATTATTAAAATTTTAAATTTTAATTAAACTGAATAAAACTATCATAGAAACTTTAAAATTATCATATTAAAATGAAAGAAAAAAGACTTATCCTGAGGTGTTTCATATCTATTATTGATAAATCCAGGAATAAGTCATGGAATTTAGTTACATACATTTCTTAAAATTCAATTTGTTTGAATTAACAAGAAAGTGCATTTCTTAAATTTCATATTTCATTTAACAAGAATAAATTTTGCTAAACATTATTTCGGCTCAACGCATTTTGACAAGACTTGGATATACCCAGTCATGGTGTAATAAATCGATGGTGAGAATAGTAGAACAATGTCCCTCTCCACCTCGATATTGTTTCTCTCTTTGCAAATTAAATTTTTGTGTAGTTGTCATAGTTGCAATAAAACTATTAAGTAAATACAAACAACAACGTAGTTTTTTGTCAAAAACCAATCAAACAAACTTTAAAATAAGACCGAAAAATAATTCAAAAATCGAGGTGAGTTCGCTCATTTTGCGTTCTCATTTCTACTTTCCTAACAGTTTTATTCAACCTTGGATATACTCAAAATCGCGTTTTTTTTAAGGTCAATTTAAAATTCCTCGGTTAAAGATGAGAACGTTAACAAATCTTTTGCATATGAAAGAGAAAGAGTTTAAAAACGAAGTTGGAATTCAAATGAACGACCTTTTAGGATGAACTATTTTATGTGTCTTATTGGCTGTAAACATTTTTTAAAATTTCAAAATAAATATCGTCATTTTTGAAAACCACAAAAATTTTAAAGGAGGATGACGAGGAATGATCAAAGAGAAATAAACAAAAATTAGAACGCCACCAAGTCATTGAGTTTCTCTTGAAGTTTTAGTCCGCCAATTATCACGAATCGGAATTTCGAATTTCCCTTTAATTTTCTTTAAATTCAAAAATTTTTAAAATCAAATTTTGTCCATAAATTAATATTTACATTTTCAATTTTATGTTTTGTTTTACTTAAATAACTCAAATAATCGAAAAGGGAAACTTAACCCCTAAACCAGCCCCCGTTAAGTCGTCACTGACGCGCAGCTTAGAAGAAGAAGAAAAAAAAACATGTCCTAATCTGCCGCAAAATAACAACTCTGTGTGGTTGTTTGTTTGTTTGCTTGTGTGTGTGTCTTTTCGGTTTGCACAATATTTTATTTTTAAATAATTTACTGTTGTTGTTGTAAATTTTTGCATTTTTAATTTCGTTACTGTTGTTGTTGTTGTTTTTGTTGTCGTCTTGTTGTGCCAACAGACGACATTTGTCTTTGGTTTCTTTTGTGTGTCAACAGCGCGAAGGCGAACAAAAATACAACAAAAAAAAAACACAATTTTTTTAGTGATTTTCTTTTTTGTTTCAAAAATATTTGAAAAAAAAAAAAAAACAAAATGGCGCATGTCGACGTTTGCGATTTTGTTCTTTTCTTTATTTTTCACTCAAAATTACGCTTTTTGTTGTTTTTTGTTGTTGTTTTTAATACGCAATTAATTATGCATAAAAATGTTATTTAGGCAAGAGCATCAACAAAAGCAACAACAACAAAATAAGTAACACATTTTGTACTTGAAATGTGTTGATGCCAAACAAAGATAAGAAAGATTCGTTCTTTATTCTTTTCGAAATATGTCGTCGATTTTGTTGGTCGGTGGTGGGTGGGTCGAGTGTGGGTGGAAGTGGGTGTTTGGGTTCTTAGCAAAGGCAAATCACAATTGAATTAACGTGGCTCTAAAGTTAGCCGGTAAAAATGCGATTTTCTTTTTGTTTTTGTGCTGTTAACGAGCAGCGTAGGCGGAGGCAGGCGGTAGGGGATGTTCCCTTAGATTGTTGTACATTTCGTTCTTAAGATTACTAAGCTACGCTAAGTTCGTAAATTAATTTTGCGATTTTGTGTTGTTGTTTTCTGAAGTCGTAAAATTTACGTGCTGACATTATAAAACAACAAAACAAACAAAAAATACTCGCGAATTTTCTTCGATTTAAGTTTCGTCTTTTTTTTTTTAAATCGAATTCTTGTGAACTAAATTTGAATGCACACATATACTACCTTATAGTACCCGGCTGAACTCGGTTTTTTTTTTCAAATAAAAATATGTGTAAGAAAATTAGTTAGTGGAACTTTTTGGAACTTGAAGTGTTTTAGTGTTTCTGAGCTATTTCTGGTGAAGTTGTCAACAGACTCAGTTACCAAATTTCAGATTTTTAGGAGCAATTTTAGCGAATTACTCGAATATTTTGATTTATTTTCATTAATTGTTTCGGCTTATTTTTTATAGCCTATACGAAGACCCACACTCGAGTGCTGCTTGTGTTGGTGTAGCCTCACCAACTTCCACTACTATACAAAGACCCGATCACTAAATTTTGTGTGTAGCAAATTTGAATGAAATCGGTTCAGCAGTTCTCGAGTTTACTCGGAATAACTGAATGACAGACCGACAGAAAGACAGACGTTGGATTATATATACATATGTCAGTACTAATAAATTCTATTTTGAGACAGAGCTCGTTTGTCAATTTATTTAATTACGGTACAGTTTAATTGTATTTTCAATTGAATCATTTAAAATATGAATTTGCATTGTTTCTGCGAATTGAACCGATTTGCGTCATTGAAAAAAGTTCACGCAAAGGTTTTGGAGAAATTCCAATGGAAATGATTTTTGAGTGGGAATTGTTTAAATTTGGTATTTTTGAAATATTTACAAATTGAAATTTTATATTTTTCATATTTTTGTTTTTATTGTAATGTTCTGCCTACTGAAACCTTCGTTTGTTCCTTACCAGTTTAAATTAGAATTTGGCAATTCATTATTTAATATTTTCCATGATTGATTAGCTTTTAATTTGTTTGACATTTTTTGTTCACCACGTTGCAATATCAAAGCGCCCATTGTGCTGCATGTTGCACGACCATTGCACTCAGTGGACCTGCAAAGCTCCACTTCCATTCTGTTAAACATTTCATCCGCAATTCGATGATTTGACTACGTCGAACTATTACCATATTACATACTTCCGTAAAACAAAAAAATATAAACATGGCCAAATGAAACTGCCTGCGAAGCTCGTGATTACAAATACAATTGTATAATTGTTGGCCAGAAGTGTGTGCGAGTGCGTGTGTTGTAATATTAGTGTGTGTGTGCGTTTACGTTTGTGTGTTTGCTTTAGCTGCAATTAACACCGCCGCTTGCATTGAATGTCAATTAAGTTTTTGGCTCATACAACACACACGTCCACGTGTACTTTTGACTGGTTTTTAAATTTTTTATGTAATTAAAAGATGCAAAAGGGTTATTTATATTTCCTAAATATTCATATTAGAAACTGTTATATTCCCAAGCTTTCATTTTCCCCTTTTGTACTGATTTGAGCGTTTATTGGACTCATTATAAAAGATAAATTCTATTTCCATTACTTCATTTATCGAATTCTTTAATCATAAATTGTATTACATCAAAAGGAAATGTTTACTTACACACAACCAGTCTAGTGTGCAAAACTCACCGCGTACACGTGTTGTTGTAGTAGTACCGAATCGTAACTGATGGGGTCGCTGCTCTCCGAAAGTGTTACGTTGAAATTGGTCGGTCATAATTATGGCTGAGTGCTTTGTGCCATGTTGCTTGCATTTGGCCGCTGTTCTGCCGTTGTTGGTGCTGGCTCCGTTGAATGTACACGAAACAGCTTTTATGTGTCATTGTTGAAGTGGCTCTTGCCTTTGTTGTTGCTTACACTTACGTACACATACACACACACTCGCATACACTTACACATGAGCTGGGTTCAATGGCCGCTTTAATGTGATACACATGCAAATATTTTGTATAATTCAATTGGATTTAGGCCAAGTTGGCTTTTCATTTGTTTTCGTTGCTATTAAAGTCTAAGGTAAATGCTTTTTAATATTTCTGAATTGTATCTGCATATTTTTAATAATTCATATTTAAAAAAGTTTACTTGTTTAAAAGTTTACATAGGTGACATATTGAATTGAATTTTGCATATTTAAAAACGTTTTTCCAGCTTTAATTCTTTTAAGTGAAAAATAAAAACCCAAAAGTGTATTTTGACCAAAAATTTAAGTTTCAAAATAAATTTAAATGCTGCAACAAAATTGACAAAGTTCCTTTTTTTATTTAGTTTTTTTGATTTATCACAAAATATGAATTTTTGCATACACCATCACCAATTCTGCTGCTGGAAACATTCAACGTAGCTTTCGAAAACATCCGCATCAGTTTGTAAGCAATTGTATTGCATTGAAATTTATAAATTTAATTTTATAGTATTTCAAAGTCATTAAAGAAAAAGAAGAAGAAGAAGCAGCACCACGCGTAAAGGTCACTCCTGCGCACTTGGGTGCTCTTCAAACTTTGTTTTTGTTTATATTTATAAATTTGTTGTTTGGTTTTTTCTTTTTTCGGTTGTTGATAATTTAAATATTTATTTTGCAGCAGTGGGCAAGGCCAAAGTTCTACAAACCAATGACTAACCAAACGATGCAAATGATGCCAACAACATTTGCCTTGAATAGTTTGAACTCCTCCCTCGTCTCCCCATGCCTCGCGTCGCCTCGCCTTGCCACTGCTCGACAACGCCTAAAATAAATTTTATAACACAATCACACATGAATACATTTGAATGTATGCACCGACAAGAAGATTTAAAGCGACGTTGCAGGCGCACAAAACTGCGGCACGATGTATCTGCATGTACATTAGAGTGGTTTTGAATTTATAATAAAATCAAAGGTAAAGATTTTTAAACTTATTAAAGTTGATTGAAAAAAGGTGAAAATATAATAATTTTTTTTGTAATTTTTGTTTTCAATGCTTTTGTAAGAAAGATTTTTTTCAAAACCAGTCTTGTTTCTACATACATGTACGAACACATTTACGCGATCACACACACACACTTAGACGCATGCATACGCTGGCAAACAAATACAAAATATTTGATTTA
This sequence comes from Suillia variegata, assembly GCA_949127995.1. Lineage (NCBI taxonomy): Eukaryota > Metazoa > Arthropoda > Insecta > Diptera > Heleomyzidae > Suillia > Suillia variegata. The sequence continues at coordinate 41,037,514 of OX421846.1, read as the reverse complement.
ATGTTTGCGTATTTGTAACTCAAGCACACAAACACACAGCACACACATATTCACAAACAATTACACATACGAGTACAGACAAGCCGAATATTGTGTTGTATGTTGGTATTTTAGAAAATTGTTGTTAGTGCTGCAACTGAGGCCGCTCGGAGGCGCGCGGCAGCCATTAACATAAATCAATTGGAAAATCATTTCGCTTAACAGTGTTAAAAAATATGTGCATGTCTGTGTGTGGGTGTGGGTGTGTACGTGTAAATAAAGCAAAACAAAACCAAAACAATTCGAATTTAGTAAGCTCTGTAAGCGGATGTGGATTTCGTGTATTCGAAAAAATAAAAAAATTCTAATGAAAAAAAGAATTGATTGCAGAGCTTTTGCCATGCTAAAAATGTTCTCCACTTAAAGTGCATCAGTATGCGTTATTTATTTAGTAAACATTTTAAATTACTAATAAATCCAATGGATTTTGGTTGAATGTGGCTCAAAAATATTTATTTGTATCTTGTAGGTGAATTTGTAAGGGTCATTCCACAAGTGACCTTATAATGTGTGTGTGAGTAAGTCCTAAAATATGATTTTTTTTACAGGACATTGGTCGAATCCAGTTAGAAGAAATAAAAAGCCAAACAATTTGAAAATTGGCTTTTTGATTGACTTTAAAAAATGTATCTAAAAGATACATTTTGGATACATTGTCCTTCCAATTTACATGTTAAAAGTCGGGATGTTTTTCATTTAAAAGTTATGCCAATGTAAAAGTTCTTAATTTTATTTTCACTAATTTTTATAAAACGCTTATTATTTCAGCTTGTTGAAACACCAACAAAATTTATTGAGGAGTAACCAACTCAATCCATTAGCTAAGCGTTTCCTATATCAACTTATTATTTGCAAATAGCAGAATAGACAGATTATTTTTCGCACTTATGAAAATGCGATTTTCGTTTGGCAAAAGCAAATCTAAATAAAAATAATAATGTTTTCGAAAAAAAGAACAGTTATTTAAATTTGCATCACAATAACTTTTGACTAAAGCCTCGCGGGCGTTTAATTTTAATTTTATTTTATTTCATTTAAAACGAATTCGATTGTATTTTGTGGCCGAAAGCGAATATCAAATAAAAATTCAATAAATATTTGTATGTGTGCAGTACCTCCCAAACACAAACACAACCACACACACATACACACACTCGTACGTGTACATGTGCTTGTGTATGTGTGCGTAAAGGCGTGTGCTGCGGTTTTACGCTTAATTAAATCAGTGCGCTTCGGTACATTTTTCAATTTCTAAATTCGACTTGTTCGGTTGTTTGGTTGTTTGGGTTGTTCGGCGTTTTAAAGTGTTTTTGCACAAAACCAAACAAAAAAAAATCGTTAAAATATAATAAAATCGAAAATAATAAAAATAAAAATTAATATTTCAAATATTCGACCACAGGCGCACAATGTGAAATTTATTACGTTTGCTGTCGTTCGTTCGTTGTTGTTGATTTTATTGTTGTAGCTGCGGTTGATTAATTGAATTAATTGACGCACATTTGGTTTGAGTTTCGGCTAAACTTGAAACTGCCGTGCCTGGTTGTTTTTTGTTGTTGTTTGTTTCGCTGTTGTTGTTATTTTTTAAGCGGATTATCAATGAAAATTATTGAGTTGAGTTTAAATTTTTTTTCGTTATACATTTGCAGTAAATTTTGCATTTGTAGTGTTGGTTGTTGTTCTGTTATGAACGAAATGCGAAAAAATGTTTCGATGTCTGCGAATAAATGTCGATTTTTTTTTCTCAGGGTGACTGTAAATATAAAAAGTCTAAGGGTGTATTGTATTTGCATATGTGTGGGTTTTCTTTGAATATTTCGATAATTAAGTTTTTTTCTCAATTGTTGGCATATGAAATTTGTTAAATAATAGCGAAATAATTGAAGCTCACATTAACTTTTAAACTTAAGAATATTTTTAAATTAAGATACACCCTCATGGAACAACAACGCCACAAAAACTTATTCAATTAAAATTCAAATTAATTGATAAAAAAAAAACATGTCGAAGTGACACTTTATTAAATGCAATAAATAGTCACACGCATAATTGCATTTAATCACTTATTTAACAACATTCAATGGACATTTTTACCTTTTTTGTTGCTATTCTTTGGTGGAATTTTAGAATCATTCAATACGAGTAGTAAAGTAAAGTTCCCCGATGGCACTTCATTCAGATGTGTACTTATACTTTATAGCAATTGCCTCAAATAAAGTTCGTGTACACCTAATAGACGTAATTTTAATAACAATTAGTTTCGTAGGTATGTTAGCTGATTGTTATTAAATTTGTGGAACAATTTACGTTGTTTGCTTCTACTTAAATTTGGTATCTAATGTAAAGAGGTGAAATCTGTGTATTATTTGTCAAGTACAGTTGGTATTAAAGTTAAGCACGAACTTTATTTAACTATGAATATGAGACAATAGCATTTACATATTTACTTCTATAAAAATCCGCATTATATATTATAGTTTTTTTTTTTATATGTATTTTGGATAAAATTATAAAAATGTTTCTTTCAAATGTCATTTTTTTGTTCTGGTTTAATTACAAATATGACCGTAATTTAGTTTGGATTTACATTTTGTTGGAATATACTCGTATGCAGTTCTGCTTAGTTTGGATATAAAATGCTTAACAACACGAATAGTTGATACCAGTATAAAATTCTTAATTTTAAGTAAACGTGTTTGTGTCTTAAACACTTTTTTCTGCATTAGGAGTTGCCCATAAACCATTACAATAACAATTGCATTGCTATAACAATTGTTCTTTGAGTGTGCTTAACTAAGGTAGATACATTGAAATGTTTTTCCTTTCTTTTATAATAAATTGTTGCGTATACGCTGCCGCGTATTCTCAGTTTAAATTTAAGTCTTCATTGTTATTTGAAGAAAGCTTTCCGCTTTCAGTTTAACTTTTTGGCGTGTTATTTATTCATGTTCCACTTAAGTTTAAAGTTCACTTTCAATTTCACTTTTTCTTTCACTTTGCTTTACTGACATCATTTTCCATTTTATTTTTTCGCACGAGAAATGTAGAGCAGCAGAAAACAGAAAGCAAACAAACAGGCAGACAGACAGACAGAAAGACAGACAGACGGACAAACGGATAGACCAACTTAATGCACGTAATTGTTTCCGTTGGCAGTGCATCCAGCCCTTCTTTTCACTTATCCGTCATCTTAATTCTGCCTGCTTCCGCACTTTGTTTCGTTTTGTTTTTGTTTTTGTTTTTATTCTTGTTTTATTTGATTTTACTTTATTTGGATTTCACTTTTTGCGTTGACCTTTCGCTGAAATGTTTCAAAGCTGCTTTTAGTCTTTTGCCGCATTGTCACTTTAAGTACACACACACTCTCACAGACAAACATACACACACACACACACTGCGCGACAACATTAAAACAAAAAAATATTTGCTTTACTTGCTGCTGCTGCCGTCGTCGTTGTTGTTGCTGTCATCTTCAATTCATCAGGACGATGCGCGAATTATCTTCGCTGTGTGCGTGTGTGTGTGCTTGAAAGTGTTTTTGTTGTTTTAGTTGTTATTAAGTTTAAGCAAGCTCTATAATGTGTGTGCGTGTGTGGATGTGTGTGTATGCATTAGTTCTGTTTATGTATATGCGTATACAAAGACATTGAAACACTCACTTGCCACTTTATTTTTTTTGCTATACGCCAGAAAATGTAATTATTTCTCAGTTTGAATATAGTTGTAAATACACTCACACACTTACGCTTATACACACACTCACACACATACACTTGTTTCAGTTTGTAAGCTTGGAAGTGTGCTACATAGCCAGTAGTAAAACGATAAAGAAGTTCAGCGGGTTTGAAGGTTCTTTGCTTAGATTGGTTTTTATTTAAGTTATGACGTTTTATGATGTCTTAAGGACTACTGTGCAGCTGAGTTGCAGCAGTGTGAGTTGTTTGTGTATTTGGCTTGAGCAATTTTGTTGTATTTTGTTATTATTTGCATAAGATCAAGTTTCGAGGTTTTCTGTAATGTGTAAAGTTTTATTAAAGTAACTGTTTTTCGTTAAAGTGTATATTTAAATGTTTAGCACAGTTCTTCTTCTTCTTCTTCGTTAAATAGTTGAATTATTTGTTATCTTGCTAAAAACTTGAGAAAACTTCTTTTTTTTTGAAGTTGCAGTTCCTTATTCTAAATGAAATTCACGTGAAGAAAAATATTTGCGAGGTCAAGCTTTTATTGAATCGTCAGCAAAAAGTTTTACAACTGTATAACGCTTTTTACATAAATATCTGCTTTTGAAATTTAAACAGATTTAGATTAGCTATAGTTGGATAAGCTACTTTTAGATTTTAAAGATCTAAAAAATTCATTTAAACTTTGACAACTTGACTGCAACTTCGTGTTTGATGAATACCGGAACGCTTCCTATGGGCTAAGACATCTGTCGCCACAAAAACCCAACCTAACGCTTACTAAAATGCTTTTTTTTTACATTTAAAGATATTTTTTTATTTCTTTGAATCTCCTGATCCGCTTTACAATAAATATCAAACAAACTAACCAACCAAAGATGAACGAACCAAAAAGCAATTTTCTTTTTATGCGCTCAATTATTTTGTCATGAAAGTGCATAATCCTATTCTCCTCCTTCTGCTGTCGTCGCTGCTGCCACACCTTCACGCAACTGTTACCAAACGCTGATGAGCTCAATTAAAGTTTCACTCGACAACTCGAAATGGGCACTTCTCGGCGGCAATTAGCGCCAACTGCGGCACGAAACGCGTCGCGCCGGTTTAAAACTTCGAATGCGAAATACGCGATTCGATTCGTTTTAATTTAACATGTCCGTCCGTCTGTCCGTCTGTCTGTCTGTCTGTCTGTCTGTCTGTCTGTTCGTTCATCTGTACGCACGGGAGTGTAACGTCGACAGCAGAGCAATGGCGGCGGCGGCGTCGGTGGCGGTGTAAGTGTCGTTCATTGTCAGCGCAATGGTTTCCAGTGGTGAGCGCACCATTGACGACCGTCATATTTAGTAGTCAACGCGCGCACACAACCGCCGCTCGCGCGCCTCATAAAATTTTATACCCGCCATTCGATGCGGCGCGTTAAGAATTAAAAGCGTCGACCCTCCATCCGCCCGCTCCAAAAAATCAAATGTGAAAACCAAATGAAAATGGAAATGAAATAGCAAGCGAAACCCCAGTCGAAGCCAAACATGACGCACAATTGGACAGAGCACCGTTTGCGAGGCGCAACCCGAAAACGCAACCTCAAACAACGCTCAAAACAAAAACCAACGGCAAACACGCGGTGAGTTGGCTCCGACTGGTTCAACAATCACCCGCCGCGTCGCGTAGCGTCGTATCGCATCGCTGCGCTGCGCTGTCCGCCATCATGTTGACAACACTGACATTTGCATATACTCGAGTTTTGCCGCTGTTCTCCCTTTTTTCCTTCAGTCTCCTCTCCCCGAACAAACACTTTAACGAAAATTCAAATCGACTACAGAAATTACTCAAAAAAAAAATAAAAATTTGAGAGTATTTCCAAGCTGTTGAGACTACACTGGTGGCCATAAAATTAAACTCATTTTGTATTTGTTAAAATTTGATTGTATTTTTAATATATTGTAATACTAATATTTTATATTTTGTATAATATAAATTTAATTTTTACCACTTTTATTTTTTATTTGAATTAAGATTGAATTGTCATCTAATGAGGGAACGATTAATTAGCCTCATTCTGGTAGAATTATTAAAGGTAGCCGCAGTCATCTTCCATCAATTGTGAGAGTAAAAAACTAAAACTTTAAGATCAACTGTTTGAAGAGTAAAATAATCATTACAAAGTTGATTTATTTTTTGGTTCTTTATTGATTTTGTTGTGTATTGTCTGTTTTGACAAGTGTATGTAGCTTAGCAAAATAGTGCTAATATATTCACAATGCCGCTACCTGGAATATTTGTATCATGTGGTAGTTGTATCAGATGATACATCAGAGAGTTTAATCTTTTCGAAATAAAACATATAATATGGAGTACTTCGGGGGAGGTAATACTTTAAATATTTTGAAGAGCAAATTGGAAGGTTCTCTGAGAAAATATATTTTAATATTATTTTTCTATACTCATTGTGAGGTCCAGCTTAAATTATTAGCATATTGGATCATGCAGGATAAAAAATTCATTAAAATTCTAGTTGATCTCCAAAAATTTAAATTATTTGTTAAATTATATCATAAAATTTCATTTAATTATTAACCCTGCCGTGCTTCACAGTTTTAGTGCAGACTGTACGTATTCGTATGTATTATTAGAGTGAGAGTGGGAGAGATGGACGGGAGAGCGGGTGTGTGGAGTGTTAAAATTAAAGCCAATTGCGCGTGAAACCGTATTTTACAGAGGTTGACTTGCAGTTGCAGTCGACCGCGCTTGTTGTTCTTGTTGATGTTGTTCTTGTTGTTGATTTTGTAACCATAAAAGAGCGAATGTAAAAACAACATCGATCGTTGTAAGGACATCGAACGGCAATGATGGCGCTGACAATGCGGACGATGAGAATGTGCTTTCGGTTTGGCATTTTGCTGGAGTCACTGTTGACACGCATTGTTCCTCTTCTTCTTGTTGTTGTTCAATTGTTGTTGTTGTTGTCACAATGTATTTGAAGTGTGTTTATCCTGTATTACGCATACAAATGCGTAAGCACACAGTCACACACAAACACAGACGTACTCGAACATAAACGTACAAGGGGCGGGGCGGGCGGGCACGTGATGCTGTCGCGAATGTCCTTTTCGTTAATGTGCTTCCGTTGCGATCACCGCCAAAGCACCACCAAGCAGCCAGCTGCTAATGTTCATTCTGCGAGCGACAATGTTCGGCGCTGATGTTTCTGTTACGTTATCATATTGACTGAAAGTCAGGAGAGGGAGGGAGCGAGGGAGTAAGGGCGCCATGCAGACGCATTCAATATTGAGTGGCAGCGTCAATATTTGCGCCGAATGGTATCGCTTCGCTTCGCTGCGAATTTCATTGAAATGTTACGCTCGCAAATGGCAAAATTTTGTAAATTTTTTGTTGGTTGTTGTTATTTTTTGTTTGTTTTATTTGTGCAAAATACGCAATTGAGCTGCTCTCGCTAAAACCTTTATTTAAGGTGTTCGTATGTTTGTGTTTGTTTGTTTGTTTGTTTGGGTGTGTGTGTGTGTGTTTGACGGTTTTCTGTTCACTTGTGTTGCGCGCATTTTCGTGGTTCAAGTGCCAATCCAATAAATATTTGAAATGTAAATTTTATCGAAAGTCAGTTCGACGAACTGAATTTCAAAATTTTGTGGCTCTTGCTCTTTGGTGAAGTTTTTATTTTTTTCCATTCGATGTTAATATTGATTATTATTTTCTAATTAAAAAAATAATACACTTTTTCTATTTTCCAATAACTCATGAAATAATTGAACATATTCGACTCCTTAGCGCGATTAAAACAATCGTAAATGCGTTATTTTTTCGATAGTAAGAAATTCTTTTGTCGGGAGAAAATGGTTCCCTACTCGCGACCCTCTTGAAGAGTCTTTTATTATCCGCTTTTCTGATCAATTTCGATTCTTTTTCGAGTTGTATTTCCAAACATTTACAAGATCAATTTGCGATTGTTCTCCAGTTTGTTATTGTATTTTCAATGAATCACTCTTCAAACGTAAGCGTGAAATTTTTTCGAGTTTTTTTTTTCATAGCGGAAGCTAATAAGAATTCGTATTCAAGCTTGAGGGATTTTTATATTCTTTAAACAAATTTTGAAAATTCATATTTAAAAAGTATATTTTCATAAAAATATTCAAAATTAATTTTAAATTAAAGAAGACGAAAAAAACCTTTACAAATGCGACAACAAAAGCGCGAAAAAGCGCTTTGAAAAACAGAAAAAAAAACCAACAAAAGCAAAGCAAACATAATCATTTTTGTAAATCAAGAAATGAGGGCCACGAAAAAAGGAACCGAAAACTGAAATTGAAATAAAAAAAAAACATGCATACACATTCACAAGCCAATACACACACATACACACAAAACACAGGCGCACACAAATGTATGACCTCATACAAATACAAGCATAAACAAAATTCTCTAATTTCCCACATGACAGAAAAATGAAATAAATTCACAAAAATCGAAAAAAAAAATGGAAAAGGAAAAATCTAAAAAAATGGGCAAAAAATACCTTCGCATAAGGACCAAGTCGGAATTCAAAGGCAAGCCACAATGATGCAGCAGTATGCCTGCGCTGCCTCATAACACCCCCCTCCGCCTATTGTCACCGCCCCAACAGCCTACACCGCATACCCTATACAAGTACAGAGTACACAGGACACTCGCTGCCTGCAGTCGAAACCAAAGCGAACAAAAATAACAGCAACAACAACAATAACAACAACACTTGTGCAATTTGTATTAGTCGATGCCGGTGTATGTTTGTATGTTTGTATGTATGTATGTATGTATGTATGTATGTATGTATGTATGTATGTATGTATGTATGTATGTATGTATGTATGTGTATGTGTGTTTTTGTGTGTGCATAAATACCGCACAAGGACGACATCAAATAAAATGTTCACAATTTTTTAATTCATTGCCAATAACAACAACACCAACAACAACATAAACAACGACAGCCAACAGCAACTGATATGGCATGTCATTGTTGTTGTGTTGTTCTTGTTATTGTTATTCGTATTGCCATACTCATACACAGCGGCAGCAGCAGAGAAGCAAACAAACAAACAATCGCATTTGCATGTGTGTGTGTATTTGTGTGTGTTGTGTTTATGTGTGTGTGTGGATTTTTTTCACATGCGCTGAGGTTTTTATTTTTCATCGTGTTTTAAATTCGGTTATTTTTTTCGATGTTTTTTTTTTTTTGGTATTTGTGATGGCTGTTTGTCCGTCTGTCCGTCGTTCTGTCCATTCTTGTCATCCTGGCATGTTCTTTTGAATTTCATAAATTTTTATTTTGTGTGCTTGTGAAATTTTTTTGACAAATGTTTTCATTTGTTGTTGCTGTTGTTATTGTTTTATTTTTGCGTTTTAATTTTTGTGTGTTTGTTGGCTCTGATAGTTGGCAGGGGTATGCAGCCGGACGCGGATGTTCCATAGTCGTTGCTAAATCGTTTTATACATGTTTAAGTGTATGCATGTATGCAAACAATAACAAGAACAATTTGATGAATCACAATGAGCGATTACCACACAACGATAACGTTGACAATAACCGAAAGCAATAAAAATTCAAATATTTCTTCTGTTCAACAATAACAACAAAATCGAATTAAAGTGTTAAACAAATAAAATTCAAAAAACTTTTCATTGCAAAGCTGAAAAAAAAATAAAAAAAGTACAAATTTTAAATATTCGTAAATATTCTTGAAGAATTTTTTAACAAATTTCGCACACAAACCGCAGCGAAAAACCAAAATCCTCCAAACTATGAGCACCTGCACACGTGGCAAGGATTTCCCTGCAAAGCATTTACATACTTGGTTAACCAATTAGATTTGAACATGTATATATACACACATGTACACTCACACGTATTCACACATGCGAGTATATTTGTGTGGATGGTTACTAAAACAACGCCGAGGAGTGTTCTAAATATTGGCTCAGTGGTGTGAACGCAATTTCCATTGGCAAGACAACGAAACGTTTCGTCATCGCCAAACAGAAATGGGAAATGCGTTACGGATGCAACAACAAATAAGAACAAAAAAAAAACCAATTTTAAGACTTTGGAGAGCAAAATAAATAAAAAAATATTGTATGAACATGAAGATATGAAGACATGACATAACACAAAATGTCGGTTTCTCGATTTTTAAGCATTATCATATAGAACGAAATATCTCTTGAAATTAATAAAAATTGTTTAATTTAAAAAATTTTGGTTCATAACCGGTCAATGAACAAGTTAACAACAAAAACACTTTAAGATGGCCAAAAAACTATAACCGGAAGGAGAAACTTTATACTTCATACGAAAATTGTTGAAATGTCATTCATACATATAAATTGTGAAACGCAAAATACCTGAACACATACAAACAAAGAAGAAGACGCACATGCTCAAGTGTGGCAAGCGGTCAGGGTCTGTGCTTTAAAACAATGCAAGGACCTTTAAAACAACAACAACAACAGCATTCGACATTCGAATAACTAAATCAAATGCAGCAAAAGCAAGCGCAACAACAACAACAAACAACACACATTTAAGCAATAAATTCTCAATATTTGGAAAATACAGACAAAAGCTTCTCTCCGCTTTCGTGTGAGTATCAGCAGAGACCGAGAGAAAGACGACTACCAATAAATTATTTATTTGAATGCGTTTGTTTGAGTGAGTGGGAAAAGGTACCTTGCCTTTGTTTCATCCTTCAATGTTGGCCTTGTCTGCTGCTGCTGCTGCTGCTATTACTGTTGGTTGTATTGGTTTTTGCTGTTGTTATTGTTATTGCTGCTGTTGTTGTTTTGACACCGAGTCAATTGTTTGGCGAAATTCGAGAGATTTTGATTTTGTGTTTAATGGATTTGTTTCGTCGAATGTATTCGAAAAGTCAAAAACACCGGAGCTCCGTTTCATTCGATTATTTGCTTGAATCCCACTTCAATATTTATACCCTTGCCTTGCCTTGACTTGACTGTCTCGGTTAAATATTTGATACAGACAATTACCAAAATTTAAATTGGCAGTGACGTCAAAAAGTTTTGAAGAAATCTAAACGAGAATCAACTGAGATCCGCTTTGAAAAGACTTGTTAAATTTATGTTAACTAAATCGATTGTGAAAAACAGATTGAAAAATTTGTTCGGTTTAGACTTTTCTATAAATTAAAAAGGTTTTCTTTTATTTTTAAATTGCTTAATTTTTATTATTTATGATTGGCTCAATAAATCATTTAAAAGCTTAATACGCTACTGGATAGGTCTATTCCCATAGCTCAAGCATAAATACTTTCATCCTGGTTACGCACATGCTTGCAGCTTGGAGTAAATAAATACCTTGTCTAGCTTCTCACCGCTGTAAGTCAGTGAGTCTATTATGCCGAAAAGTAAACCGCAATAAAACCTCAAAACCAAACCAAACCGAACTGAATCGACAAAAAAAAGAAGAGAAGCAAAATCACAAGCTTCAACTGCTGCAACAACGAATTCCAATCAACATGCTTAGCTGTGAAATTTCCGCGTGTTTTTCGTAAACTCAACTACGATTTTCAACAGCAACAATTTATATACATACATACTCGCACACACACACACACACACACACACACACACACACACACACACACACACACACACACACACACACACACACACACACACACACACACACACTCAATACTCAAGCACACGCACCGACATTACGACAAAGAGCGTTGGTGAAACGCTGCGGCGGCGACGGCGGCGTCGTACTTGTTTGCCCACGCCAGTCACTAATGGAAATATTTTCCACACGGAAAACTCGAAAATTGCCAACAACAGTTTTCGTCGTTGCTCTTGTATTGCTTTTGTGAAGCGAGCACAAATGTGTGTGTCTGTGAGAGTGTGTGGGTGTTTGTCTATTCAACAACGCAGCTAGCTACCCATACATACGAGTACACGCAAAAACACTAAACCAACAAACAGCAAACAGCGGCGTAGTTAAACCGCTCAAAATATTTACTAAGCGTCTAAAAAATCTATTTACAACAATAAAAAGTAAAAATAAGCTTATAAAAAAAATTTACCTTCAACAATTAACTTTGATTAACATTTTTCACATTTAATTAAAAAAAGGAATAATTAAATAATTTAAATTTTTTCGTTAAGTTAAAATATTTAAAAAAATTTTAAAGCCGAAAATTTTTAGTTTAGGCTACGCTACTGTCAAAACAACAACAAAAACAATAGCAAATTGCTAGCATGTTTCGCCACAGGTTCTGGCTGCGTATTCTGGACGATTTTTAGCTTCTGCAACTGTTGCTGCTGTTGTTGCTGATGTTTTGTCCCGTCTGCCGTTCGCCTGTCTGCAGCTCCTTTCTTCCTGCTCCCTTCTTCCCGCTGCCTGCTGCCGTCGATGTTGCTAACAAAATGCCATTTAATGATTTTTTAATTAGATCGTTTGTCGTAAATAAAATTTATTATTGACACGATTTTGTTGTTGTTGCTGTTGTTGGCATTTGCCATGTTGTTCATGTTTTTAATGTTGTACTTGTTGTTGTTGTATGTCCGTGTGAGCGTTTTGTTAGCGTATTTACAGCATAGCATGACCAGCAATGAAGTGGAAATTCATTTTGCTTCTGTTTTGTTTCTGTTCTCTGTTGCCGTTGTCGTGTCTACGTTTGCGCGTTTCCGTTTCGACCCTCATCGCCGGTTCTGCTGACATGTGACATATTTACCGGCGGAAGGTAATACGCTGCTGCAGCTGCTGCTGTAATATTTATGCTCCTTAAATTAAAATGAATGTAATTTTGTATGGAACCGAATGAAAGGATCTGCCGAAATATTTCTTGCATCTTTGGTTAATATTTCAGATTTTCTGTTTTTGAATTGATTCGTTTTGGTTGCAACAAAGTTCATAAATTTTATATTCAAAATGAAGTTGGAAGAGTAAAGCATTTGTAAAGCATGATCAATTGTTGTTTATAGGTTCAAAAATTCTTAGTCCAATGGAATTAAAACTGGAAGAAAAAAGGTTTTTATAAATTCGTAAAAATATTGATACTAATTTTCAAATTTCTGTATTTCTGTACATTTTCTAACCAATGTTTTTTGTTAACGATATTAAGCATAAAAATTCAAAAATAAAAACCAAATACAAATAAATTATTTATTTTGAAAACCAAAAAATTGTGCCGACATATTTGAGGAATCTTTGCATCGACTCAAATAAATCATTTTCCTACTAAACGTTAAAAAAAAGTTAAAAATGTCCTCACTTAGATTTGATAAATATTATTAAATTATCAAGGTTAAATTAAAAATTACAAAATTTACAAAAAACAACAAAATACAAAAAAAAAAATGGCTTTGTTGTAGAACTAAATTCGATGCATCGAATTAATAAACACAAAATTAGCTTCCGAATTTATGCGCACAGTCAGAGCGCTAATCTGCTTCATATAATGTTATTGTTATTGTTGTTGTTGGTATTACAGTCATTGTTATTGTTCGGTTAGTCACCTGCATGTGCAATACAAATAATCAAAGTAATACGCATACAAATACTCATACATAAACGCACGCACACATACGCACGATTGTTTGTGGCGGAAATTAAGTGATTATTATTATTATGTGCGTTAGTTTTGTGTGTGTGTGTATGTTGTCTTTGTTGCTGAAATAATTATACTTTGCTTTGTCGTTGCGAATACAAATACAAGCATAATGCTTACCTTAGTATTTGTAGACTCAAGGGTGTATGAATCAAAACTGAAAAGTGGTAATAAAACTTAAAAACGATAAAAAAAATTTTTTTATATATTTATATTTGTTTATTGAGCTTAGTCCCAGGCAACGTGCCTTAATCTCAACTTTATTCAGTCTCTATATTAGGAAAACCGTATTTGTTCATTGTCTTTTATGCCTTTTTTGAATGTTTCCTTTTGGGCTTTAGGCTAAAATATATTAAAATGTAAAACAAAAATCATAAAGCCAAGCAAATGTGCTTTAAAATTAAAAGTGTTGAGTTGTTAATATCGATAGTTCTGAAATGAACATGGGAGCGGCGTTAGTGCGTGTGTGTGTGTGAGTGTGTGTGTGTGAGTGTGTGTGTTAAACAATTTAACATCGACACTGCTGCGAGTTGCTTAAAAACAAAATAATCCACGAGCTTTGTTATGCTTTAACAGCATATTGTGTCTGAATTTGTTGTTTGCCCTTAACTTGAAATGTTTTTTGTGTTGTTTCTACACGTGGTGTTGTTGCTGTTATTGTCAGTTGTTGTTGTTGTCGCATTTTGATGCTGATAAATTGCCGCTTTATGTAGACAAACAGATTTCGGTTGCATTAATCATGTCCAGCTATCATGTCTATATATTTGCCAGCTTGTTGGTTTGTCTATCTGCCTACTTGCCAGTTTGTCTGTCTGTCTGTCTGTCTGTCTGTCTGTCTGTCTGTCTGTTTGTCTGTCTGTCTATATATATGGCCAACTTCTAGAAGTTTTAACTATTTAACACTGTAAACCAACCTGTTTGTCTCTGCATTAGTTTGATATCCTTTTGGAAGATCCTGACCAACACACTTACATAATCACACTTATACACTCTCTCAAACACTCACACACTTACATATGTCTTCACTAAATAATAAGCCTAATAACAATTGCTTGCAGCAGGTCAAGCATCTGCATACTCAAGTATCTATAACTTATTTTGTGGTTTTGCAGAGAGCGCTGCCATCCTAATGTGTTCATGTATCTGTGTTTGTGTTTGTGTTGGTAATTGTAAGTATTCTAAGTATTAATACTGTAACTGCCGACGTGTAAGCGACATTTTGTTGACTTGATATTTTGAATTTTACTTTCAATGCACGTTGTTGTTGGTTTTTTGTTTTTAAATATTTCTTTGAATTTTCTTAAATAAATGATTGCCTGAATTCCATTTAAGATAAATATTTTAATTAGTTTTTGCATAAAATTATTTGATTTAAAGTTTCTGATGAATGCCAGAATTTATCGGCTATTTAATTTATTAGTACGAAATACGAGTTAAAATAACTCAATGTGCTCAGTAAAATTTAGTAGCTGGCAATCAAGCAAGTGTATTGATCTAATAAATATATTTTGCATATTTTTCGTTTTAGCTGCAGGTCAGATTTTAACTCAATGGTTGGTAAACTTATTTATTTGCAATTTGCAATTTAAATCAACAAAATCGTTTGAGCAGAATTCAAGTTATTGGCAAAAGTAATAATTAATGTTACTCATACGCCGTGTTGTACAATGCATGAAGTCATTTTTGAATGCCGGTCGTTTTTCATGCTAGATTTACTCTAAACGAAATTTGTTTTTACGTTTGTTTGCTTTTGTTTATTGCTCTAAAACCGGAAATAAATATTTAATTAATACGAAATCAGGCAATCAACAATTTCCTTAAATATGTTTGCGCTTGAATGTTCGACAGTCAATCAGAACAAATTATTTTCGAAGCTTTCAGTATTCAAACAAAATAACCAAAATTAAATTTTAAATATACATATTTAAATAGTACATGTGCTTCTCTGATTGGTTCGTTGACTTATTGCACAATAACTTCAGAACTTGCCTTGCAAATTTACTCACAAAACATCGACAGTGATGTTGCTTTAACTGCTTCTCAGTGAATGTGTGTGTGTGTCCATGAGTGCGTCGCCTGTCCGTTTATGGTGATGATTGTCTTCATGTCTCTTATGCGCGCACTTTAATGACAATTTTGCTAATGTCGTCAATACTCGTAATACGCATTACATGTGTGCGTCGGCGTGTGTGCGTTGATGTAAGCAAGGTATGCTTATGGCTTACCAGACACATGAGCATGAGTTTTACATACACTTGGAAAATAATCAAATTTAAACAAATACGCAAAGTAATGATTCGTTTGTTGTTAGAATCGTTTTGTCAATATCATAGAAAATATTTCTTGGTAAAAAATAAATAAATTTAATAAAAGAGAAACTTAAGAAGAAACCTTTACGAATAATTTTGTTGAAAAAGCAACAAATTTTCTTTTCTACCAAAGTTCTTTAACGTGTAGTTTCGTGTATGTCTTCGACTCATATGGCCCATTTGAGATTTCCTGACGACGAAATTGTTCTAATTGAATGTGACAATATTTCGGGCATAATCAAGGATAATAATGTTGAGCGTATAACAATTGTTTAGTTTGCTTTTGGGTTACCAACACTAAAGTGTGCTTGTCTTCTAATTGTACTTAGTAGTATTTGAAATAGTGCGTCGTCTTATGTGGTCTTGGTCTGGTAAATTGTTGAATTAGGTCATTGCAGCAAATTATGTACTTGTTTCTCAATATGCTCGAAACTCGATTGATGTATTGAACTGAATTTACGTCTTCATGGTATAATGCAGTAAAAAGGTATATCGATAATACAGTTAAGAGCGTATTTATGGAATAAACAGCAGCAGAATATAAATTAATAATAAATAATAGTATAACGAAGCGTATGAGTAATTTTAATTATTACTTTTTCACGTAACTTGGCTTTGGCTTAAGCGATTCTATTTATTTTAAATCCAAATGAAGAAGATTAAAAATGCTTTAAAATTTCTAACAAAATCGTTTCTACAAAAGCCATTTGACGCAAGAAGCTTACTTGACCATGGCGTCTTGCGTTCTCCAAATGTTAGTTTTATCTATAAAGCTATACTCTGAGCCAACAACATGGCTCATTTAAGACGAAAAGCGAAACTAAAATCCCGGTCGCAAGAAAGGGAAAAACATAAAAATTGCAGCTTAAATATCAACCGAAACTAAATGATGCATGCAGTAGTTTGCACCACACCAACTATCGCGTCCGATGTCCCCTCGGGTTAACCCAAGTCAATACCGTCTAACGTCGCATTGGAATTTAATGCGATTTCCCAGCTTGGCACACAAAGTTTTTCGCTTTTCTGCTCTCCACTGAAGCAGCATTGTTTTGTACTTTTTCTATTTTTGCGGAAAATTCGATTTGGCATCTAGCGAAACAAAAAAATAAAGACAAATAAAAAAATTCTAAAGTAAAAATATGTTTTTTTTTCCAGACGAGCTTTTCGCAGCTATTTTTCACCTATTTCTCTGTATTTTGCACATTGTTATTTTGCTTTAAAGCGAGCAAATCATATAAAGTGTAAACTTTTTGCCATAGACGCTCCCTCTGCCTACATACCTTAATACAATTTAATGCTTACGCTTAAATAGTTTTTCCTTAAGGTTGGGTAAATTGAATACAAAAATACAAAAGAAAAAAGAAGCAGAAAACAGAATTAAAGAAAATCAGTGTATAAAAAAACATGGGAAAAGCGCAAATTTTGTTCATTTCCGTGCGTCATGTTTGTTTGCACTTTGTCGCGCGCACTTTTCTTTTTCTTTTACTTTTACTTCCTTTCTTTCGTTCTGTCGATTTTGTTTCTTCGTTGCTTTTCGCAACGTTTTGTACAGCATTTTGTTGAATTTTATTTTGTCGTTTTTTTTTTCTTTTTGCACTTTGTTTTGCTTTGCCTTAGCTTCGTTTTATTGTTTTGTCTTTTGTCGCTTTGATTACCTTAGTTCAAGTTGAAGTTCGTTCGTTCGTTTGTTCGCTTCTTCGTTCTTTCGCCCTAGCGCAAAAGTGTGAACAAAATCTTTTTGAAAAAAAGAAGAAAGAAAATAAAATAAGAATAAAATGAAAATAAAGCAAGATAAAGGGAAAACTTGCCTCGCTATTGAGTGCGAATTGAACTTTTTAAGATTTTTAGTGATTCTATTTTCTGTAGCTAAAACGGAAGCGGAAACTTGTCGCTTTGCATTAGTTGAGTAGAAAAAAAGAAAGCAGCTAGCAAACGAAGCTGCCGCCGGAACAGCAAAATAATGGGCATGACTGTCGCACGGAAAAAGCGCAAATAATCTGTAAATTTCCAAAAGAAATTCAATAGAAAAAACAAATTAAATAAAATAATAATGCAAACTTTTGTCGCGTGTAAAGTTTCAAGTACGCAAAAAATATTTTAAGGCATTTTTGTATATGTTTAAAAGGAATAGAAGGCGAAGAGCTTAAGACAATTTGTAAAGTGTTTACAATTGTTTTTCTTCGTTTGGTCAAGTTGAATATTTAATAATTTTTTTCAAACGTAATTTTAATTAATATTAACCGTTTCTGTTTTTATATAATTCCTAATTATAACATCTTTCATTTCGCAATTAATTAGTAAAATCCTATTATCAAATTTAAAGTCATTGACAAAAATTAATAATTGATGTTACTCATACGCAAAGTTGTACTTAATTTTTATTTTTTTTTTCATTTACTAACTTCAGGTAAGTGTTGTGTCTTTCGCAACTATATCTAAAATTTCTTTGCATTTCTCAAATTGAAGCGAACATTTAAGCAGCAGATTTTCAACAAAAACAACAAGAAAAATCTTTTGTGCAAAGTTTTAAAAAGTCTTAGTTCTTAGTTCTTTGTTCGTTTGTTCGGTATTAAAGTTTGCGCTACGTAGAAAGAATTTGCAAATATTTTCTGCTACTTTTCCGCATATCTGCGAAAAACAATTTCACAAATTGTTATTTTCATTTGAAGCACCAAATCCACATCTCTCCATTTCCCCCCATCGAATGGCTCACCACACTTTGCATCTCAAAGTGGCAGGCAGTGGTGATGGAGTTGGAGCTGACAAAGAAAAAAACAAAAACAAAAACAAAAAACACCAAAAACACAAAATAATAAAAATAAAAATAAAAACCGATGACCAAAGCAGAAAACAAGGAAAACACAAACTGAACATGCCAGTTGAGTGTTAAAAGAACCGCAAAGGAAACGGAAACACTTTGCCGGATGTTAAGTCATTGCGGTAATAGTTGCGTTTGTGTCTTCATTCGCTGTTGTCCATGTGGACAAACCGACGAACAGAGAGCGGAGACAGACACACACACACACAGACCGGCAGACAGACAGACAGACGAACTAAAACAACAAACTAATTTTGAAGTGGGCGAAAAGTGTATAAAACGAAAATTCACAAAACTGCATGCAAAACATTCTGAAGTATGCCAAAGATACATGTGAGAGTATGTGTGCGCCTATGTGTATATATATAAGCGGCAATTGGGTGGCCATTGGTGGTCCAGCAGCTTGTTGTCTTGGGTCGACTGTGTTTGTTCTTCAACAAAATATTTCTCTGTTGTATATACAGTGGATAGTTTTAACCTTCTGAATAGTTTTATAATTTTTCATATATTTTCTAAATTAACTTTATTATTTGTTATAACATTTTTCTATTTACATAATGGTCGGCTTAAATGGTAAAAAAATAAAAAAAAATAATAGACAGCTGCAGCCTATTCAAATTCTTCTTTGTATGGAGAAGAGGTCAAACTAAATTTTTTTATAAATATTTGTTAAAATTGAACACTTCAGTTTGAAAATTTGTTTTACTGTAACTCAATTCGGAGTCGTTTAAAATTTTGAAAACTTGCTGGAACGATGGACGCCTAAATGTAGGCTTTTAATTTGGAATTATTGAAGGGCCCTTCACAAAAACGAAAACGAATTTTCAGGAAAATTTTGCAACGGTTTTCACCACTTACCGTGCAAATAACTCATTAAAATCAGTGCCTACTGCGGCGGCAGCAAATTCAATTTATTTGGCATACATTGCGGCGCAATTTATGCTGAAAATTGCAACGAGCGCTTAGCCAAAAGCGGTAGCTGCAGCAGCGCATCATTTGGTGTTGCAATGCATGAATTCATTTTCATTTCCGTACAAAAAACACACAAAAACAAAAACGTAAAACAGCCGCGGAAATTGATTACGGCAATGCAAGCGAATGAACGTGCGAAGGAGCGCACGCGCGCCTAAACGCAGACTATAATTCATGAGTCTATATGCGTATAGCTGCGGAGTTTCGCCAGCAGGTAGCATATTTTTAGGAAATGAGGTGTTTAGCGTGTGCGACGTTTTTATTCGTTTTTAAATGACATTTTAATGCAATACATAACTGGAATTTTATTATCTCTACACTGTGTATGTGTATGTGTATAAGTATTGTATCTTTGTGTGTGCGTGTGCGTTGCAGCTCAGTGGACATCGCTCTTTGGCTCCGCAAAACAGCTGTCAGCCTGCGGCAGTGCAGAGTTTTGGCTATGCTAAATGATGTTTTTATAACATTTGCATAATTTGATGAATTTTTGCGCCGCTGTGCAAATGTGTTTGTGTGTGAGTGGATTTGAGCGTCGGCTTAATGTGCAATTTTTTTTAATTTCTGTCTGCTACGGCAGCGTATTGCGACTGCACTTTGTCGGGGCTGCAAACAAATTTTCATTTGCCGCTAAAGTAGGAAATTAGAATTTTGGAGCTCTTGAAGTTTAGGAATTTCGAATTTTCGAAAATTTGCGATAACTACGCAGATTGCAATGATTTCCTGTTAATACATACTTTCTGGCTTGAAGCTCAAATTGCGTATTTGCTAGGAATTGGCTTTTAAGTGTTTAATTCGTTTTAGTTGTGCTTAAAAATTTGAACAAACTTTATAGTAATTATAAAGTTGTTGCGGCATACTTTTAGGTGATATTCTATTTTAGTAATATTATATGCAAAAAACTTTTGTTATTATAATATTAAACATACTATAAATGTCATCAGTTCAATCACTATCACTATTTCGCATAAAAATATGCGAACCGACGCACTCGAACTGGAAGAGGATAATCAACGCACATCGCAGTGCAACAGGTTGTATTGCCTGCTGCACAGCGGGCACTCGCAATGTTTTGCGTCGTTAATCATGCTGACATTAAATCGTTTATTGGTCAAATTTGAAATGATGATGACATTTTAACACAATTCAGTGGCGGCAGCGCGCAAAACATGCCAAACCAAACCAATGTCATGCAGTGTTCCAAATGTCGCATTCTGTGTGCGCGTGTGTGTGTGTGTTACTGTCAGTGCCGTCGAAAACAATTTTGCATCTGGGGATACAATTTGTCGACGCATTAAAAACTCTTTGATGAAAATAAAGAATTTTTAATTTCTCATTTTAGTTGCAAAATGTTGCTTGCAGTGTATATTTAATGCGTTAAGCAACTGGTAGTACTACCTTGTAAAAGCAGGACAGCTTTAGATTGTAATATAAACTTTTATATACATTCTAATTGAAATTTGTATTAGGGTTACTAGTTAAATAGGGTAACTAGTTAACCAGAAATGAACTTGCAGAGTTGAATTTCTTCCGAATTATAATTCAATTTATATTGATGATACAAAAAACGACGAGTTTAATATATTTAAATTAAATATTGGCCATTGCGTACTTCGTCGCCATAAAATTTGTGAAATTTAGTCATAAGAGAAGCAAAGATGACATCGGTTCCTTAAAGTATAGCTAATAAAAAGATTTTAAAACGTGTTTCTAAAAACTATTTTATTACTTTGAAATTATGATTTTCAATACAAATAAACGTGTTCAATAAAAGAACACACTTTAGTTTCTGTAACGAAGAAGTAACTAAAATGAAAAGGACAACTGTACCGCGTCTGTATCCGTGTCGACGAAGCCACTGTTTCACTGGCCTTTGTGTACATACAGCCGTTTGTGTGTGTGTTTGTGCGCCTGCATTCGATACGGTTATGACAGTAATTTTGAACATGTGGTTGTGTAATTTATGCCACACTCACACATATTTGATGATGTAAGTCGGCGAGGTTATAAATTCTCGTCTGTCATTTGCGAAATTATGCAATCGTAATTTCCCTTTTCAAACTTCAAACAAAATAATTTAAATATTTATAGTAATATTTCAGTGAAGTTGCTACGTCGCAGGGGAAATATTTTCACATGATTTTTCTTCTTTTATACAGTGTTTTTATTTTTTTTTAGTATTATTGCAATTAAAACTTCATTTTTCTTTTAACCACTTCGACCTCATTTTTTTTTGACTTATGGAAATATTTTTTTTTTAATTCCAGCTTTAAGTGAAATTTTGATTTATTTAAAAAATTATATAAAGCAAACATTTTTGCGCCGACAAATTGTTGACAGCGCAACTCAAGCCGCCGAAAAAGTTTTTTATTTCGCTCGGGGGCAAAAGCAGCCAAAGGAGCAGGAGACATGATAAAGAGAAACTAACAAAATCAAACTTGAGAAGAATGCTGCACTGAAAAGTAATTTAATGAGAAAACTTTTCATTATCAGATTTTGCCGCCGCCGCCGCGCACATAAGTATGCAATACTTTTCACTCACACACACACGCACACACTCGCACTCATCTGAATCTCACAATTTCCGCTATGAATAGTCTGGTCCCATGTGGGCGCTTGTGTGTGCTGCTGTTGCTTCCTTCATTTTTTTCCTTACTTTTCTTTTCTTTGTTTCTATTTCATTTAAGATGGATTAAAAAACTAAATGCATGCGAAATTTTAAAAATGTCCTTTTTAATATTTTCCAAAAATATTTTTCATTCACAAAAACTTGCCAACTTGCCTAATGAAAATATATAAAGCGGAGGCTGTCAGAGCTCACTTGAAGGATGCTGTGGTTAGATTAAAAATGCGATCTCAAGCGTTTAAACTCAAGCGCATTAAGTAAGCATGCAGTTGGCTTTTATTCGTTTCGCATAATGGCAGCAGCCGAAAACTTTTGCCATGTTTGTAAGACGAAATTAGGGCTAAGACGAAAGTCAATTATTTGGCACAAGTTGGGATAATTTGGGGCATTGACTGTGACCGTTTCTTTTTGCAACGACTTTTTAATGGGCAAAAGTAAATTACTTGGTTAAGTAATGAAAAATGCATTAAGTCGCAAACTTGGTCGAGAAGCTAATTTAAATTGTTAATTAAGAAATTTCCATTCTTTTAATATAAAAAAACACTATTTAAAAACACCTAAATGTATGTACTATTCTTTAAAATAACATAACTTGTTGATTAACTTGATAAAGAGAAGTGCCTAAAAGCAGGCTCAGCTAATTTGGAAAAAATTAAAATTGTTTTCAAATTTCTTCATAAATGATTAAAGTTTTTAAACAAGAAACCGCGTTTTCGGTCTCTTAAACTTTTTGGTTTGTCTGAAACCAAGAAGACTAACAGCGCCTAAAAGTAGACTCACAAGAGCGACAAATTATCACAGCATCACATCGGCAAATGTTCGAATTTTCGTTCGTGTTGATGGAAAATTTCTCGAAAAGCCAAAAAGTTGGCATTAATATAATTTTCATCACAGCGGCGCGCTGATGTACACACACTAACACTGTTAAGCCTTAAAATATGCAATGTACGCCGCCGCGGTAAAATGTGCATAAATCAAATTTTTATTTTCTCATCCGACTGTTGCGAAAATATTGCAAAACGTTGTTCGCGCAATAAAGACCACAGGATATGACTTTTGTCGCTGCTGCTGTTGGTGCTGCTGCGCGAGACCAGCAACACTTGTCGTCGTTGCCGTCGCCGATGCTCACTTTTGTGCGGCTTGGATTTTTGCTATACCGAAAGAACAAAAATAGAACCCGTTTGCCTTGTTTAATAAACGGGCAGGACATAACAAACACACACACACACATGTAGCAATGTGTCCCTGTATGGGTGTGTGTGTGTGTAGCATAAAACTAGGCGCTGTAATAATTACTGGAAGCGTGTGATTTATTTGAATAGTTTTGCAAAATATTTCAACGCTCGAGCGCACATTTCCTGCCTTCCCGCTCGTTTTCCTTCTCGCTCGAGCGCCCGGTAATATTGTCGCTTTGTCGTATCATCGTAACTGGCGTTGGCTGGTGTTGCACCTTTTTTTTTTGTCGTTATTGTTTTTTGTTTTTGTTTTGTCGGTGTCGCGAGGTGGTGGCAATATTGCGCTCAAAATATGTGGCAATATTTTGTGCAATTTGCAGTCAGTTGGGATTCGAAAAAGTGCTTCGGTTCGGTTCGAGCAGCAATTAATTTGAGTTTATGAGAAAATGTCGCGTTCTCTTTTTATTTTTTTTTGGTATTGTACTTTACTGTTTTTTTATTTTACTGTTGCGGTATCAGTTTGAAATTGTTTTAGCGGCAAATTGCTGAGCGTATCTGGAGCAATGACCGCACAATGATGTATCGCAAAAATGGAGAGTGCAATTATTGCTTAGCAGACTTTTAGGTGCACTTTGGAAAAGAAAAAATTTAACGATAACTTACGCTGTTACTGAGAGCAGCGCTCCTAAAAATATGCACAAAAAAGTGTTGATGAATTCTTTCTGCAACGCAAGTGCAAAGCAAATTTATTAGTGGGAAGTGCTTTCGGATAAGCGTTTCAATTGCGGCAGATTAGCGGTAGAAAAGAGGTTTAATTTTGGTATGCGGCATTTTCAACCATACTATGGGAAAGTAGAATTCAGCTATTTATGTTTATTATAGAGTTATTCTTAAAGCGAAAGATTTCAAATTCTTTCTATTAATTTCAGGTATATTAGAGTTATTTTGGTAACATTAGGAAATAAATTTACTTAGTAATTTCGTAGTAAAGTAACCACTAAATAAAACATTTGCAATTAAAACTTATAAGTTTAGCTCTATCATAGCACAAACCTACAACAAAAGCAACGCACCTCTGCGGTAAATAAAGAAATCCGTGCTGCCAAATAAAAATAAATTGTCTTTTAATTATTCAAAATGTGGCATTTTAAAACTTTTTTTCACATGCCTAATGTCAAAAGCGAAAGAAATCTCAACACCGAAATGGAATAAAGACTAGGCACCAAACGCCCCAATCGCCTCTCCACGCCTCTCTTGTCCATTGTTGGTACATAAATATTTTTGCTTGGACGTCGTTACGTGCTGGGAGCGCTGACGTAGTCGTCGGTGTTGCTTTAAATTTCATTTTGTACCGCCCCCCTGCGTCCGAAAAAGAAAACTGAAATCCCATTGGCAACACTTTAGGGAGAAAACGTCGGGGCAGCATGCGAGCATATAAAAGCATACGAACAAACGAATGAGTACTAAATGTACTTAAATTCCTAATGCCCAATGTATGTCACACACACACTCGCAAACAAATACATGCATACATACGAATGCACACATACATACGTAGAGTACAGGCTGGGCATATCAGTAACCGAAACTAATTTAAGTGCTTGCAGTGACAAGCAAGCAAAAGAATGCCAGCATGTGTGTTAGACTGGTAATCAAACAAATAAGAAACATGTAGAAATGTTTCAATAAATAAATATTTACATTTATATTTTATGAAACTAAATTATTTCTTTCAATGTAAATTTGATTAACAAAAATTGTATCAAATAAAAATTTCACGCAATGTTTAAAATTGTTTTTTTCACAAACCAGTCTAATTTGAGGTATGTGTCTGAGTGTGTGAATATGCTGTTAGTACGTGCGCACATACTCATACACATACACAAAAACACATACACATACATTAGCAAATGCCTGGCGGCCTGGCATACTCCCCAATGATGACCACCGCTGTGCAACACTCTGTGATCGTTGTTCGAGTGTGTGTTTGTGTGTTTGTCTGTGTGTGTGTGTGTGTGCCTAAAATTAAAACTAATTTGGTTATAGTGTGCGCAAAGTGGCAACACTGGCAGCCGACAGCTGACCGGGGAATTAAAATTTGCAAAATGTATGAATGAGTACCAAAAAATTTAAATTACTATTTTCCTATTTTTCCTTTTGTTTTAGTTTTTGTTTTCCTTTTATGAAATATTTTGTTGGATCTGTTGCTGGTATTGTTGTTGCTGTTGATGCTGTGGGGTCGTGTTAATGTCATCGCAGCGTAACGATGGGAAGATGAGTGAATTTTCACAACGGAAAAATGCAATTTGCGAAAGAGCCGGAAAAATGCAAAAATTAACATTTTCATTGCTTTCGTCTCATTGATTCAATGTCGCCCGTTCACTCACTTCCGGCGTCTTTAATGTTTTAGGTTTTCGTTTTTTGGGGGCAGCTGAACCGCGCCCAATTATTCCATGTCCATTTGATACTTTCGCTTCTAACTTCATTAATGGCTTCTCGTGTTGAGGTTCTTTCTTTTGTACTGCGCTCATGAAGTGGCAAGCAAGCAATTTGCTGCAATGTGCAATTTGTATGTTTCGTTAATGCACAGTGGAACAAAATTTAATCTAAAAGGTTAATAATCATTTAATGAAATTTTTAAATTTCTTGCATATTTTTTAACTTATTAATTTAAAAGAAAAATCTAACGAACGATAACAGCTGATCCGGACGTGACGAAAACGCAAAAAACTGGCAAAACGTCGACAACAGATTAACCCAAATCCGGTTTTTCAACGCTGTGATTGACATTTTCTGTCGTCTGTAAATAAATTGTTCGTGTGATCGATCGGTTAAGTTAAAAAATGTGACTGATACATTTCCTTATACTCGATTGGTAAATGTATTAAAGTAATTTCATACATATGTCACATGAGCGGAGCAAACATATTTTAAATTATAGAAATCGAAATACTCAAACATTTACTTTGCCACTTTCCACCAAAAATATTCCAATGGAAAAACGAAAGGACATTTGTTGGTTCAGCTGGGGTCCTGGCATACTGCGCTACGGTACGCTGCGCTGCACCGATGAACGCTCAAAAGAGACGGCTGAAAATTTTCATTAATTGCAAGTAATTTTATGCAAGGACATTTTTCGTCTTAATGATGCAACATTTGTATTATGCCCCTGGATCACTTTGGAATGTTCGCACTGCTGCCACTAAACACACACATACACACATACTGTTTTTACAATGGCAAAAAACAATGATTGAGGGGCGGCATGGCGAGAATTTTGCGGATTTTCTGTGCCCAGTTTTTTTTTGTGTGTGTTCTTTGCTTCTTTTGTGTGATTCTAATTTCGCTGTCGAGCGAGCGAACGGAGCGCATGTTGCCACATGTTGCCAAACCACTGAGCCTTGCTGCTGCTGCTGCTGTTGCGGTGCGAATGCAATTTAAATTGCTGCTGCAGTAAACGTTTGTGTGTGTGTGTGCGGTTTTTATATTTTGTTTTAATTAAATTCACAAGAAAGTGCAGCTGGGTTAATTTATAAAAACGAAGCCATGGAATTCTCGTGTCCTTTTATTCTAGTTTTCGGTCAAATCACGAAAAGAACAAAATGAAAGAAAAATAAAAAAGTGTTTATTACCGTTTCAGGTAGTTGCACTGAAACTTACAACAAAAATAACAACAATAATTGCCAGTTTATTGACATGTCAGCGGCAACAAAGTGGCCAACAGCACGACTGGTGAACACACACACACACTCACAGCCATATTCAAACAAAACCCAAGAGGAAATTGTTTAACTGGTTAGCAAACAATTATTTGGAGAAATAGTTTAAAATCAATAATGTAACTACTTTCAATTGTTTGAATGTTTTACCTTACGACGGTCAATTGTCCTCCTCTGCAGATGCTTTCAATTAACATAAAAGTAGTTCATTTTTAACTTGATTAAAGAATAAAATTTCGACTAAATGTGGTTGAAAAAAAAAGAATGCCTTCAAAACTAGTTGATTTTCCCATTGGGTTGCCTGCATAATACACTCAAAAGCACATGCACAAACACATATTAATGTGAAAAATAATTTTGATGAAAAATTTCACAATATTATTTTATTTTGCAAATAACATCAACGGAAGTCATAACTTATGCATCCGATGTAGCATTTCACTGTGTATGTGGCACAATCCGTGATAGTATAAGTGAAATTTTATTTGTGACAGCAATTTTGAAAAAAAAAACCTTTACCATTTTTTGTCTGGTAACAAACTAACGCAATAAAAAAAATTACAAAAACAACTGAATAAGCAACAGCAACAAAGCATTTATAACAAAATATGATACACTTGATAATATTTTGTTATTGTAAACCAATATTACTCTTATTTAACTACTACAACAACTGACATAAAGATATTATTAGCAACCGTTTTTTCCACATCATCTACTACAACATATGTAAGAATATTAACAACATCGACAATGTGACATTAACAACAACAACAACTTACCACATTACTTTAAATAAACTGAAATATGATTTTATATCAATATATTAAATCGGCTCAACATCATGAAAAAAATAAACAACAACAATTACAACAAAACACAAAAGAAACGGCCGCTTCAATTACTATTGATATTCCAAATACAACAAATCTACAACAACCCTTATTATAGCTATTACAACAACTATTTCTAATTCGAATATCAGAAATTCTATCGACTACAAAATAATTACAATAACAATATGTATTTTATTTAAAATTTAAACGGAACATTTACAAAATAGTCATGTTAATAATACATATATAAAAATTTGTGTCTGTGTGTGTGCGTACGAGTGTAATTTAATAAATTGTGATTGCATATTTGACAGCATAACGAAAGCCATTTGCGAGACCTTAAAATAAAATGCCAACCAACCAACCAACCAACCAACGAAATAATTAACACGGCAATAATTTTATTAACCTGCTGCAGGATAAATAAATTCAACATTTTACAGTTTCCACGCAAACGAGCAATCGATCGATTTTCAATTTAACGCCAGGCAACCTCAATTTCGCCTAAGCGAAGGAAGCATACCTAAATTAAATTCTTTTTTTCGTTTTCAGGAAACCCCGAAAACTATGCAATGTAAATTATTGAGCAACTATTAATTAACTATATAGAAAACGAATTTCATCAGCTGGTGTTCGCAGCGAGCTAAAGCTTAAGCTTAGGCGTAAAATATGAAAGGAAAAAAAAAACACAACAAAACATTTTTTGCATGGTGTATGGCTGCTTCCGTTTCCGTATGCAGCGTCAGCTTACTCTTGCGTGTTCAGTAATTTACTGCAAAAGCTCATCTCCTGTCAATTTTCAGTTAGTGTATATGTATGTATGCAGTATAAATGTGTGTGTGTTCAGTTGTCAGTTTGCGTTTTTGGTTTGAGGCCGTAATAAAGTAATAATTTTGCCAGCAAAATACCAAACCAAAATACATCGAAAGCGATTTCGGAAAATGAATTTTGAATTTCGGTGTCGGTGTCGGTGTTGGTGTTGGTATCGGCGTTGTTACTAAGTATTTGTGTGTAGGTGTATGTATACAAGCGTGTGTTTGTGTGCGCAAAGATCTCTGCCATTTATTTTTTGTTTTTTTGTTTGTTGTTGTTTTTTTATCTGATTTGGCTTTTGATCTCCAATATATACCTTCAGGTAAATGCATAATTTTTCACTTCAAGTAACTTTGAGATGATTGGCTTTTTCGTTATGTGCGGCGCGCGCGTGTTTGTGATTACAGTTGAGTCAGTGTGTGCGTATAAGTGTTGTGTGTGTGTAGGTGTATCTGTGTCACAGCATTTATTTGCAGGGCATGGTGCTTTTTCATGGCCGTGTTTGTTTATAAATTTAATGTTGCCTCTTTCGGTTCTTTTGCACTTCATTATCAATCATTCAAATAAATATTAGCTTCTTTTTTATTTTTGATTTTTCGGGTTACCTTTCAGGTTAGCCTTAATACCTAAAATGAAGTTCGAATGGCTGCCGATTATTTGTATTCACTGAATTTTCTCGAAATGCATTTAAAGTACTCGAAATGATATGCACCCGAATTAGCATTAAATTGATTATTGATTTGGACGACGGTAACGACCTTGCTTCCGCTACGCTACAGAAAGGTGTATGTACTCGTATAGTACATATTCGAATTTAGTTATGTATTTAGTAAGGAACATATAGCGATGTTGGAAAGTGCATTTTCTTGTATTTTTTATTATATATTAATTGTATTTAATTATATAATTAAAATGTAAATTTATTCTTATTTAATTGTTCTTAAATTAAACTTGTTAGAGAATTTTCTTGGGGTAAGATGAAGCTTAAATAGCCATTTTACACTGTAAAGATATAACATAGTAAAGTAGTACATATGTGACATATGTCTCTATTATAATTGAGCTTTATTCTTATCCGATTAGGTCCATTTTTTGTCATTAGTTTCGTGTTAATACCAAAATGTGACTCAACTGAATATACCCTACGATCCTAATGCAAACAAATATCAAATCATTTTCCACAAATTTTAAATTTCAAGAAATCATTTGGAAATGAATAATTGTTTTTCAATACTTATGAAATATTCTCATATTTCGTTTCTCTATAACAAGAAAACTTAGTTGATGTTTTTTAAATTATTAATATGATAAAAATGTGCACTAATCTGTCACTTTGAGAGTGCATTAACCCTCTAAAAAACCAACATTTTCTAATGTAGGGTACCAGTCGTAATTGACACAATGTGAATGAATGTGAAATGAACCATTTCAATTTAATACAAAAAAGAATTAACCCAATTTTAATGTAAAAGAATTAAACGCAATTCCAATTAGTTGTGTTTTGATTTTGAACGAAATAAATTGTACGAGAATTGCAACAATTGCACTTAAGCCAGCGATAGCGACACATCTCAGTCGAATTGCGAATAGATGATCTAGTTTCGATCGATCGGTCGCTCGGATTTTTACAAGATGGTCTTAATACTAAAACTACTATACGCGGAACTGGTGAAAGCTAATACGCGCTTCAACAGAGGTCAGTGAAATTTCGCTTATATATTTTTAGTAGTTTATAAATATATTAACATTTTTGAATTGTATCTCTCAGATGCACGCACCTCACACCTACCGCTTTTGGGCCCGCCATGGCTAATGTTGGCCATCGTAACATTGTATCTGCTAATCGTAAATGTTTGGGGTCCCAAATTAATGGCGAATCGGCAACCGTTCAATGTCAAAATGCCGATGCAAGTGTATAATGTGCTGCAGGTGCTAATCAATGGATATATCTGCTATTCGGTATGCTCCATATCGAAATTTAATTATACAGATTTAAACAATTAAACGTCTTCTATTAAAACGTTTTACAGTCACTGCACTACTCGTACTGGCAACCGCATTTCAAGGCATCCTGCCAAGAGTATAACACACAGGATTATCGTACATCGAATATGATGCTACGCTATTCGGCTTATGCTTATTACATAAGCAAATATCTGGACTTTTTGGATACGGTAAGCGTTTGTGTGTGATGTTTCGATTGAATTGTTTAAAATTCTCCTCTTTGTGTCTTTAAGATTTTTTTTGTGCTGCGCAAGAAGTACAATCAGATATCCTTCTTGCATGTCTATCATCATGCGCTGATGGTGATAGCCGTTTGGATATATATCACGCTGCTCTTTGGTATGTTTTTATCCCCCAAAGAAGTTCCTGAATATCAACAATGTGGCTCCAGATAAACAATTTCGCATTGGAAGATTTAATAGGAAGAT
This sequence comes from Suillia variegata, assembly GCA_949127995.1. Taxonomy (NCBI): domain Eukaryota; kingdom Metazoa; phylum Arthropoda; class Insecta; order Diptera; family Heleomyzidae; genus Suillia; species Suillia variegata. The sequence continues at coordinate 41,006,484 of OX421846.1, read as the reverse complement.
TTAATATGTTTTGTTTTTCAGCTTCTCACTTTACGCTGATCGGTGTCATCAACTCTTTCGTGCATGTCTGCATGTATTCGTACTATTTCCTCGCTGCTCTTCAGCTCAAAATCAACATAGTCTGGAAGCGTCGCTTGACCCAGCTTCAAATCACGCAGTTCTGCTGTTTGGCCATACATTTTGCTCGACCGATCTGGAATAATTGGTGCGGCCTGGACCTGTTTTGGATCTGGACTGCATTTTTACAGAATATGTTCATGTTGCTGCTCTTTTGTGATTTCTACTACAAAGCGTATGTGGTGCAGGACCGACGAAAGGCCGCCGCTCTAAAGAAATGTGCCGATGGCACATCGAATGGCGTTAAGTCCAACTAGAGTTTAAGTTTTGTTTGAATGGATTGCTCGGGACTTCAGGTCTTTAACAAAAGTTCTAAAATCGTATTAATGAAACAAATATATATTTATTATATTTTTCGGTTTGTTTTTTTATGTTTTGTTTTGCTTTTACAAAATTTAATTTGTTCTATTCTCTTTTTAATTATGGAAATAAAGAGTAAAGAAAAAACAAAATTTGATAGAAAATATTTCTGAATTGATTGTATAATGTGTGCTTCAGCGGCTTAGATAGGATCTGACTTTGTTTGCTTCTTCAAATCGCTTTAACAAAGCTCTCTTTAAATCTATTTTAAAAAGAATGAGTTTGTTAAAAAGGTTTAAACAGCACTACAAAAAAAAAACAGATCTAAGATTTATAAGGTTTTATCTTTTTATAAACTTAATATTTTTAAAAACGAGGATCTTTTGTTTGCTGCTTGACACATGTTTTATTAGTCCACACTTATCACAAGACTCTCTGTCAACGTCTCCTTTTAGCTGATCCGTACCAATACATTTAGAAACAATGGGGAGAGGAGTAAATCCTTTTTATCTTTCGTACATACGTCACTAGAGTGCATTGACTTAGGGCTATGTAAAACGCGTTATTTATTGAAATGTATTAGTACATGTTTGAATAGAAGAATTTGAGTTTTTTGTTTGTTTAAATAATTGTTATTTTGTTAGGCAAACAATTTTCGTTTTTTTTACATATTTTTAGTTTTTTATTGTAGTCTCCCAAGATATAATCACTTACTTTTACGATAAATAACAAGAACAAAATTGAAGTCGGTCATACTGGCTATTATAAATGAACCACATCGTTATATGTATATATATGAAAATATGTTTTTCTAAATATGGCACAAAATTTCAGCTTACAAAACAATGTAAACATTAAAGTCTATTTCCATTGATACATATCGAAAATAATTTACCTAAAGTGGTTCGAGTTGCTTAAATTCGATTTTTTTAACCACTTGAGTACCCCAAAACATTCTCAGTTTTACTCGTGAATATCCGATTAATGTCTAAATTTGGTTTTTGATATTTCTCTATTAATAATACGTTCAAAATTAAATATAAAATACAAGTATTGTTATTCTGTCAAACTTAATTTTAGATCTATTAAAATGTTATTGAATAAAAAATTAAACAAAATGTCTGCATTCAAATAGTATTGGTTAGAAAATGCATTTATAACGGAAATGCACTGTCGTTCTGTCATTTTGATAATGTTGTTTAAAAATTCAAATGGAAAATGTATTGAGTTTGCATATTTTGCATTTCACATGTATCGTCAGAAAAACAATTAAACACAAATACATATACAAATCAATTAGAAATGGAAACAACGAAATGTCTGTCATTTGTGTTTTTGGGTCGTTGATATTAACAAAATTTCCGTTGTAAATAGTTAATGAACTGTTAAGGGAGATTAGCATTTGTAAAGCTCAATATGAAGCGTACGCACGGCATGTGGGATATAGTCGGTTTGATTTTGTTTGTGTGCATTCATAGGAAGGTTTCGCCGGAGTAATGCAAATTTAATATACATATATGATGATCAGCGTCCAATCCTTCGATCTGACTGATTCTTTGTCTTAGATATCGTTCTTAATTTTGGTAAATGTGATTTTATGGTTCTTGCTACAGTTCTAATTAAAATTATGCACTATTTTAAATTAGTTATCAGACAAAAATGGGCGTGATCGGTTTAAATTGGCGCCTACTTTCAATAGAAATAAACCTGAAATTGTGATAGAAGAAGCTGATTTCATAACAATATCGACATTGGTTTATTGTGGTGTTGTGCATTTGAGTTTCGACGTTGCTCGTGATTAGTTTTCAACTAGTTCAGCAGTTTTTTGCATTAACTAAATATTTCGAAATTTTATGGAAAGTAATTAAAAAATGTTTGCAATATATGCTGAAGAATGACAACAATGCAACATAGATACATAAATACATACTTTGGTATTTTATTGTTTCTGCATGTACGAGTATGTGTGTGCTTCATAAATTTTGAATTAAAATGCAACAAGAATTTGCATATTTTATTTTCAATTGAAATTGAAAGTTTAATTCTCATTAAAGAGAAGAAATACTTTTTTTTCTTTAATTTTTATTAAATGTGTCATCTAGAAAAATGAATGTTTTGTTTCTTTCTTTGTACCATATGCGAGTCTAAACCGTTCAACCGATTAAGGTGAAATTTTGTTTAATTGCTATGCCAATAGAAAACCTGCCAGGCCCACCTAATACGCCCACAATATGTGAAATTAAGTGAGAATAATCGAATATTTTGGAAATTGTGTTATTTGGAATCTGAGTTTGCTGGGTCACTGTCGATTCCACCAAAAATGGAAGTGGTTGAATTAATTTAACACCCACCACCAACGGAGAGAAACGTTAAGTTTTGCTAACAAATTATTTCACACATATTTTTATTCAAAATAAAAACAGAGCGACGCCGGGTACTATAATCTAGTTTAAAATACAATTTGAAAAAATATTTCGATAATTTTTAATTGAAGCAGTGTAATATTCTCGGAAACTCTCTCTCTCAGATATTGGTCAATTCAAATTAAGTCATTGTAAATACTTTGAAGATTTGTTTATATCAAGCCGAGATTTGTAAAAAGTTCGAAATGAGACTTCTCGAAATCGTTTACTTTCCGCGATGTAACCACAAACTGCATACGTAAATCCCGAGTTACGCTTCATTACCATAGGTCGGTCAAGCACTTCCCTGAACTTGGGACACAAAAAAGAAAGAAAGCAAACCAAATCAAAAACAAAAACAAAAAATAAAAAATTATATACATACAACTTAAATTTATTCTGGGAAAATTACAAATTCCTGCATTTAACGCATAAAAAGGCGTAATTAAATTTACAGCTAGACTTTACCGCTTGAATGTATCGGTTTCAAGGCATCGAGCGCATTCCAATCGATTATTTCGTGAAACGACTTTCAGAAGTGAACATTGAAGTTGCGGTGCGTCGGCAGTTTAGAGCTGATCGAACTGATAATTTATTTTTGTGTGTGCAGAAGTGATGACAGACAGCAGCATCGACCAACACACAAACACACATGAGAGCATTAATTGATTGAATGATAAAAAACAACCGAAAAGTAACATTTGCAGCAAGTTAAACAATACAAAAAGAATGGCTTACATACTTAAATATTTGTATAATATACTGGATGAACTCTTCGAGAAGCACAAAGGTTGTCATACTACTTCATATTTGAATTGCTAAAGATCGATGAAATTATAAATTCATTTTGTATTGCACAGATCCACGCGTTCAACACTTGCCGCTTGTGGGCTCGCCGCTGCCGATAGTTTTCGTGATAACGGCATATCTGGTGTTAGTGCTGGACTATGGACCCAAATGGATGGAAAAGCGTAAGCCATACAATCTCAAGTACATAATTCGCATCTACAATGCGATACAAGTCATTGCGAATCTCTCGCTCTTAATTTTCGTAAGTATCTTTGAGATACAGAAAAGATACCAACAACCAAACAAACAACAAAACAAAAAGAACTAATTCAGTTAATGGCATTTTCCTTTGGTTAGGGCGTGCCCAATTCGTATATGCGCAAGGAGTTCAGCTTTACGTGTCAACCCGTCGACAGCACCAACGTCGAACCATGGATGCAGCGTCTCATTTGGGTCACTTATGGTTATTATATTAGCAAATATCTGGATTTACTTGATACGGTAAGCCACTGACGCTAACGCTTACGCTGACACAGCGCTAAGCTCTTCTTTTCGCCAGTTTCATTTTTCTTTCGTTCATTCTCTTCTTGTTTTTCGTTTTTCTTCTTCGGGTTTTGTTAATTTGAATTGTCGCTGACGTACATAAGAAACTGATTAACTGAGCAACTTTTGCTGAACTTGACTTTGAACTTTTGCATTAAAGTATTCGGTTTTTTGTTTTCGAAATGAGTTGCAGTGACGCACGTCTTCTTGCCGAATGTTAAAATAATTTCTTTAACTTTTTTTGACGATTTTGTTGTGAAAAATTAAATTTTTTCCAACTTACATATTTTACTTGTACATATCATTACAAAAAGCACGAACGCCATAACCAATTAATTTTCCGACACGTTTTTTCTAGAAACTATAGCCTATACTTAAAAGCTCCTCAAAAAAATTTAGAGCGTTAAGTGAAAAATTACAACAAGTTTTTTTTTATTCACAATTTTTTAATGTTTTTTGCTCCACCTGTAAAATTTTAGAAATAATGCTTCCATTTTGACAGCGATCTGCAACTTAAATTTTATTTAGATCCGACTTTTTAGTTCGGTAGTTAAAAACGTCTTCAAAAGACAAGATATTTTATTTCAGTTAGTTTGAAACACCGACTTTTAATCAGCTCACATAAATTAGAGTTGACAAGATCAGATCTGTTTGGATCCATATATAAGGTAGATCTGTTGTTCGTTTAAATCATTTCATTTTATGTATTTGTAAGGAATCCAAAATGATTTCAGATATTGCCAGATTTAAGGAAATATGGTATTTCATTAGAGCAGATCTTGAGCAATAACCAAACATTTAGTCATTTAGTAAAGCGGACTGTGGATCCTCAATGCGCTGCTATTCGTCATCAGCGGTCTTTCAGCAGATTGTATTAATTTGTATTTCTGATCTAAATCAATATGGATTTCTTGATATGATTAATAAATTTACGTAAGCGTACAGAAACAAGCTAAAATAGTTTAGACTGATATAGAACCTCGCATTAAGGTAGCCATTTTGTAGGTAAAAAGAAAACTAACTAAATCAAGTTTATTTTAATTGACGGCGAATAAACTATTGACGTCAATGTTAATGATTGTTTACATTATTGCCTTGTTAAAATTCAAATTAATAAGAAGAATACATTTTTTTTATACCCTACGTCAAGTGCAAGTGCACTTTAGTAGTAGCACAAAACTATCGACAAAAAATAGGCGTGATCCGATAAGAACAACGGCCACTTATAATAGAGACATGTATGTGTTAAAAGAAGCACATTTCTTGGTGTCACTAAAATGGCGGAGGATATTTGAGCTTAAGATAATTCTTTGTCTAGTTATAATTAGACTTAAGATAGTCTCCAAGTGACCGCATACTCACATTTCAGAAAAATGTCTTTGAAATGGAAAAATATCGATACTTTTAAAAAACCAAAAAAAAAAAAAAAAATAATTTCTAAGAAGTTGATCTTGGAAGCAAAGTGAATTATTAATCAAGCTTTTTTCAATGACGTAGTCAGTGTTATCGGATTTATCTGTTTTTGATTCAAAACGCGTCAGTTGTATTAACATTTTTGTTCATGACTTTTAGGTTTTCTTTATACTACGCAAGAAAAATAGTCAAATAACTTTTCTGCACGTCTACCATCATGCTGGCATGGTATTCGGAGTCTACGTCTACATGACATTTATGCCAGGTAAGAAGAACTTCTCCAATGAAATACCAATGCAAGCAGTATTTACTTACTGGTCTACTTCTAATCATATCAACTAAATTTTTTTTTACATGTTTTTTGCTTGTTTCGTTCTTCGCTCTAAAGGTAGCCACTCGACCATGTTGGGTGTCATCAATCTGTTCATACACACCGTCATGTATGCCTACTATTTCGTGACATCGATGCGCCCGATTAAGCAGGCGCTCTGGTGGAAACGTCACATTACCCAGCTGCAGCTGTTGCAATTCGGATATTTGATCTTTCACTTCTCGCAGTTGATCTTCAACAACCACTGTCAACATCCGTCGATCGTTCATATGGTCGGTCTAATACAGAATCTCTTTATGTTTGCGATGTTCTTTGATTTCTACTACAAGGCGTACCTGAGGCGGCCACAGCAGCAGCAGCGGCAGGAACAGCAAAAACTGAATGCGACGACGACAACGAAGACGTCGACAGCGGCGCAACTGGAAAGCGTTAACAAAAGCTACAGCAATCAGGTGACTGAACCGAACGGTGCCCCCAAGACGACGAAGTGCAGCTAAACGTTTCCACAGAAGGACTATTTTTTATTTATATAGTTTTTTTTTTCTGAATAAATTTTTGAAAATAGTATTAAAATTAGGTTGAAGCGATATTTTCAATTGAAGTGGGTGACAAGTAATCAAAGCGTTTTCTGTTTACTTTCTTATCAAGCGAAGACGGGGCAGACCGCTAATAGTGGGCGGCCACCTGACGTAATTGCTTTTAAAGTGGCCACAAATGGATTTGTGCGTTGGAGCGTTGATTTCTTTGCAGCTACCTGGCGCAGTTACCCGCTTCTCGCCTTGGTCATCATCGCAGTTGTTGTCTTGTTTGTTGTTTACGATTTAGCCCGTTGTTGTTGTAGTTGTTGCTTCTCAACTGCATTAATTTAAAGTAAATTTGCATTATGCAAATACATTCAAACCGAATTGAATCGCACCGAACTGAACTAAAATGAATTGAACCGAGTCGACCGACTGAAACAAACCGAATTGAAATGCATTTGTGTACTTATGTCGATATCAGTCGGTCTGTCTGTATGTCTGTCCGTCCGTCTGTCCGTCCGTTTTTCGGACCTACGCCTGTATTTCTTATGTTAATGTATTGTGTGCGTAGTGAGTGTCTATGTTTGCGTTGTACTTTAATCTGCGGTTGCTTTGTGTAAGTGTGCATGTGCATTTGTGTGTGTGTGTATCTAAGCGTGCCGTTTGTAATTTCATGTTTTATTTAAATGTTTCGCCGTCGCTACTTTCATATGTTTAGCATAACTTTTATATTTGCAATAAGTGGTTTCCATTTCCTTTTCGTTTCGTCTTTTTTTCTTTTCTACTTCATTTTATGGAACATTTCAGCAGAGGTCGTTGACACTTTTGTATGTATTCAAATTACAAAACCAAATTGAATTCGAATAGAACGCTTTCTATTTTACAGTAATATAAGACATTAAATGTTGTTTTTTGCGATAACATTTTAACATTTGATTAACTTTCATTTGATACCACAACTTGAGGTCTTTGGTTGAAAATTTCAGCAGGAAGTCGTGAATAATTTTTTTAAAAATTTGCATTTGTTTTGATAGGATTTTATTTTACTCAAAACCACTTTAAAGATATATTTCAAAATCTCAAGTAAAATTTTTAATTTTATATTCGTTTGATTTGTACCTCTGGATTTTAAGGGATAAATTAGAAGGTGCAAAACATAACAACAAAAAAGTGTAATTAAAATAAATAAAAATTTACGGAATTAGTTTGACAATAATAAATTTAATTGAGCTCATCTGCCGTGAATGCTAAACTGAATCGCTTTGTTGTTGTTGTTGTTCTTGTCAAAGCAAACCTTTGAATGTTTACATAAGCACTTAATGAGCGACGAGGGAAGATAAAGCAGATAAAGCAACTTGAATGTACAATATTATGTACCAACACAGATAAAAGAAAATACTAACACACCCAAAAGGTACAACGCAGTGCAATCGAGAAACCGCAAAATGTCAGAATAATGCAGTCAACAACAAAATGCAGTTAAAACAACAAGACACATGACAACAACAACAACAGTAGCAACAAAGAACAACTTGAACAACGATCGAACTCGTCACTTTGCGTCGATTTACTAATTTCGAATTTAATTGCAATTCGTCCTGCGGCGACACTTGGCCATCCTTTTGGAATTATTTAAGAGTGTATAATGTGGACACACAGATACACACACACACGCAGCCATATATATACACAGATACCAAATACACTTACACGATGCGAAACTAATTGAAAGATTAAAACAATTTATTCATTTGTTTGTGTACATGTGCATGTGACTGTGACCGTAACTGTATCTTTCTGTCTGTCTATATGTCTGTCTGTTGGTGTATTTGTGTGTGTGTTGTTTGGCTGTTGGCAGAGACATGCACACGTTTACTTAAAATTTAATGATTTGCATCGGAGGGTCATAATTAAGTGCGACCATATTTAATTGAGCAGAAACTTAAAATCTGTTGCTGCTTTCAGCTGCCTTCAGCTGCAGTTGCTGCTGCTGCTGTGCTCGAAATTAATGCGACAAATGTCAATTAAAATTTCCACATACATGCACACACATACATGCAACGAGATGTTTGGTTTATTTTAATCTAATTAGTTAAGGAATGCATTCAATTTGTTCGGTCTGGCTGCTTTAATTAACAAATTCGAACAAATTCGAAGACGAGCGAGCGCAAAATTATGCACTCAACTTAAATTTTAATTAAATAAATTATTTTGGTGAAGATTTTCTTAAATTTATTTTATGAACTAAATTCTTTTTGGATTGTGAAATGTCTGCGCCACCAAAAACCGAAGCAAAATTTTCGAATTAGTCTCAAACGGAAGTGACGTCAATGGCAGCAATTGATTTATGATAATGCTAATAAAATAACAAACAAAAGCGCGAGGGACAAGAGAGCGACAGGACAAACAACGACAACATTGAGAAGCGTTAAGTTTTGAAAATTTAATAAAAGAAATATTAAGAAAAAAAAACAAAAAAGAAACGAAAAGACAGAACAGCAGAGCAGAACAGAGCAGAGCACAGCTCAGCGCAATGTTTGCTCATCTACTGAAAAATGTTGTTGACTGTATTTGAAAAGTTTTTCGTTTCGGTAATTTTTTTTTTGGTTTTTTCATAACGCGTTTCTTTGTTTTTCTTTGGCCTTCAGTTAGAGATGCAGAAGAAGTTGACGGAGAATATAAGAAAAAAACAAAAAGTGTAAATGTTGTCCTTTCAGTTTTGTTTTACTTTTTCCAAGTACATTTTTTTTTGCATTTTCCGTGCACAGTACATTACAATAGCAGGATCGCAAAAAGATTAGAAATCTCCAATTAAGGCAATTAAATATAAGACATTAAATTTCTTAAGTTAAAGTTTTATTACTGTGTAAAATCCAATTCAACAATTTTTATCGCACTTCAATTCTTCACCAACAACAACGACTGAAGATGCAATTTTCAGTTTATACTTGTTTCTTAATGAAATTTTAGTTTATAGTATATGAGAATTATACACTGAATCTTTTTTTGTATTAAAAAACATAGAAAAAACTGTGTTTTGAATATGTTAACTTTTGTTTAATACTTTTATTTCTTTTTATTAAAGAACAATTTTATACTTCCGATTAGTTTTATAACCTATAAAAAATATCTGAAAAATTCAATAATAATAATCTGCAGAACATTGAGTGCAAGGAAGTGCTGTGCGTTTACTTTTGTATGCCATTAACTTGAGCTGATGATGTCCATTATGACAGGCGAGAGTGTAAAGTCAAACAGACAAAGTGAAAAAATAAAAAGAAACAAAGAAAGAAGAACGAAAGAAAGAAAACAAAAATCAGTAAGAGGAGGTGTACTTTAATCTGCCGCCTGCCGATCCACCTTTTTTGCATTTTTCCCGGCCAGCTGAATATGTTGGAAAGGTATCCATTTCCGCTTTGATTTTTTGCGGCTTTCCTGATTTCCGTGGGTCTTCTGCGTTGTAAAAGTGCGTCTTTGTTGTGTTTTTTCATTTTCTTTTTCTTTTATTTGCTTTTTTTGTTCGCTTTTTGAATATGCTTTGTTGGTGTTTAGTGTACGCCCGCGTGTCCGTCGTCCTTTGTCCGTTGTTGTTCACTTTTTGATGTTTGGTAATTAGGCGAAAATCAGGCATCATTAATCATTGGCGCCGACGCTGACGACTTTTGTTACAGTTTGGCGGCTACGCTCCCGCAAAGACTATAACTGGCCAACTGGTAACGATGGTTTGGCCAAGAGAAACCCCATAATCAGTAGCATGAGTAGGCGTTGAAAGTGGGCGTGTATGCGGAATATAGGGAAGGAATCGTTGGCACAGCATGAGTGCGCGATAAATCAAAAGATTGAGTTGCAGCAGCCACAAAGGTAAGTCGAGGAAGTACCGCAAGGATTCGCAAAGGCGGACATGGAATTTGAGATCCATCTTAGCCGAATGCGAAAATGTTAATTTGAGCATTTTGTGAAGGTATTTTTGCTTAGCGGCTGAGGTGGGCGCAATTCAACCAGAAAAGGGATTTTATTTATTTTAAATTCAACTCGATGATTTAAAATTGATTTTGTTAATTTTTTATACGATTTGAAAGTTATTAAATTTAAATCTTAGTTCGAAATTTGAAAATTAATTTTTAGCTTTGACAGCGCGCACATCGCTAATCGACACCTTTATCTGACCTGACGGCAATTTGTCAAACAAATCCCTGCGCCGTGCAGTATGCTTTAAAATATTTAAACGATTTTCAGCTCAATTAGTTGCTGCAGCTTAAAAACCGCGTAATCGTGCGATTTTGTTTATGTATGTAGTATGCATGTGTGCGTGCGGCTGTGTACTTCGACAACGACACGCACAAAATTTTACTGTCTGCCGAATTAAGTGAGTATGCGTGCATATGCGTGTGCGTGTGTGCCGTCATTGTTGCAAAACCCAGTAGCAACTGCATTATTTATCGCTGCCGCAGCAACAACAGCAGCAATAACAGCAACAAGAGCTGCCCTAGCTGCAGCTGCGATGTCCCATCACGCTGCTTACGCATAATTACGCTGTGCCATGCCAAAAATGCAGAGCTACATGAATGCGGCACTTTTCTGCAGTTTCAGTTCATTTCATGATTTTATGTATGTGCAAATTATGATTTGATGTTGATGATAATGACAATGATGATGACGATAATGATGACGTTGACGTTGAGTGTGTGACTAGTTGTTAAATCCAGCTTGTACGCATAAGTGTGCCACTCACACACACATACACACGTGCTGTGTCACTGACAGTTGTAGTGCATGGAATATTAATGTATTGAATTGTGTGATTATGTTAGAAACTGATTTTTAAACTGCGGCATAATTTTAGGCTCAACAACCAAATTATGCGGCGTTTCGCTGAAGTGTATCTAAAAACGTTCGGTTATCGGTTTAGGCACTCAAACACGCCAACGGATAAGTGCCAATAATTAATTGCAAAACTTGATTTTCTATTGAAATATTTAAATTAAAAATGTATATAATAAAATAAAGTTTTGCTCAATACTCTGAGGGATGGTAGAAGGATAAAAATCCACTTGCCTCTAAAATTGTTTGTTGAGCATTTTATATTTCGTTTGCCAAGTGAATGGATAATGAATTATTTCAAAAGTCTTACTTGCCGCTTCAAAAAGTCGCAACATTTCCGAGATAAATATTTTCGTATGCACTCCAAACCGCAAATGAATTTCCGCCTTAGCAAAGGCCAAACCACACAAATCCATACACATGGATACGCTTAAGAAGGACACCCTTCACTGCAGCAACAGCAGCAGCAATTATGGCCTGCGGCTTAAGTGCGTGGTTCCGTGGTATCCACTCAGGATGCCAAAATATCCTGTTACTATCCTGTGACTATCTGTTCCGAATATCTTTTCGACACGCGAATATTTACTTTATTTGGCGGTGGAGTTTGCTTCTCACTGCTTCTATTTCGGGCCAACCAAATTTGTTGATTTAGCCCATATACAATACGCAGATTGGACGGACAGACGGACTTCTGCGTTTCCGTTTCCGTTTGCAATTTCTTCTTCTACTGCCGCTTCTTGTGCTTTTGCCGGTTTTGCCGTTTTGCCGTTTTGCTTTCGCTGCCAACTGCACACGCAAAGATAAGAAGGAGCTGCAGCAATTATTGCGCCAGAGCCAAGACCTCAATTAGACGCTCAAGTAAATAGTCTGCTAAATCGTTCGTCGACTTGAGTCTCGACGCGACTCGACTTGAATCGTCCCGACGCGACGCGACTCGATTCGCTTCGTCTTACTGTCGAAATGATTCGCATTTGCCATTTGCAATGTCAACACATTTTAATATTGGCGCAAATGCGAAAGTCGTGCTCGATTTTGTTGTATTTCGTTTTGCATTTTTGTAATTTCTTTTTTAATAACATTTTGCAAATGTTCGCAACAGTGTTGGGCAGTACTTATAGCACAGTGTAAATAATGACAAAGTTTTAAAAAATAAATTAAGTGTTGCTTTTAGTGTGCCATGGAGAAGGTTGCAGGTCTGGTCTAGTATAAGAAGAAAGCTTCGCATTAATAAAATTGTTTATATACCCACAAAATCGGTTTGAATAGTGTTTAATCTGTCGCACTTATCAATTCACAACACCGGAGCTTTTAATCTAATGTTATTAAGAAGTAAGATACAGCATTCCGTATATGATATAAATATATATACTTACATGTTTATAAACAAAACCAAAATATTCTAAGTTTATGATATGATTAAAATATAATTCAAAAAAACATAGACCAAGTCTTCGTGAAATATGAGAGGCAAATGATTCTGCTTCAGTTTAGAAATTTTTCCAAAAATATGAGATGTGGCCCTCTAGTGATTTACCAATTCAAAACTATTTTCTTAAAAATTATAAAAAAAATGCAAACATTCGCATAGTAAATGAAATTATTTATCTACTCGATAGATGTAAACGAAAAAGTTTGTTTGGCTCATTGCTGCTCCTTGTGTCCTTTCTGCTTAGTTTACGCAATTAACGCGTGAAATTTTACGCGCTTAGCGTATTTGCAGCTAATTTTAGCACGTTCTGCACTTTTTCTCGCATGCCACGCAAAATTTCGCATTTTTTGTCGCTTCGCTTCGTTTCGCTTTGTCGCTGCTTTGGCGCTGCTGCACACACCTCGCGCGCTCCTAATTGATGTATCCGGAGCGCGCGCACACGCTCGTAATAAAGTTTCAACTTAAAAGTGAAAAATGGCGACGGTTACTTTACTTTTTGTCGCCCGTCCGCCCTATCCGCCTGCCCGCCAGCGCGCGGTCGACTGTTGCGGTAATTAAACATTTGCGCTGACTCTGCGCACTTTTATACGTTTTTCTTGTTCTTGTTCGTGTACTTGTCGTTGTGGTTGTTGTTGTCGTTGTTGTTGTTGTTTTTGTTGTTGCTATTGCTTTTCTACTTAATATTTGCATAGCTAATGTCCTTAAGCGGATTTTCGGCGGAGCAGGAGAGAGTAAGAGAAGGACCAGAGCGAGTGCCAGCGCCCGCGGCAGCCGCGGCATCGTAATTATTTCATTTCGCGCTGTTCGCACATTTGCGCGTTTTATTGCAAATTTCTGTAATTTTATTAAAATGTGTTTTTCTTTTTCTTTTCGCTTTTGCGTTGCGTTTGCGCTGCGTTTGCGGAGCGGTTTCTTTTTTAATTTGCAAACATTAGGCGAAGTTTTTAATAGACTTTTGCTGTGTCGCCAAAATCCAAAATGTTGGTCGCTAATGTACTGTGGACGGACGCAAGCGCACATATTTTCCACTTAAACATTCTTTATTTGTTTGCTTGTAAGTGTGATAAGGTTATTTTAATGTATAAAAATGTATTTTCCCATATTTATATACATATTTTATACACATATTTTTAAGTAATAGTATACACGAGTGACTTTGCTCTGTCCTCCACAATGGACATTTATTTTGGGCTGCTGTTGACACAACGCTTCACACGAGATCGATAGCAACAATAACGCTCAACGCCGCATACATTCGCGCTTTGTTTTTCATATTGTATATTCCATACTGCATACAGATTTCCGTTTCCGTTTTCGCTGCGCGTTGCATGTCAAAATTGATTAAATGAATGTCGCAGCATAAAATACAAAAGACCAGCAATGGAAAAAAAAAATAATATAAACAAAAAATTGCAGTTTCGATAGTTGCCACTCAAAAATAACCAAAGTGTTGCCAGTGCGTGTCCAAAGAAAAAACCAAAGAAACTTTTGTGAACCAATTTTTACGTCCGCTGGAAGGAGGCCTCGATTTTATCGATCGAGAGGAAAATATCGGTCAGCAATTTTTCAATTATTTTGGAAAACAAAAAATAATTTAGTACCGTTTTGAAAACACGCGAAACGTAAAATGGAAATGCCTTTGCTTGAGTTTAAGCTACATTTTCCTTTTTTGCTTTCAAATGAAAACTGCGAGGAAAGTTATTTTGGGAAATTTCCGTATTCATTAAAACAACCGATTCGAATATTGTTACCAATATAATTGAAAGGTTTTCCGGTTTCTGCTTTCTGCCGAAAATGTTGAATCCAACATTTAAAATGCAAGAACGGATTTTCTGTTTTAAGCTTTTATTGCACAGAAAGAAAAACGTGATTTGTTTAACAACAAATCCGAAAATAAAATCTGAACTTCCGGCATAATTTAAACACTGCGGCTAAACTTTTGGCAGCTAATATTTTTTCTTTAACCATTTTCAAAATAAATGCTAATTCGCTTAAAATTTTGTAAATTTACACACTTTTGTTAATAATACTATTGTTGTCGCGTTAAATAAAATATGTCATCAGTTTACGTAAATTCGTGTATGGTGTAAATTTACAGTTTTTGAACACAAGTAAATATAATTCTACCAATTGTTTAAATTAAAACAAATCTTTTTATAGCTTTTTCAGACTTTAATTTGTTTCCCTAAATAATGTAAATTTCCACACAAGTTTTCACATAATTTTGATATCTCCATGTCATTTTTTTCACAGTGTCACATTTTGCTGGTGTCTTCAGTTTCTAAAAATTCGAGATTTGCCATTTTGAAAATGTTTTTGTGCCAAGCATTTCCTTTTCATATGCTACGAAAAGAACAACATACATAATATGCATTGCTGTTACGCCTTAAATACACTCACATTCATACAGATACACACACAAATACATAAATGCAAACAAACAAACAAACCGAAACTGGTAAATGCAACAGAACAGAATCGCAGTGATTGACTTATTTTATGTCATAGTTTTGTGCTGAGTTTAGGCGTTGCTGAAGCGGACGGGCGGACGTACGGTCAAACCGACATTTGTACACTCTTCACTTTATTTGACTGCCTAAGCTCCTAAGCCCCTCCACCCTGCACCCTTCTACATTTTAGAAATTTTTATATTTTTTTCTCTACTTCGAATGTTGCAAAAATGTGTCAAGTCAGTGTGAAAATGAAGCTGCAGTTTTATTGAAATATTGCGGTGCTGTTCTCATGTGCACATGTGTGCATGTGTGTGTGTGTATTTGAGCAGGAATTTAGATTGACTTTTATTAAAATTTATGATGACTTGCTGCATATGCGACAAAGAATGTTCCTCGGAGTCACACACAACCCACACCAGTGGTCAAATAAATAGAGACGCTCTCAGAAAGGTTTTTGCTTTTAATTTGTTGTTTTTATTTTACAAGCAGTCGTTCGATTTATTAAAAGGTTTTTTTTTTGGTTTTTATTTTGATTGGGCTATGATTAGTTCAAATCTGAACACATACTCCGAATGGTAAGAAATTTTCCAAAAAGCCGATTTTTTTGCACACAACTGTAAGTGAGAATTATTTTTTTTCTTTATCCTAACGAGTTTGTGGTGCGTTTCATTTAAATTGAAAATGAGAAAATTGTATAAAAATTTCCTAGTAAATTTTAGACTTCTTTTGGTCATAAAAATGAGAACAAGAATATCCAGGAGCGACTAGAATTCGTTATATTTATACATATATATAAGTTTGTGTTGTTTAAAAGCACATTTAAAAGTTTTTATGTAAAATACAAACTAAAATCTTGTTTTCCTTTGAAGCAGCATTTTTTTTTCAACATCATCTTTTGTTGCATAATGTTTCTACAAAACGCTTAATTTTCATTAGCGGCGCAAATGCCGGCCAACGCCAACGCGAACCACTTCAATATTACGAAAAACATTCGCAACCGGAAGCGGAAACTGTAAAACATCGTAAAAAGAGCCCGCGTAGAAGAAGAAAAATAACAACAAAATTACATGACATGCTGTAATAAGATAAAAATACGAGCAAAGCATAAAAGGAACACAATTTTTTGTAAAAAGAAATAATGGAAAAAACGAAAACTGTAAAATTATAAAAAAAAGTATTTTACTTGTTATCGCAAACAAATGCGGCGCCCACATGCACCACAAACGCCTGCCTGCCTGCCCCCAAACCAAACAATACAATGCGGGCACAGAACCGCAACAACAACAACAACAACAACGAAATTAGCGATACAAAACATATATCCCGCCAAGCATAATAATCACAGCAAGCTGGAAGCCTTTGGCGTTTGGTATGAATTGTGCAGCGCGCGCGGACTTTTCCGCTGTTTTTGCTGCTGCTGCCACATGGAGTGGAACTGATGAATTGAATTTTCCACGAGGCTATGATTTTTTTGTGTGAAAAATTTCGCTGCTGAAAACTTAATTTTAAGCAAATATTGTGATGCGTTGTTTCGAGTGATCACAGAAGAGGACATTTGCTATTATTAACTGTACAATAAATGCAAGATACGCACACATGCATACGCAAAACATGAATCACTTTTTACTGCTATTTACTAAAGCATGGCGATATGTCTTCAAGAACTTTTATAAAATAAAAGAAAAAAAGTTATTCAACATGTCAGAAAAAATTTTGAGAAGCTCGTCAAAATGTATTCAATAAGAATTTTGCTTAAGATTGTTTGATTTTTAATTTTAAGCGCTTCATCTTATATTAAACAAATGTTGAGTTAAACGCTTTTAGTTTGACTGTTTGTCATTATGACTCTCAATTATGATAACATCCGATTATGAACATCATTTATAAGTTAATTAATTAAAAGCCAACTTTGATGCGACTTCATTTTGGTAAATCGATGCCGCATTGAGCGCCTAAAATTATGCCACGATTGCAGTTTATGTGGTTGCGTTGCAGTTCAGCCAATGCCGAAGCGTTTAAATATTGTGGCGAATATTTGTGCTGGCGCTCATTTAGACGCGGTAATAAACCAACAAATATGGAAACACTCACACGCTCCCGATCATGTTCTCTTAAAAATGTAAATTCAATTGAAATTGTTGAACAAAAACTAATTTTCAATTGTTTCGTATTGCCTTAAAAGAAAAACAAAACTTTATACATATAATCACAATACAAACAAATCGCGTTTTCAAGGTTGTTTTTCTTGTGCGTATTTCTTTTTTTTAATTTGCAAAATTGCATCCGGCTTACATCCGCTTGCATAATTATTGCAGCGTTGCAAATTGTATGGAAAAACAAAATTTCCACTGGCAACACAAAACGCTAAGTGCAAGACCGTCCGTCGGCCAATGTAGAAGCAAACGAACGAACGACCGAATGAAAAAAAGAAACAAAATTAAAATGAAGCGCCGGGCAGCGCCCACACATGCCGCTGCATTGCAACAGGATACAAAAGGATAACAAAAGAACGTCGGCGGATCTGCTGCGTACACGTGGCGTGGCGATTTAAGTGAATTAGACTTGTCGTGAGTTTTTTGTTATTTATAATTTCTAAAAATTTAACATTTAAATATGTAAATGCATTTTCTCAAAACCAGTCTTGTGCGTATGTGCGTGTCATTGTCTAAATTATGTTTTGTTTGTGTTGCACAAGCTGGTTACACTGCATATGTATGCATGTTAAAAAATTATGGTCCTCTTTTGCAATGCAAGAGAAACATACACACACATACTCGTACAAACAAACGGGATAACCACTTGGACCACTTACGTTTAGCTGCGTGTGTGCAGCCGCACGTGGCGTTATGTTTGTTCATGTAAGTTGTTGCTGTTGTTGTTGTTGATTTTTAAAGTGTAACTTACATTCTCAGTTGTGTAAATATTTTTTAACATTTTTACTTTTTGTATGTTTTATTTTTTGTTAAATGTATCGCACAACTTTAATTCTTTTTGTTTTGTTTTACTTTCTTGGATTAAAAGTGTGAAACGTTTTTTTTTTTTGTAATTATACTAAGTAGCAAAGGCAAAGCGAATTTTTTTTTGAAATGCATTTCTAACGGGCTCTAATCACAAACTGATAATTCTATTTTGGACGAAATGGATCCATTTTGGGAATTAAGGGTAGTCTTCACCTGATCTTAAATACAAAATTCCAAAAAAGAAAACTTTTAAGTTGATTTTTGGAAGCAAAGACAAATTTTATTAAAGTTATATCCAGATTTTTATGGGTTTATCGATTTTAGATTAAAAGCTCCTCCTTTATATATACATATGTATGTATTGTCATACCAACCTCGCCTACTTATGGGTTGTCACAAATGCGTGCATGGGCGTTTGCTGAGTATAAAAAGCAGCAGCTTATAAATGTAAAATGAAATATAAAAAGTTGCGAAAAGGACATCTCAGAAATAACAATACACAAACACATACACATACAAGCGATATTTCTATTAGGCAGGCAGGCATGCAAATATACAAAGGACAAAATATAATTTTTTCCCAAGACGAATAAGAAAAAAAAGAAAGGTCACTAAAACATTTGCTTTTTATAATTTATACGCTGATTATGTGAAGTATTTTGTGAAACACACACACACACACACACAACGCACACACGTTCACATGAATCCTTTTCTCATTTCAAATCATTTTTGCCTAAGTTAGCATTTTTTTAAATTGCTACAAGAACAACAAAAAAATAGCAACAAAATTGTATTTGTATTTTCAAAATACCAGAAAGGATATTGACACAGAGTCCGGTTTTTGCCACGTATCTATCTATCTATGTATGTGTGTGTGTGTGTGTATGAGTTTATGCATAAATATGCTTTGAACATTTTGTTGCTACATTTTCTGTTGCGGACAATTTCATTTCAATTTGCTTTTAAAGGACAAATGCCGAAAACAAGTTATGCATAAAAATAAGGTCTGATTTCCCTTCGTGTTGTTGTTGTCGTTGTTGTGGTTGTTGTTGTTATTGTTGTCATTGTTTTGTTCTATTTTGTTACTGCTTTTGTGCTAAAGAATGTCCTGCTTAAGTGAAATTTGCTTCGAAATGCAATCTTGCGAAAATGAACACGGGACTGGATGCCTTTGCTCCTCGCTTTTGGGCTTCGCTTGGCTTGGGTGCAGAATGCAGATAAATGTCTAAATTTAAATAATGAACTTAGGGACAAGCAAAACAACAACAACAACAACAACGGCAACAACAGCAACGGCACCAACGACAACAGAAAAGGTCAGGTTAAGGACCTGATTTTATTATCATTTCGTCTTTTGGTTTATTGAAATAAAGCGCAGACACTTTCCAAATAAACTTGCCCGCTAAATGAGTGAAATCCTTTGAAGCGCGCGCCCGCTTCTCGGTCGCAGCTAGCCGAAAGCAATGAGGTGTGGCATGCCACAATTTGCCAAAAGCATAAATGGTATTTTTTTTAACTGTATCTATTCTTGTCGAAGCACTCTTTTAATTTTAATTTCTTTTATTTAAGCAGAAAGCACGAACCGTTATTTTGTTTATTTGTGTTGGTTGCACTCGGCAATATTTTTACACTCACAAACACACACACACTCAAATTTAAACAAACCATGAAGTACCCTCATGCCACAATTGAACAAACTCTCACACATACCCGCACTCGCGCTGCAGTCTTGGTTCCTCTTTCCGTGCCGGCACCAACCACTTCCGGTGCCCTTGTCTTGCACGCCATTAAGTGATAAGCACCCGCACCCGTAGCAACGCGGTATTTTCCGCCAGCGGCTGCAACAGAAAAAAAATTTTTTAACAAATAATGTAAAAAATATACAACGCTAGAATCAGTGATGGACACTATCTAGGTATACAAATGTAAATTATGTCTTTATACTTATTAAATCCGATTAAGACCTCTTCCAAAATCGTGTTTCTCTAATGGCTATTTCTATTAAAGCCTCATATCCATAAGACACTTGGTGTACTTTATAGCATACTTTTCAACATAGAGCTTCGTATGAATTTTAAATAATGAATAAGAGAAATCAGCTGTTTTGCCATAACGCGAAATATAATAGAAAATTAGAGAGAGAGAGAGAGAGAGAGAGAGAGAGAGCGAGAGAGTGAACTGAGATCAGTTAGCTGTCACACTACTTGACAAACGCAAATTGATGAGAGTAGCTCTCAACGTACAAATGGAACCATGGCAAAAATATTACTGAAAGGCGAAGAATTGTACATACCTACCTAAGCAAAAGACTTGTAATAATTTTATTCGACAGAACTACATACATATCGAAACATATACAATATTTTAGCTTGTCTTCACGATATATCAGGCGGTAAAAATCTTGAACTCTCGTTGTCGTCCAAGTTTCACTACCACACAGCAGATGGCGGGCATGCTGAGTGACTTGTAGAGCGTGGCTTTATTTTAAAATTAACAGCGCGGCAACTATTCCAACACTGGCAAACGTAAAAAAAGAAAGAAGATAGAAAAAAACGCAAAGTTTACAATTTATATTTTTATATTCTTGAATAATTTATAATGCTGCCACGGTCGGTGTAGACAAACAAACAACAATAAAATACGAGTGCGAGTGCGAGCACAGAAAATAATGTAAAAATGAGAAAGATATTTAAATAAACGAAAGAAAGCAAGAAATAAACACAAAGAGGAATTGTTCCGCCCTGTGCACCGATTTCGAAAAAAAATTATCTTAATGCAAACGAATGTGTTTCCGCTTGTGCTTGTTCTTCTCGCTTGTTCGTTGTTGTTGTTGTTGTTGTTGCTGTTGCTGTTGTTCATTGTGTGCGTTCTTGCGTTTCCGGGCACAAAAGGTGGCTTTTTCTTGTTTGTAAAGTATCTCTTGTTTTTCTTTTTTTTTTGTCTCATTCGCCAACAAACTTGTTTATTTGTTTGTTTGCTTTCTGCTTACAGCAACAACAAAAAAAATCTGTTAATTAGGCGCACTGTACAACATTATTTATTTTTCTAGTTTGAAATGCGCCCAACAGACTTTCGCGTTTTTCTGCTTAAATTCGCTGTAGTTGCGGCCTTAGCACCCGTCATTATCAACGCGAATATCAGCGCTGACTGTCCGTCTGCTGCTTCTTCTTCTTCAGCGCCATCTTGTCACACGTTTTCTTGTTCAACAAAACAATATTAAATCAAAAGTGGGCCGCTCCCTTCGCTTCTTACGCTTGTATGCATATAGTACAAGCAAGCAGCGAAATAAAAAGGAAATAAATAAAAAACTGTGAAGATAAAAAAGAAGAAAATAAACGGAAAATGTCCTGTGCCCGTCGCATGTCGCGAGCATAACGTACCATCAGGAAACGCATTAGCGACAATAATGACAGCCATAAACGAGCGAAGATCAAAAACATATTTCCACTATTATTTCACGTTGCTCTTGTGTGCGTGTGCGTGCGTGTGTGTGCGTGTGCCTGTCGCGTAGATTTTATTTCTTTTTTATTGCTTTTGTAAAAAAAGAAATTATGTGAGGGCAGATATGTATGTAAAAAGAACCATATGCCTATGCCTTACATATAATTATCCTCGTAAATGTTTATTGTGGCATTAAAAGTTATACAAAAATGTTAATAATATTATTTAAAAATAAATGCTATTACGAAACTCAAACAAAATGAGAGCAACTATTTTCGAATTGATTTTGAGCTATGTCATTATTTACTCACAAGGAAAAAAATTTGTAGAGATAGAAAATAAAACAAACAATCGAACTGCTCAAACTCTCCAAATGCAAACTGCCTTATTGACTCAGAATCAAAACGAGCAAAGCACTAAACGAGCAATCGAAATTCGCTCAAAAGCAAACAAGCCAAAAATGATGATAGCATTTAATAATCCCGTTACTTCTATCTACTACTTGAATTGCTACTAACCAAAAATTTTAAAGATTTTATTCGATTTTTCGTTTACTTTTTTGATACAATAAAAAACCAGAATACAAAACGACGAGATTAGCAGGAAAACAATCAGCAAAGTTAAACAAACGGAAAAAACAATTCATAATACGCTCATTTTTTTATTGCTTTTGGCATATATGTATGTATAGTATAAGTACATTTGTATGTATGTGTGTAAGTGCCGGGAGGCCAAATCAATTGCAGAAAAACTTTTTAATTACCATGTCGATTTGAGTTGTCTCCCCTCGTTTATCTGCTGCACTCCTCTCAGTGCTGTGTCTTTATTAGTATGTGTGTGTGTGTGATTGTGTGTGTGTGTTTTCTTTTTTACTCACATGCTTTGCATATTTGTTTTCGATATTTATACAAAGTTAGATAAAAAAAAATCCTGATTGTGTGAATATAAAGAATAAGAAAACAAGCACGAGATCACAGTCGGTCTTACTGACTAATAACAATGCACCTTTAAAATAAATAAGGGTGGTTCATTGTTGCAACAATTTTTAACGCAAATTTGTTTGAACAAATATTTTGTTAATAAGAAACCATTAAAGTTAATATTATAATATTTTTTAAAATAAAACTTAAGTAATTAGATTGCGATATATCTTTTAGATCCTTTGAGTTCCAAATTAAAATTTGTAAGGGGCTCATTTTAACATTATAAAAAATAGTAATAGTAAATAAAAACCACTCTAATATTTTCAACCCGAAGGAAAGTTTTATTATTTGGTATTTCAACTTTTTATCTCTTATGGTTTCGTATAATACCGTAAAAGCAATAAATTAGTATTCTTGCAGTAGTGGGCGTGGTCATGACAGCCATTGTCAAGGCCAAAAAAGCAAGCAATGTGCAAAATTTCAGAATAGACAGACAGGCAGACAGACATGTCAAGATCAACTTAGTTTTATCTATATCTATTTCTATCTTTAGTATTTCTCTATGTTACAAACATTTGCCCAATCACAATATACGAGTGTACCACTGAGTGGTGCATAAAAAATCACCGCCAAGGAAAGAAAGAAGAAGTTAGCAGCACAAGTTTTCGCTCGCTCATTGACGAGCGTACGAACAAACGAACCAACGAGCGAACGATGATGACGAGCGATGATGATGATGGATTTTCAAAACATCTTTCAACTTTTCTGCTGGTATTTGCTCAAGGATTAATATGAAGACTATGCAAAAACAAAAACAACAAAAATAAAAAAAAATAAAAACGAAAAACAAAATCAAGAGTAGAAATAGCAAAAAATTCAAACAAATCTGAAAAAGTTGAGCTAATGATTTGTAAAGAGCGTAAGGCAAATTTAGAATAAAAAAAAAGTGAAAAAGTGTTTGTACGAGTATAATCAAAAGAAGGATTTTCGAATTACAGAGCAAAAAGCAGCCGCACAAAAGCGCACACGCATACATATACAAAAATGTACAAATACAAAAAAAAAAAAAGTTAAGCAAAACTTTTTGCATTCACTCAAAGATCTCTTTTTTTTACTTTTTATTTGCTGTACTCTTTGCTTAATTTGCTTTTGCTTTTGTAATTGTTTTTCTTCTTTTTTGTGTGCAAATTTTTTGCTAGTTAATTACATACAAACAAACACAAACACATGCATTTCAGTGTGGCGTATGTAAATAATTTAAAAATGTTGTTTATTTCATTTGAGCTGAAGTGCGGCGCTTGAAATTTGTTTTTAAACAGATTTTGTTGGCCCTTGCCTTTATGAATTCTCACTCAAGTTAAACAAATTTTTCATTTTTTGTTTGTTTGATATTATTAGAGAGAGAGAGAGAGAGAGAGTGGGAGGTAGGAGTGGCCTTAACTCTTGCACTTGTACCATTTTTGGTTTTGTATTCTATTTAAAAACATTTTTTTTTTTATTGTTTTTGCTTTACTGCAGTAATTAGCCACGCATACATGCAAACTTTTACACACGTTCAGCTACTTGATTTTTTTGGGTTCTTGCTTGTAGTATTCTTGTTTTTGTTGTTTTTAGTAGTACTTGCAGATATTTAGAATTTTTTTGATGAAGCGTGTTGAGTACGAAAATCGCTGAAAATGAATGTCAAATTACACGCTGCAAGAGAAACGAATTATATCAAGTGGCGGGAAGAGGGAATCGATTTAAAAATTATATTCAATATAACATAATTAAATTTATAACTTGCAAGATAAATATCCAACAACAATTTCATGAAATCGTTTACTTAATTTTTGTAAACGTTTTCAGTTGAAGCATTTAAGCCAAACAACTTATGAAATTATTTAATAACAAATTTAAAACTCACTTCAAATATTGAAAGTTGTCTAATAAGTAAATTGCTCATACTCAAGTATGAATGTGTTTGTGTGTGTGTCTGTGTGTGTGTGATAACGAGAAGCGGCAGCTGTACTCACTCTCATAACCACCACTTCCACTACCAGCAAAAGAAAAGAAAACAAAACAAAGCAGCAAGTACACACAAAAACGCAAAAATACACACACACATATATCCATACATACACCACTACATCCACATCCGCAATTTTGCGCATATTTAATCCGCCTTTGTAAACAAACAGCGTTCGCTCTTCACAGTTACTTCTTGTGCGAGCGCTTTTCTCGCTTTCGCTTCTTCGACTCGCACTCCTACTCGAACGCTAACTGTTTTAACTGTTTAAACTGTTGTTTTCTTTGCTCGCACGCGTTGTTTTTGTTGCAACCAATGTTGTTGTTGTTGTTGTGTGGTTTGTTTAAGGTATTACTTTTTGCTGCAATGGCTGAAGGAAGCGGAAATGAAAACGAACGAGCAACAGCGCTGAATGCCGGCTTCATATTCCAACCAACGCTTTAATAGAGGCAAAATTGCGCAAATTGTTGTTGCTAATATTTAGATGATTATCCAAAGCAGTTACTACACAGACAAGCACATACACATAGACATAAACACACGCACACAACACTAAACATTTAGGGTGACATGGCAGTGGTTGAACCAGAGATTGCCAGAAGAAGACATTTCTTTTTTTTATTTCACTTATATTCTGAACATATGGAAAAGGATTTTATAAAATAAAAAAATATTTTGTTAAACTAATCAACAAACGTGAGATCCGTTCCAAATGCAACTGATTCAATTAGCGCCGTGACAGTCTATAAAGCACTAGTAACAATTTGCATCTAAAGAGGACAATGCCCCCTTAAAGGTCCTCACAACAAACACGTAAAATAACACAAAAGAGCAGCAGCGGCAGCCGTTGAAAGCGCATTCAAGTGGAAGCGCAAACAAAGCAAAGCAAAACAAAACATTTTTAAACTATTTTCCAATTGAATGCCGCAAAATATTTTTCGCATTTTTCGCTCGCAACACATTCGAACAATTTAATTTTGAATTGTTACACAAACAACAGCAACAACAACAATAGCCAGAGCAACAACAAGAACACAGTAATGCGCAATATTGATCGAATTGCATTTACCGGCTTGAATGCATGCAACGTTAAACAATCTAAGCTCTCGGTATATGCCACGCCCACCGACAAAAGGCTCGCGCACGCACATATCACACACACACTTGATGATAGCAGGGCGCGGCGGTAGTGTCGGCGCCTATTAGTATGCAGCAATTTTTTGCTTGCATACATTTTTTTGGGTGGGAAATTCCAAATCAAAATATCAAAAATATTTCCCGAGCCGAGCGTTGATCACAATTGGCAGCTTGCTACAAATAAAAAAAAGAAATGCATTAGAAAAAAAGAATATCTATAAAATTTTTACATATATTAAATTTAAAAATCAAACAAAAATTGGTAAAAAAAGAAGAAGAAGAAGAAGCACCGTGTTTGCTAACAAAATTCTGTGCGGTGGCAGTTGTGCAAATATTTTCGCTGGCGCATAGTGGCGGCGTGTCCTGCTGCGAAAGCGCTGGCAACAGAACCAAAGCAACAACAAACACAACAACAACAACAACAAAGACTCCAATATAAAATTTGGCTGGATTTTTTTTGTCAAAGCCTAAAAGTATGCCAGGGGAATGCTGCATTTTGTTTTTATTTTTGCATATTTAGGTAAGCCGAGCGCATTTTTTATTTTATTTCCGTTCTATTTAAAATTTGTGTTTGAAATGTTTTAATAACATCAACATGGCTGCCGGAAGTTGTTTTAAATTTCGTTCGTTCGTTTGCTCTCGGCTCAGTAAATTCAATTTGTTAATATACTAAAAATTTTATTTTTTAAAAGTATTTATTTGTAATGTGTGTGTGTGCTCTTAAAAATGCAACTTTTTTTTTGTATTATATCTGTTTTATTAAAGTTGTGTTAGTTGTTTTTAGGCGCATACCGTGCCTAAGGGCATGTAAAAAATGCATGTGTGTATGTGAGCTTGTGTTTTTTTTAATGTTCAAATACAATTTCAAAAATGTGACCAAAGTTCAGGCGTAAAATATGCACAAATTTGCGAGTAAACAAAATCATGCATACATTTACAAAGGCAAATTTTTAAACAATATTAGTAAGCTTCTAAATAAATAAATAAATATTTTAAATTATATTCGTAGAGCTTTAAAACCAAAACAGATAAATCCATTAAAAATGAACTTGAGGAAAACTTAAAATGCCAATTGAGTCTTCGAGATTAACTGACTAAAATTGTATCTGGATGTATCTTAATGTAGCTTGAGTGATGTTATTATCAAAATTTGTTCATTTCGTTCAAATTAATAAATTCGTTTTCAATCAAACTTTGTTTAACCGAAACATGTTTTTATAAAAGTAACATCTTAACGGTTAGCAAATTTTGAATTATTCGCCCAAACATTATTTACTCTAGAGTCTAACCAAGTGGTAAATGCAGCTAGAATATATAATTTTTTGAGACAAATTAATATGTTTGACATAAACGAATATTTATTTAATACATCAATTTATCTAGTAAAATAATGTTACATAATATTTAGAGCAATTACATTTTAGTTACCCTAATCAAACACTTTATTTGATGCAAATTAATATTACAACAATCATATTGGTTTATTTGAGACAAATAAATTCTTCTTCGTTAATAAAAAAAATATTTCGAACAAATTTCTTGCCATTACCGCCTGCACTACCCTAACTAATCGGACGACAATATTCGCTTGGCATAACAAATAATTTTGTTTAGTAAGTTTCTGCTGTCCGGTTTGTTGCTGTTGTTGTTGCCGCAATTAAACTTAATAAACAAATTGCTCAGCGCAAACTTCTTCCGGTGCTCCGTGGCTATTTAATTTCGCTAACTTCTTTGACCAATACAAATGCGAAAATAATTCAGCGTAATTTAAATATTTTTCAAATACGAGCGCGCGCGAAATATCTAAACACAAAACCACGAAACCACGAAACAGCGAAGGAAAAATAGAAAAACGTGAAATGCGGAAGCGTAAGTGTCGGTGTGTGTGTGTATAACTGTCACTGTATACATTTGCAAAACTTTTGCTAATTTATTTGTGTGTGTGTGCGTTCAGCGCAAGCGATTGCAGCGAGCGGCGTAGTATAGTGGTATAAGTGCTTTGCCCTCGACTCGTGACTTTTCATTTTTAATTCGCACCTTTTTTTATAGTTGTTTCCGTTTTTGTTGTTGTTGTTAATATTTAAAATTATTCAAAGTGGAATTCTTGCGCTGGCGAATGCCTTGAACTCGTGAGAAACTCGTCCGAGGGGACGTTGAAGAATGTCGCGCGCAAAAAGAATCCTTTTTTTTTCGTTTTTGTTTGCGTGTGTCGCACACACACACACAACTTTAATTAGAATATTTACAAAGGGGGCGTCATAGCGCTACAATTCCTCTTTACATCTGCGCAAACAACGAACCCCTCCACCCGCTAGTGGGGGTAATGGCAAGTGAAGCCAAACTAAACCACGTGGAAAAAGCGCAAAGTTAACTAATGCAAAAGAGCTCATTTACATTTTGTGCATAATTTCACATTTTCACACGAAAGCGGCGTAAAAAATCTTTTGCTGTTGTTTTTGTTTTTGTTGTTGTTCACAAAAATTTTTGCAACACTTTTGCCAGCAGAGACGTCTTTGCACAAGAGTAGAGGGCCATGCACTTTTCAAGCGTTCAAGTGTGATGCGCTCTCTAACAATGGTTCAAGTCAAGCTAAACCGTTGTTTGAATACCCTACAATATATTAGATACATTTTTTTATAATTAACTTTCTTTAGTTGAGTAGAATTCTTAAATTTTCTTCTGTTTCTTTTGAATTTTAGATATTTCTGAGACCAGGATAAAAGTTTTGATTTTGCATTTGTGAGTCAGCGCTTAATCTAGCAAGCAGAGTTGAAGCTTCATTCAAAGGACGTTAACTGGGAACCATTGAGGTAAGAAAATTGTTGTAATATTATATTTCTACATCCTATTAGGAAGCATTTTAGCACTTAAATACAAGTATGGTTATGTATATAGGATATTGATCGAGTTTTGGAAAACCATTCAAGATTTAATTTTATCGCATGAATCTTAAGCTAGTTTAAAAGCTGGGAGCAATAATTTAGCTTTTTTGTTTATCGCCAATATATAATTTTTTCAACTCCGTCAACATAATTTTAGAGCATATCACGTTGCCGTTGAATGTCTCAATAGCCAGACCAAAAACTAACGTACCCAACTAAACTGCAGTGCAGTGCGGAGTATCTGCCATTTATACTCGCGTAGATATAAAAATGAGATTTAATGAAAAAACACACAACAACAACAGCAACAAAAAGATGATGATAAAAAAAACTTGAAGTAAGCGAAAAAAGTGCAATTTTAATTGAGATGCGCATTTTTTAAATAACTCATGTGGATTAATTTAAGATGCAGCAAAGTGCGGAAGTGCGGCGGTTTGTTCCGGCTCTCGCGAAATGAATGAAAAGAAGCGTCTGTGCGTGGGGAGGGGGGGAGAATATGGAGCGGTGTGGAAAGTTTGCTGTTATGTCGGTATGTGGCGGAGGGAGCGGTAAGCGACGCTGGTTGGGCGCTGGTTAAATTGCTGAATAAACACGCACGAGTGTAATTTGTGTCTGAATTAAATTAATTAAACTCGGTGAAAAGTTTTGCTGTTATTTTTTTCTGGTTTTCGTGTTTTTTGTTGTTGTTATTTTTATATACACGAGTATACGCAGCGGCGATGGCATTGGGTAACAAGTTGGTTGGGCGGTTGAGGGCGTGGCGACGGCATGAGTGCGCGTTAACGCATTTGTAAATGTTTTAATGGAAATTTAAACGGTTTTATCGTTGGTTTGCTATTTTTAATTAATTTGTAAAAAGTTTTAAGATACGTTTGTGTGTGTGTGTGCATATATTTATATGTGTATGTGGATAGTGTGAGCGTTGGCATTTTAATTAAATGTAATTTAATTAAATTACTACAATTCACTTTGTTTTTTTTATTAACATTTTTATTTCAATTTTATTTGTATTTGTAATTTGCTTATTTATCTTGAAATGGCTTATTTACTCCAGCCACTCACAAGGCGAATGAGTGGCTTTTCATTTAACTATATGCAAATAACCTGGGTAAATGGTCCTTTGAGTGTGTTCGATTTCTTTTATTAATAGTTGAGTACAAACATTTGTCCGATATTATATAATTAGAAATTATGTAATATGTCCGGAGAAAAGGGAAATATAAGGAAACGTCCAACTTGGGATTATGTCATGCCATCGTGCTAACTTTTCCAAGGAGCTATGTCAATACTTAAATGTTTGCATATATACAAATTTTGAGCTTTGGAGCAGATTATATGAAATAGTTAGGAAGCCAATTAAGCGCATTTAAAAAATGAAGAATTTTCGAAAACGAAATAAAACTCCCTGGAAATTGTTGAAAATTAACCTAACCAAATTAATTATTTTGACTTTTGACTCTCCAAAGTAATAAAAAATTAAGTTTGTCACACCAAATAAATCTAAATTTGTTTATTATTATTTTCCTTTTTCCGGGCGAAAATTAAGAAATAAAAAATTTCGCATAATTTCTGCTTAATGTGCACAATTAACTATTAAAATGCCTAACTGCGACCCGCCCGAGCCCCCGACCGCCCGCCTTTTGCTTATGAGCGCTATTAACTTTAGGCAGGCAGAGGCAACGGCAGGGGCAGAGAGAGAGATATGATATATAAGCCAATTGAAAAAACCACATAAAAACTCATATCAAGCATTGCCCATTAGGCTGGCCTTTAGACTGGTCAGTAACTTAGTTGGAAAGGTTTTTGTTATTTTGGTTTTTTATTCATTTTCATTTCAATAGTCAACTCTTTCAATAATATTAAATGAATTACATTTTACATTCTTCTCTTTTTTTTGGAATGGGCAGAAATCAAAAATGAGAATAGTGGGCGCCAGAATAATCTCACCACATTCGTTTGAAATATTTTTTAACAATTAAAATAACTTTTTTTGAAAAATGTTAACTTCATAGAAATTTAAAAGGTCCGCTTTGGTTATATTTTTACCCCGATTACCCCCAACTTGGAACGCATGTCAACACGCAATAAAAAAGAAAAAATATGCACATAAAGAAGAAAAGAAGAGAAGAAGAGAAGAAGAGGGAGAATACAAAAATTGTGTGTGACACTATGAAAACTTATTTATGACCAAAGCGCCAAGTGAAAATAAAAATTCCGTTTGGCACATAAACAACAACAACAACCACACACACACGCACATTCAAACAGAAATACGGGGCGACTATAGACGTAGCGAAACCAAGGAGCAGCAGCAGCACCACGTGCCGAAAGCGCAGCACTTTTTCATTGTTGTCCCTAACCGAATTTCGTTGCGCCCAAAATGCCCAAAAAAAAAAGACCCGGCATACACCAGGACCACATTCCAAAATATACAACAACAACAAAAAAAAAGAAGCAGTAAATTTCGCATCTTTCTTTGCTCCTCTTTTCCGCTATTTTCGTTAATATTGATGCCCGGAAGAATGTTCTGCGCCGCTCGATCTGCCCTCAACAACGCGACGCAGCGCTCTGCTCAGTGCTGCCTGCTGCCTGTTTTCTCTTTTTTTTATTTTTGGAATTTTTTTGCTCATGTCTCTTGGTGCGCGTTTTTCATCATTCGCGAATCATTTGAATATTTTTACACGTCGTTTATTCCAAACGTTTTTGGTGACGAAAATTGCGTAACCGGAGACGCTAAACGAAAAGAAAAAAAAACCGTTTTCACCTTTTTCTGCCTCCCGCTTTCATTTTTTGTTGGTTTTGTTTTCTTAAGTACAGTCACTGCCGAAAATATTTGACATCAACTTTTCATATTTAGTTCGCATTTTGATATGAAATTCTGATTTGGAATTTTTATTGTTTTGTTTGATTTTCAAAGAATAAAACCAATTTCAAATAGTTTTTTAAATTAGGGAAATATATTTTAAAAGATATATGTTATATAAAAAGTTTAATTATTTGTTATTGGAACCAAAAAGTTATTTCATAGTTGGGGCTTTAACTCAATTTTATTAAAATTTACCATTCAAATATGATTTGTTGAGAATGCATAAATTTTCAAAAGTTTTCAAGATATGACAAGAACTAGTATAACGGGTTGTTTGGCTTCAGCCTCCCCGGAAAAGTGTTCCAGTTTTTTTGTGGCGACAATTTTATTTTATACAAATATAGTTACGTTGGTAATAGATAGGTAAGACATATAATGTATCAAATAAAAGGTAATCCAGTCAGCTATAATCTTAAGAAGGATAGTTTTTTTTTCCTTTGTAGATTTGTCGATTTAGTCCAATAATGCATTCTATAACTTCAATATTTATTGCTAATGCTACAATGAGGTCAAAGCTTTCCTTTTGTCCATATATATTTCATTTTGTATTACAGACTATAGAAATATATTTTAAAAATTAATTGCAAAACAAATTCCAATTCTTTTTTTAAGTCACCCACTGTACCCGCTCATATTTTATATCTATCTGGGGACGCTCGTTATCAAAAAGAAGAGGAAAAAGAAATGTCATCTACCTTTTGCAAACGAAAACGAAGTGAGAGTGAGTTGAATATATTTGCACGACGCTCGCGACGTGTCAAATGACGCACGCGAACGCAAGTGACTTATGGTTTTATTTTGTTGTTGTTGTTGTTGCCTTTAGCAGTAGCAGCACAACTTTTCAAACGTCATCGAGTGCGAAAGTAGAAAGGGTAGTCTCAGCGCCCCGCCGCCGCCGTCTCAAGGGTGTGGAAGTGTCGCGGCGGCATCGTTGACTCTGTGAAAATTTAAATTGTTACACATTTGCCTAAGTGGCTAATAAAAAATCATAATCGCCCAATTATTCTCTTAACGATGCTCGGTCTACGTGCGAGCAAGCGAGCGAGCAAGCGAGAGTACTATATAACAACTCTAATGTGCGTGTGTTTATGTGTGTGTGTATTGGTCTATAGGAATGTCGAATGTTTGCGTGCTCTGGTATGTAAATGTTTTGACGCTGGCGTATTTATTTATGTATGTATGTATGTGTGAGTAATAATCTTGCGAAAATTAAAAATGTGGCTGAAAAATTTATTTATTTTAGCTTCATAAAACATTTTTATTGTTTGGCAAATTGTTTCGTTCAGCGTTGAGAGACAGACAGACAGACAGACATCGCAACTAAATGAAATTAAACTCCGCTGTGAGTGGCAAAACGCTCTCCAAAGTCTTTGCGAGCAAAAAAGAAAGAAAAAACATAAACATAAACGGGAAAAAAAAAATTTTAATCACTCCTTAAATTCTTCCACATATATTTCGTTATGTTTGTATATCAGCATGAAACACATACACAAAAAATACCAACAAAAGCCGCAAACATTTGTCGTAATGAAAGTTGACAACACAAAAACAAAACAACAACGACAACAACAAAGCAAATGCATTGCACAAAAACATTTTAAAGCAAAACGTTGAACGATTCTGGCCTTCAGCCTTTCTTTCTACTCATTTGTATGTACATACTTCCGGACTTATATGCAAGCTTGTATACACATAAATACATACATACATACGTTAGTGTACGTATATGTGTGCGATTTTATAGTTAAGGGCAAAAACTATCCCCGGAGGATTAATTTTGATATATTTTTGTCATTTCAATGCGAAACCGAATATCTCTGATGATGGCGTTTGCCTCTTTAGGCAGCACATACACAAAATCAGCGAGAGAGATGGGAAGAAAAATTGACAAGCACGCCTACAATTATGGGCGCACTTCGATGAGTCAGTCAATGCGTTTATTTGTCTGCTTTTCTGTCTGTCTGTCGGACTGTCTGTTCGTCCGTTCGTCCGACTGCCTTTGTGTGTGTGTGTGAGTGACTTTATCAGTTAAAGATGATTTTTTGTCTGTCGTGCAGCAATTTTGTCCGTCCATTTTGACTTTTGGCTTCTGTTGTTGTTGCTGTTGTTGGAGCGGCTATTGTCACAATGTCAAAATCCGCTGAAATTCTGTTGATTTGGACTTAAGGCTTTTGTGTGTATGCGTATGTGTGTGTAGTTGTTTGTGTTCTGTGTGTGTGTGTGTGTGTGTGTTTATATGTATATTTATTCTTAGCTTTTACAAGCAACAACAACAATAACAACAATAACTGCAATCCAAGCAACAAGATTGACTTCTTGAAACGAGTAGGAAAAAAATTGAGTGTTTTTGACATTTGTTATCTTGTGTGCTTTATCTTCTTCTACTTCATATTCCGCTCCATCTCATTGTTGTTCTTCTGCTCATTTTCCATCTTCAGCTGCCATTGTGGTTTTCTTCTCGCTAAACATTTCGGTGCATTGTTGCTTGGGTTTTTCTTTTCGAAACGTCGCAAATTTAATTTAAATTTCGAGTTGGTTTTATTTTTAACCGTATCTGTTGCATAGTGTATCTCATATATATCACAGTATTTAATAGAAATTACTATATATAAACAACAATGTTGAAACTTTGAAGCTCTTGGATAAATAATAAAAACAAAACCGGAAGCAGGTCGAAAGTTCGCTTACAAAAATGTTATATAATCAAATTATGCTTGACATTTGTTTTTTGTATAGTCAAAAGAGAAATTCAGTTGTATCAAAATTAGATCATCTGACTTTCTGTAAATTCAAAGTTAAATGCTTAAAAATAATTTTTTTAAATGCTGTAATTAACACAATTTCGGATTGAAAATATCCTAAGAAAACACAATTTAGAAGTAATTATTTAAGTTCATTTGTACATTGTGATACGTGTTTACCTTACCAATGTATGCCTCGAAAATCGGTTCTTCAGAACTTCGACCCGAACCTAAAGAAAAAAATATCTAAGCACACTTACTTGCTCCGGTTGCTGGCAACACAAAATGTTGACATTAATTTAAAACGAGTGCAACATGAAAATTTAAATCTCCATACTTCTCGTCCCGAAGCAACGGCATCGTTTAAAGCTATTAGAGAACGCTCCCCAACGTCAGAGCGTAGAATGTTGCATATGTGGCGCCGCCGTCGCGCTGTAGTTTTGGCGTTTTAAATAAAAGCTGAGCACGAGTGTTTCCAAACGTTCTCCTTCAGGATTCATTAACAGCACTTTAAAATTTTCGGTTAGACGAGCGAAACGATACGCCTGCGCCCAGCAGTATGTGAAAATGCCAAAGGACAACAGAAAGGACAATGGCAGGACGACAGACTCTGCCACTGACACTGCCAGAGTGCAGCTTAGTCTATCTGCACTTGCTCCCTTCAGACTCTGCCGTTTATAAATATTTAGTGCAAAGCTAAGATCTTGACACGATTTGCATGAGCAAATGCAGCAAGGACAAGCCAAAGGACAGACAGAAAGACGAACAGACGGCCATTGTCACTTTAAAATTAAATAATACACATTTTTCATTTAATGCTGCCACAAGTTGTTTGCTCTAGGCAAGAGAAGACCGGGGTATGTAGAATATGAAGTATGTGAGTGTGAGTGCATTTACCGCAAGCCTTGGACCATGATGCTTCAGTATTTGTTTAAATAAATCTTGCGAGCGGAAAACACGCACAGACGGGCCGATGCACATTTCGATCGCATTAAAGTAAATTCAATTCAATAAATAATTAAACAATCAATTGCACGACACGACAGCGATACGGTAGATAATCTCTTTACACTCTTCCTCCACTTCAGCTGAAGGTAATGTCCTACAGGACTAATCGGACAGACGAACAGAGAAGACGTAATGTCTAGTTCCTTCTCGTTTCACGTTGGCGGTTGTTGATGTTTTTTATTTGTTGTTGTTGTATCTGTTTCGCAGCTGATCAATTGTATTATCATTACTGAATAATATAAACATTTAAATTTAAATTAAATGACAAAAAGAAAACAGAAACAACAGAAAAAATCGAACATACCGCGGACTTGCATTTAAAACAAACAGAGCGAAATTAACTCAATCAGCGCACACGTGCTGCAGCAGCTGACGTTCGTATTTTAACAACAGTGGCAACAACAACAACATCTGCAACAACAACTTAATTATACAAACATGCGAAAAGGACCAACTGGACCAGTGAATGAAACACGAAGCTGATCCAGAGTGTAATACACGCGTTTCAGCATTTCTGAAGCATTTTAATCAATAAACTCGTACGCTTGTGTCTCTTATTCATGTGCACCAGAAGTATTGTAGTTGTTGTTGTATTTTCAGCTGACATAACAACACAGTTGCTAATTACACTTTTACAAGTCGAGAGAAAACAAGGAAAGGAAAAAATTAAATCTGAATTTTATATTAAAAGAAAATGCGATCAATTTTAGTTGCCTATTTAAAGGCGCCTTTAATAATGCTTTTGTGCACTTGAAAGTGCACATCATAAGCGGATTTTCTTAGCACATGTGCAACGTTTCTTCTTCTTATTATTATTTTGTCTTCCACTTTGTGTGTGCGGAAGTTTAAGTTTACGCAAGAGTCAGCGCTTTTGCTGAAACATGTCATTGACAACCGCATCAGCGACAGCGACAGCTCCAGCAGAGGCAGAGCGCCTAAAGAGTGCAGTGCAGTGAAACAAAACAAAAAGAGACACCAAAAAAGTTGACAATTTAAACAACGCTGGAGAAAAAAGAGGAAATAATGGCATTGCCAGAATTAAGAGCTTATTCTTTGGCATACGCGCGGCAATAATTAATCAAAGGCGGCTGCTGTGTCAGCGACTGCATATTCACATGTACGCGTGTGGATGTGTGCATGTGTGTATGTACGTATGGGTCTGTAACGATATTGTCGACATGTAAGCGCCCATAAATAAGCGAAACTTCAAGTAGATAGCACATAAAAAATGTATGAAAATTCCGTTTTATTTTATGTTTTTGCTTTTTGTTGTTTTTGTGTGTGCGCTTCTTTTTGTTTAACTTTATGTCAGTCAGCGCATGTAGATGGGCACCGATGCTGACGAGCAGTGCGCGAGCGTTACACACTGCAGCTAGCGCTGACGATGGCAAAGTAGACGAATGAAAAAAACAACAAAAAAACAAGTGAAAAGTTTTGCGTTAAAATGTCACCGCGTAAGTAATTGCAAAGAATTTTAAATTTGAGCGACGCGTGGCGTATGAGTGATTTTAATTAAAGTGGTTGTTGCAGTCTCTTCTTTTGCTCTTGCTCCTGCCCTTCCTCTCGCCCTTTAAATTGCCTCATTTTAAACGAGGAAAAGTTTGCTTTGAATATTGCAAAAAACAAAATAAATGTAC
Source organism: Suillia variegata (assembly GCA_949127995.1). NCBI lineage: Eukaryota > Metazoa > Arthropoda > Insecta > Diptera > Heleomyzidae > Suillia > Suillia variegata. The sequence continues at coordinate 40,969,759 of OX421846.1, read as the reverse complement.
TTCACACATGCCGCTTGGCGGCGCACTTTGACACTTTCACCTGATCCCACATGTCAAAAACATCAATTTTGATAGCTTAAAAATGAGCAAAAAAGAAAAAAAAATGAGATACAAAAAGGAAAAAGAATAAAAAAACAACAAAGCCGAACTGTGTCTATAATACCCAAAGCGTCCAAAAATAAAGTCAAAGTAAATCTGCTCGACATCATCCGAAGTACGTGTCAAATTTATCATATTTCAGTCGTTTTCGGAGCATATTGAACTCACATCACCTGCACATCACATCACATCATCACATCACATCACGCCCATCACTTTTCGTCACATCTTTTGACTGGGTTCGGCTTGGTTTGGCTTGGTTTGGTTTGGCTTGTTTCGGGCTGTTTATATAAGCCTATGTGGCCAAGCGACGACATTTTTGACATGCTTTATGTACGCAATGATTTATTACATATTGTTTTTGTTTGTTGTTGTGATGTGTTGTGTTGTCGTTGTTGTTATTGTTGATTTTGTTTCATGTATTTGTGTCTCAAGTATTTGTGTGCAACAAGACACTGAGCCAAAATATTTGGCACTGCAGATTTTTTTTCTTTTTACATTTATCTTTTATTCATTTTCTCCTAAACCACCGGAGCGATTCCGCTGCTCTTTGGTACAAAATTAAACCGAACTGATCCGAAAATATGCTCTACTTTTGCTCTAGGACGTCCCTAAAAACAACTTGGAAACGATTTATGATACAACTATGATGATGATTGATGATCATAATGATGAAATTGAATCAGACTGTGATTAGGAACCATCTATCCAAAGATCTTTGGACTGGACTGATACTTGATATACTGTTAGAACTAAACGGACTAAATGGACTTTTATGTTTAATTTTTTAATGAAAAGCATTATTTTGGGATTTGTGAAAAAAAAATGATATCGCTTAAATCTTTGTTTATAAAATTTAATTTTTGAAGTGTACCTTTGTTTGAGAAAAAGAAAACATGTAACGCTGTCAATTTTACCAAAGAGGAGGGCAGCATGTTAAAAATGAATGAGCCACGATGATAACAAGGCCAACAGTTTTTAATATGTGATGAATAGAAATTTACTGGCAGTACAAAATACAAATTAATTTAAATTCCTAGAAAATAACTTGAATTTTTTTAAAATGAATAGATACGTGAATACGTACATACATACATACATACATACATACATACATACATACATACATACATACATACATACATACATACATACATAAATGCATTTTATAACAATAACTTTTTATCTTTATAATGTTACATGCAAACATGCTGAAACATTTTTAAAAAAGTTTGGTGCAGCATGTGGAATAGTACAAGTCAATAAAAATGTTCGGAAAGCGTTCCAAAGTGTATTCGAAAAATATATTTGCAATACCACAAGAACGCTTAAAACAAGCTTGAAATTATGAAAATATCGATCAAGTTAATTGGCAAAAGAAGCGTTACACTTGCTATTCAGAAGTTCCCTTGGCAACAATAAAATTCAAAAAAAAATTTTGTAGTTAAGTTTTTTTAATATTTTTGTTGTTGTCGTTTTTTTACGCTTAGCAAATCACATAAATTGCTTTATTTAACATTCCAAAGCATGTCCAAGTGTGCTGTCAGACTTTATTCAGACCATAATCAACACGCCTCTTTCAACACGAACCGAACACACATACAAACAGATATACTTACGAGTATATACATACATATAAAAACACATACAACCTAAAACCTACACAAAGCAACAACAACAACAACAAAAATTGGACAAGTTTTAACGCCTCCCGCCTAAGGCTTTTAAAAATTCATTACGCTATGCGAACGCAACATATTCGCACAAATACCAGAAGTGAAAGATCGTAAGTCACCAAAACACACACGCACACATACACAAATACAAACACAAAGATACTTACATACAATCACTCAGTCACACTCCCACACACACACACCTACACACAAACACAACTCTCAAGCGGACAAATGGACAAAAAAAGTGGCGCAGTCAACTCAAGAGTCAAACTGCAGGCAATAAATCACCGCAACGCCAAGCGACCAAGCGACCAAAAGCGGGCCAAGCGACAACGACAGCGTCAGGCGTCGGGCGAACTTTACTTAAGCTGCAACATTAAAAAGTGATTTCCTTGTGCTGCCGCCGGTCGCCGTCATAGCACAGCACATCGCCCACAAACAGTTTATTATAATACTACAAAAACAAACCACAAATATACGAGTATGAGTGCAATAATACCCACGCGAGGTTAGTTTTAATTTATGATTTTACTTCGTTACAATTTAAGTTTTTAATTATTTCTTAGGAAAAAAACAAAATGATTTAAATTTCGCAAAACAGAATTTTACATTAGCTGAAGTTCTCCATTTCGAAATTTTTGTATTTTTTCTGTATTTTAACATTATTTTTTATAGAACAAATCTTTAAAATTATGTAGAACTTTAAAGTACTGTGCTCCACTTACACATTTCCACATAGCGTCACACTCAAAGGACATTTTAGTCAAATGGCAGCAATGGCTGGCAATGCAAGAATAGCCACTCTACTACTACCACTACACACTGCCGACTTTTACTACTACCACTACTACTACTGCTGCTATTACCACTACAATGCCACTTCTGATACTTGCCATTCGAGCATTTGTTACAGCAACACTTAGACTTGTAAACTTGACCACACATTCACACACACACGTACACACGCACACATTCACATATCCACTCGCTCATTCACAATGAATAATACCGCAAAAGCATATCCAACCGTCAAGTTGGAAGGGTGCCCCTGTTAGCCTGCCCCCTGTCCCCTCGGGAGGTTGAGAAATGTCAAAGTGTAGGCGTGAATGACAGACCACTTCTTTTCGCTTTTTAAATCGGACTCCCCGCTCCAACCCTCCCTCACAGTTTGTGCTTTTTATGCTTTGCGGCGGGCGCATTGCATTGTTTCTCATATGCGCGCTTATCGAGCGTGGCACAAATACTCTTTCAAACACACACACACACCTACACACAGTATGGCACTTGCACAAACAAACAAACATGCGCACATACTCCTCGTAGTCGTAAAAGTGCATTTGTTGCCGAAGATGGATTATTTTATTTTCGTTTCGGCTGCTAAGCATAAATCACGCAACGCAAGTGACCGACCGTACTGCCGCACAGTGCGTCGGAGTCGTTAAAGTGGGCAGCAAGAACTTGACCAATATTATGTAATTAAAGAAAATAAATTTATTTACAAAGTTAAATGTGATCAGTTAAGCTTTATCTCGCACGTGTTTTGTTTTTTTACTAGAATCAAATTAAATCTTCGAGGTAGAGAATATTTTTTGAAGTGGATGTGGTCAATTGATTTTTGACTCTAATCCAAAATCGAAATGTGCCCACTGTGCACTTGTTGTCTTATCCTCTGTACTAGATCAAAGTTGGCTATGCCCGAAGAACGGAGCAGCTGGCCGAATAATTTGAAATTGGGCGCGCGCGCCTTTAGCTTTGCGAAAAGGGAATTTCGCAAAAATGTTTAAGTGGAATTTTTGGAAAATTTTCGCTTGATGCACGACCACAAGATGAATGTCCTTTGGCCGCATGCCGCATTGTCCGCATGTGTGTATGAGTGTGTGTGCCTGTTCTACCCGCTGGCGTTGGTGGCAGCGCTTTTGTTAGATGATTGCTATTGCTGTTGTTCTTGTTTTTGTTTATGGCGGAAATGACAAAGGCGGCGGCTGCGGCGGCGGTGATGTTTCCGCCTGTGCACCCCAAGCGAATTTTCATTAATTATGCGCATCTCGAAATATCCGTTGGGTAATTTGTTTAGTTTTGTTCTGTTGCTTAAGCGTTCGAGAGCGTCCGTGCTGCGCTGCCGAATGAGTGTGGCGGGCGCGCGCCTTTGGTAGTGCATTGCGCTACGGCGCTGCAATTTCAAATTCGTGACTCGCGAGACTACGAGTCGGGTGATTAATGAGTCTCATATGCATTTGCGAAAACCTAACCGACCACAATAACAAACAAACAGAAAAATTGCAATTGGGCGACGTTGAATTTATATACGAGAATATATATTTCAGTTTGCATACTTTTAGGCGCTTAAGCGGAATGAGTGCGAATTAAGCGCTATTCAAGCAACTCGAAAATATTTCATTTCCATTTTCATTTTCACCTTCAACTTGATATTTTATGTGGCGTTACAAGAAGGCGAATAAAGAAAAGAGAAACAACCGGAAACAGTGTTGCCAACATCAAAGATGAAAAAGAGGAAGAAACAAAGCGCAAAGCAGAAAGTGTACAAATTAAAATATAAGTACAAAAGTTGTTTTGTTGTTGCTGCCGCAGCCATTGCGTTGCATGCATCTTAATTACAAACATTTCATTAAGAAATTAATTTTAATTGAAGCTCAATTGCAAAAAATTGCAATCATTAAAATTTCTTCGCTTTGTTTTCTTATGAAATTCTTTTCCTCTTTTCTTTTCATTTCTTTTCTTTAGTTTGTTGAGTTTGTTAAGTGTTTAATTGGTTTGCATGCAGACGTATTAATTAACGTCATTTAAGGCGGCACTTTTGTGTCGAGCAGAGGAAAACCTTTGCAAGGAATAAAAGTTATCAAGTGCTCGCTTTGTTTTTCTACTCGCCATGAACTTAAATTTCATCAACAACAACAAAAGAATTTTAATTATTTATAAGCGAAACAAATGAACAAGTACCGAAAGCTTAAAGTTCAAAGAAAAACAAATTTTTTTTATAGATTTTAAGCACTGTCCGAATTAAAGTCTTTGAAAACTTTATGACAAATGAATTCTTGGATATGTTAAGATGTTTTTTTTTTTTCTCAGATTAACGAGCTAGCTATTGTTTTATGCTATGGATGATCTTTTATAAATGCAATAAGGCATTTATTTTATACAAAAAAGTCGCTGTTTAACTAATCAAACCACAGCAAAATGTTGCTTACAATTTGCAATTAAAAGCTTCATCAAAAAACTTTGGCTTACATTTGCAGGAAAACGGAAAAGAAAAAAATGTTTATAATTCGCTTTTAATTTCGACAACTTTTAAATTTTTTTTATTCGCGCTACTCGCTGTGGCTCACATCCTCTACTGGTTTCCTTCGCAGTTCCGGACATTAACTCGTCGTCGCTGCCGCTGCCGCTCTCGTTGCAGTAACCAAACCAAACAAAACCAAACTCATTACAATTACAATTTACATTTACCATTACAATTACAAATGCAATTGTGTGTCTTTTTGTCAATGGAAATTCGCAATTTTACGCTGTCACACAGACAAAAGAACATTTGACAAAAAAAGTAACTCTTCATGCGCATTTTTTTAACTTCCTGTTTCACTTCAACTTTAACTTCAACTTCAGTTGAAGTTTTCATCATTTGTTTTGCCTTTGAGTATGAAGTTTCTTATTATTGCGGTGTTATGGTAACACTGGTAAAGGCAAACTTTAAAGTGTCTATTAATGACAATTTTATAATTAAGTTAATTTGATGGATTTATTTTATTTTGAATTGATATTTAAAAATGCAGAATAAGAAATTTAGTATAACTTTTGTTCTTTTAAATATGCTTTAGTTTTGTTGTTGTTAATTTGCTTTGAACATAAATAATCCATCAAAAAAGGGAAAATTTTCACTAAGCTGCTCGTTGCGATTTTTTGTTCCTTGTTTATATTTTCTTAAGTTATGAGCGTTTAAATGACCTTAAAATGCGCGGCAACACTGGCGCAAACACGTTCACAACATATTCTTATCAGCCATTTTTGATAAATGTTTAGATGTGGGTATATGTGTGTGTGTGTGTGTGTGCATGTGTACGGTTGCCAACGTGTACTTTCAAACATAGCCGCGACACGTTATTTCAAAATATTTCATATTTCATTTTTCATTTTTCACATGTTGCCAAGGAACAATTTTCTACTTTATTTCGAAACATTATTCATAAAATGCGGCACAGACACAAATGAGGAAATTTTGAAACATATACATACATAAGCACACATTCACACACATAATTCTTGTGTATCGTACTAACATTTACAAAAATGTTGTCGCTGTCAAAAAATTAAAAAAAAACATATCAAATAAAAATTTTTCACAATATGAGAGAATTCAAAAACAAAAAAAATTTCTTAAAAACTTTTAAGGATATAAATAAATTATTTTGTTAGTAGAAGAATTATTCTCTCAGGTTTTTTTTAAAGAAAAAAAGTTGTTTTCTTACTTTTATGGTGTGGTACTGTGCGTACATAGTCAAAAGATAACAAGACGAAAGATACCGAAATTTATTTTAACTTGTTAAATTTCTGCAAAGTTATTGCGGCAGATGTGTGCGTATGTAGGTTAATATACGAGTGTGTGTGTGTATAAATGTATATTCAACAGGATATTAGAGCGCATAACTCATGCTATGTTTCAACTCATACACATAAACACATGTATACACACACACACACTCACACACGAACAGCAGCGCGCTATCGCAAGCGTACCCAGCTGCGTGACATCCTTTTAAGCGTAATTTTACACTTTTCATAAGAAGAAAACAAAAACAAGCGAGCAAAAAAAAAAACAAACAAAAAAAACCGACAACGACGACGCGCCGGAAACGTGGCATTGTCATTAACGCGCAGGGGCAAAGGGCCGCCGGAAATGAGTCAAAAACAGAGCACCAAGCGTCGAGCCGCGCCGCCGCAGGAAGCATGGCGCGAGTTTGATGAATTTTTTATAGCATGATATATTAGCAAGCAGCGTGCTTTGCTCGCTGGCTGGATGGTTGGATGGCTGACTGTCGTTCCCGCTGCCATCGTCAACATTTTTGCTATTAATTGCTTGTAAAAAGGTTGTGTTTGCTTGTTCGTTATTTCGCCTTAACCGTTACGCCTTTTGCCCCGCCCACTGCTCTTCCTAATGACTGCCGCTGCTTTACGATAGCTGTGCGTTCTGATATGTTATGCAGCAGATATGCTGGCGTTTCGCTCCTGATATATGGTAAAAATATTGCTTTCGAAATTATTAGCGCGTAGCGATAAAATATGTGCGTAAATAAATAACAAAAGCAACGCGAGTTTAGGCTGGCCGGGTATTAACCAAAATATAAGAACCACTTAAATTTTTGTTTCATATCTAATGGTGTTATTCCAACTCTGTTAATATGCAACTCATCAACTCAAAATTGTGTACAAAGTTGTTGTCTTCAATTTAATTTTACAATTAACTACGAATGAATGAACCACCCTAAAATGCTTAAAAAAATATACATACGTATATAAACTCACATTTACGCATACATAAAATGTTTAGGTATGCAAATGTAATTTTAAATTGCTGAGCAGAGAACTGCAGCTTAGGCCGCGCTTTTGTTTACATTTTAATCAAAATAAACAAACCGAAAATCACGAAAGCCAAATGAAAACAGATCAGACGAATTAAAGCGAAAACATAAAAATTATATATTATATAATATATATAAATGAAAAAAAAAACAACATTAAATATGTTCCAAACTTTTTCCATTAAAGATTTGAGTTAGATAGATAGAACGAAATAAAAAACTAAGGATAAACACAAAGAAGCAAAATCAAAAGCGTTCAACTAATTTCAACGTCAAGGACGCATTTGTCAAATGTCAAAATTGATATCCGTCCGTTCGTTCGCTTCGACTAATGGATTCGCATTGTCCGAAAAGCCATTAAAGCGCCGAAATATTTTCGTATTGTTTGAGTTGTAAAAAAAACATAAAGTAATAACAAAAAAAATATTAACAAAATAAAGAAGAAAAAAAAATTAAGCCGAAACTTTTGCGGGCGCACACAAATTGAGCAATTTAATTTTTAACGCTTCGCTTGGCGCACGCAAAGGAAATGCGCCTTTTTGCAGCCGAACCTACACAAATACATGCTCGTCCATACACTACACATAAACACTTGGGATTGCGAGTGTATTGGTGTATTAGAGGAGAATTCGCAATAAATAGGCAAATAAACTTTTGTGTCGAGATGTGTGTGTGTGTGTGTGTGTATTAGTCAAACTAATCGCAATGACTACAATTGTACGCAATTTAGTTAGTCACTTATACACACACCCACAAACGCACACTTATTGGCTCAAACATACATTGTGTGTCTGTGTGTGTGTGTGTGTGTGTGTGGGCTCTTAAAAGTATTTCTCCGAAATCAGTTTTGGCTGGTTTGTGTGTGTGAAACAGTGTGGAAAATTGATTTGTTAGCTGTGTATGTGTGTGTGTGTGTGTTGCTATTGTCAGTGTGTGTGTTTATTCATTTCACCAACGGACCAGAACAATAAAAATTCGGGTTGTTCTTGTTGTGGCTGTTGTTGTGAAGTATTTTTGTTGTTATAACAACGAGCGCCTTTATTTGTGTTCGGAAATTTCCAGCGTTTTATTTTGATTTGTAAAAAAAACTTAAATTTTTTTTATTTTACTAATTTCGAAACGTTTCGAAAAAAAAGGTAAGTACAAAGAAAATGCCTCAATTTAGGCGCAATTAAGTCGCTTTGCTTTGATTATGACGTAGAATAAAAAAATACCAACGCAAAAGCCGCATTTTAGTAAAATATGAAATGAAAAATTGCAAATGAATGGCAACGCTGCAATACAAAAAAAAATCCAAATAAATAAACAACTTAAAAAAAAACGGCCTACGTCAGCGCAATAATTCACAGCTGCGTATCTCAACGCTGCGCACATAACATGCACATTTGCTATAATTTCTGCTGCTGCTGCTTTGTTGTTGTTTGCTTGCTTTCAGCAGGACACTTAACACAAGTTAAGCGCCTAAGGCAGAAGGACATTCGACAACAACGGCAACAACAACAACAGGCAGTAGCATCACCAGCAAAAATAGCAAATTTCGTTGTCATCGCCAAAAGAATGAATTCATTCGTTTGTTCATTCATTCATTCATTCATTCATTCATTCATTCATTCATTCATTCAGTTTATTTTTTTTTTTTTTTTGCATTTTTTCGCGCTCAACACGAAATGTCACGTAATTGCAATTTGCTTAATTCAACGCACTCTTGATGCATGGCATACCAACAACGACAACTACAACATACAAAAAATGTAGTAGTCACCCTGCAGCGGTGACAACAACAACAGCAGCAACAAGAACAGCTAGAGTGGTAACAGCAGCAAAGCGCCCAAATCTTGTTTCAGCATGCAAAGTGTACAACTTTAGTCATGATAATATTTTTTCTACAAAAAAAGTCGTTTAAAAAAAGATATTTTTAGCCAAACTTGTAATTGTTGAGACATTGGGTATTGCTTTTAAACCACTCATTGCTTGGAATTGTCATTTAATATCACTAATCGAAATTAATCTCCTTTCGAAGTCGAAAATTCACGACTTCTAAATCGATCCAACGAAACTGAAGTCAAATTTGCAACCCTTTAACATTTTTTTAAATTTTAATCACTCAAAGTGCTGGAAAGGTACACTGTGTGACGACGAAAAAAGTGTTGAAGTTTATTTTAAAATTTATGACACGACAGCGGCAACAATAACACTTATGAGAAAATAGCGCCACGCAAAACGACAGCCAAAAAAAAACGACTGAAAAAAAACACGCTCGTCGAAATGACGGAAATAAGTTATATCCTTGCCAGTAGCAACAACATCAACGACTTAACAACAACTGCAACAACAATAACAACAACAAGAGCAGTAGTAGTATCAAAAATAACAACAAAATCGCATGACTCGCGCGCACCAAAATTAAGTTTACGCGTCATCAAGTCAGCAGGACGAACAAGACGAGCGAAGAAGAACGCAAAAAAAAAACGGATAAGCGATGCGAGCGAGTGCGAAGCAAAACGAAGCGAGAAAAAGTAGCTCATTGCCTTTTGGCAAGAAAATACATTAACAAAATATGTTACTAGCGGCGAGCAAGCGAGTGCTAATGCATGCAGGACATACGCCCAGGACCCAGCGACCGCGCACGCTGCACTTTATCAAAAAAACGGTCCGTCCTTTCAAATGCTCCGTTAAAGGGCGCAAAACGGGCAAAACAAAATAAAGAAAAACAAAAAAAAAGAAGAAGACAAAAAATACGCAAACGATAAAAAAAAAGAAATAACAAAAACTGCATCGTTTAACTTTTGTGCGCTTCCGGTGGCATTTTCGGGCGAGAGAAAAAGAACATTTCAGGACATGCGAAGCAGCAAACTTTCGCGCGCTGCTGCCGCTGCTGCTTCTGCTGCATAAAAACGTGTTGAATTTTGTATTTCTTTTTTCGTTCTTTTCGTTCATTGTCCCGGCGGCGGCTTTTGTGCTGATTTCGCAATTCATTGCTTATTCTTCAGCGTCATTACTTTGCTTTTGTTCGTGTTCGTGTTCCTGCGTCCTTTCGTACTTTCGTACTTTCATCCTTTTGAAGTGTATTATGTATATTTCGTTTTTTTACTCACTCGCTTATTTCGTTTTTTTTTATCGCCTAATATTTTTTTCTCCATTCTGCGACTGCACTTTACTCTCGCATATTTGTATGAGTTTGTATGTGCTTGTCTGTGTGTGTGTGCGTGTGACCGAAAAGTGACATAAATCACGCAAAGTGTCAAAATTTTGTCGCGCAGCTGCTCGTGCAAAAAAAAAAAGAAAAAGAAAAAAAAAAAATCAAATGCCAAAAAAAAACGCTAAACTTTTTGAAGTGAACTACTGTTGAGGGGGGGGGGGGGGAGGAAGAGGGGGTTATGTGGAGAGTTATGTGGCTAGCACAATGGACCAAGGACTGGGCAGAGTTTACGCACGCAGTCTGCTCTAAATTGATAGAGCAAAGTTCATAAGAACCAAGTAAAGTGTTCTTTCGACGTATACAAAAAAAGTACATACATACACACATACATACATACATACATACATACATACATACATACATACATACATACATACATACATACATACATACATACAAAAAATAAATTAGTAGAAACATAAAAGCTTTCAATAAATGAAGTGGTTGGCTTAAAAATCCAGAATGACTCGATCATCTTTTTTTGAAAATTTAAAAAGCGTTAAAATATTAAATAATAAATTTTTTGAAAATAGTTTTGCTAAACTTTTTGTTAACTGTGAGTGTGTGTGTTGCTTGAAACAATGTATTAAAACTCGAGGTATTCGAATGTTTGATATTATGAACACTTTTCAAGGTTATATCAATTCTTGCAATTGGTGATTCACTTTTGATATAAGAGGAGATTTAAATTAAAAACACAAAAAAGAAAATTCAGTCTTCGAATATAATTTGAAAGAAAAAATTCGCTTATCAAAAACTTCAGATAAAATAAAAAAAGCTGGTGACAACAGCTCGAAAATATCTTTTGTATTAGGCATATAAACTTTGAAACAAAACTTCAGCAATGAATGAATTAAAAACAATAAATTAGCTTTAAATAATTGGAAAACTTATCAAAATTTTCGAAGTTATTTGCTAGCAAGTAAATATAAAAATTTATTATTCCTTCCACAAGTAAATTTTGTTCTCGTCAAATGTTTTATAATATAAATTAAATGCAAAACATAATTTTGAAATACAGAATTTTAATTTTTAAATTTTGAGCCTGGGATATTTCGCGTCAATGTCCAATGAAGTAAAAAATGTTTGTTAATTCTCTTCATAGGTTCTGTAATCAGTTCATTTAAAAACAACTTTTAAAAAAATCCAAATCACTTGAAGTTTAGTTTATGTTTAAAACATTTCCATTGCCAACTTAAAAACTATGACAAGTTATAAATTTAAAATGGCTTTTCAATGATAAAATATCATTAATAAAATGATTATCATATAAAGAAATTAAGAGACGTCTTTCTCGACTGCTTAAATCGTTACGTTTTCACTTCGATTTCTTCGCATATCGCATTTGGCATATTCTGACAAAATTCCAATTTTCTAAGCAAATTGTGCGATCTTCAAATTGAAATCCAACTCGTGCTTTCTTCTCGCCTTTTTCGTCTTTTTCGTCTTTTTCGCCATTTTCGCCAATAAGAATAAAATTATTCGCGCACAAATCAGACGCTCGATTGCAGCGCAACGTGGAACTGATATGCAGCTGAAAATTGCTGTAGTAAAAATCACAACAAAAACAATTGAAACAACAACAACCACCTAAGCTATGAAGATGAATCCTGTAAGTGATGCAAGGAGAAATACGAAACCCAGATAAAAAAAATATAACGAAAACAAGATCCAAATGTAAATTGAGTCAGAGAAACACACACACACACATGCACAGACATAATATACAAAAATAGTATTACCAATACATAAGCACGAAATGATGGCAAATATCAGCACATAAAAAAGGAACAACAACAAAACAAGAAGAAAAGTTGAAAAATTTAGCGCGCAGCAAAATTTAAGAACAAAAAAATTGGCAATAAATTTTAACGATTATAAAAGTGTTCGTGCCAGCCAGAACCATTGTTAGTGTACGAGTATGTATATGTATATGTGTGAGTCAGCACATATGCCTGTGTTTTTGCATGAGTGTGTGTGTGAGTGGCTGTCGCATTGCGGTTGTAATTTTAAGCTGAAATTGCATACCACTCCATTTTTTCCATACTTTACTTTTTTTTTTCGTTGTTATTGTTGTTGTCGTTGTTTTTTTTTTTTGCTTTGCACAGCATCCTGCAGCACACTACCACTCAAGCAGACACACACTCGCATTCCAAATATTTTTAAACATTTCCATTTAGAGCGCGCGCCGCCACAAACAAAAAAAAGACGCGCGCATCTTTTGTGCCAGCAAAAAACTGAAAAGAGACACAGGCAAAAAAAAAAAATACACTCTAGAAAAAAATAAGGAGTCGGCATAGTTCGGTAACAGCTGAGCCAAAGTATTTGTGTCTGACATGATGTACAACACGAGCAGCGTCGGAAACCGGAAGTGCACATATGCCATATGCACTAATAAGACGTGTACATGCGAGTCTGTGTACTTGCGTTTGTGTTCGTGTTTGAATGTTAGTGCTTGTATTTGTGCGCGTGTTTTTGTGCGGATTAGTTGGCGCATTTGGCGAGCGGGCGAGCGCACAAAAACGTTGGCGAATTGCATCAACTCGCATCGAAGAAAGTTGGCTCAAACACTTTGCTTTCAAATTCCAACTCAATTGCAGTGCAAAATCCGTAATCCGTTTGCAATTTCAGATTCGTCGTCGTTGATGAAAATGAAAAAAAAAGAAGGGGAATCACACCGGAGTGTATCTAAGCTGAATGAAAGCGATTGTATCATGTCGCTTTTTTTCTAAAAGGCTTGAAAGAGGCTAATTGGCTAAGACTAGGAGCAAAGATGAAATATCTATTTACTTACTTAAAAGTCTTAAATTTAAGAAAAGCTGACATACTAATTTTTAAATTATATTCTTTAAAGCAAATGCAGTAATCGCTCGAATTAAGTGATATACTAGAAAACAACTAGAAAACAAAAATTAAACAACTCTCAAATATTTAAAAAACCTTCAAGTAAATCTATTCAAAAGCTTTTCTGAGCTTTGAAGTTTAATGCTTAATTCAAATGTGGCCAAAAATAAGATCCACTCTAGTTTAGTTGCATATGTATGTATGTACGTGTTAGGATTACTTCATGTGTGTGTGTGCATGTGCGTGTGTGATTTTCATTTCGATTTCCTTGCTCTAATGCAATTCCGTCTGTCTGTCTGTCTGTGTGTCGGTTCTTCTTGCTGCTGTTGCTGCCTGCTTCTTCGCAGATTAATATATTTTTGGCATTTGTCCCCAGATGCAGCTGCGCCCAATGCTGCTGCTGATGCTCCAATTGCGGCAGCATCAGATCACAGCAAACTCAAGTGGTTTTTGATTATCTGCAGTCGAAATGTATCAATCTCAACTGTTGGCAGTTTGAGGGCAGAGCAGAGCAGAGCAGAGGGCAGCGAGCAACTACTTGCCACACTTTAGCAATAAAATGCAAATTAAAAACTTTGCTTCGTCGTGTCCTTTGAAAACTTTTGTTCTCGATTTTCTTCTCTTCTACATTTTAAGGTACTTGTCATTTTCTTTGAAATTAAAATTTTCTCATGTGTCTATTTCGGTCTATCTCTGATTTAATTAAAAAAAAATAAAAAAAAGAGTCGAAATCTGGAGCAACTTCGTTTTGAAAGTTTCCTCTTTTTGAATGCGGCGAGTCATGTACGAGTTGGTACTCGCTCGTACGAGTATTGTGCTTGTTTATATCTGCTGTTGCCAGAATATGCTTTTACATGCAGTCATTTGCGCCGTTTGCGCCTGTTTGTCGTTGTTGTTGGTTTTGACTCCCTGCCAAATGCAAACACATTTCAAAGTCGACTCTGCGTTTGCTTGTTTGTGTGTTTGTTTGTGAGTGTATGTGTGTGTGCGTCTGAGACTTGCTTTAATTTGGTTTCCGTTTCCGCTACTTCGGTCACCTCGCCAACTTCTCGGCTACCGAAAGTGTAGCTGCTAAAGCTGCTGAAGCTGCTGTTTGCCAAACCAAAACACAACATTTTGGCAAATAAATTCATGCCTCAGCGCTGCCCGTTCCTGATCCGGTTTTATCTTTACAGTGTTGGCAAATACCTATACTAGCTAAACTTTCTAACTGATTAAATATACAAATATATTAAATTGAAATGGCTTTTCTGGCATACTCGTATATCGGAGTTTTTTTTGTGGACTTCATGAACACTCTTTCTCAAAAATAAATATAATTTTAAAAACTATATATAATACATATATACTTTTCTAATATTTATATAGTACAAATATTTCAACTATTACAAAACTGTTGCTTTATCCTCTATCCGGCTTCATTCTTCTACCCATGCTACCACCTTCAACTCTGCATCCTGTCCACTCTACGTCCATTGCTGCGCTTGGCAACATTAGCATGCTGTTAGGTAACGTTCAACTGTTGTATGACAGCCATTTCGACTACAACTCCGGGTTTGGTTCCTGCTACTGCTCCAACTTCTGCTTCTGCTCCTGCTGTCCTGCTGCGGATTACATTAAGTAACTATTACACACACATTACCCGGCCGCAACGTGAGGTCATTCGTCTTCCCTGCCAAAAAGATGTTTTTGCTATTAATTCTGTCATTTCGTTTCGTTTCGTTCGTATTCGCCTTCGCCTTCTTGCGCACATGCAAAACTTGCGCCTGGCATAATACTTGCTGGATAATTGTAAGTCCTGAATGAACACACAGAAACGATAAGCAGATTTTGCTAAAGAACTGCAGCTAGACGCGCAAGAGAGAGAGAGAGATAAAATGAAATGCTCTTCGTAAGGATGCAGAGCAACTGCTGCACTGATATGCACACACAAATATAAATGCAATTATTTTGGCGCAATTTTAAGAATCGTAAGGGATGCAGCTTTTTACATGCTAAATAGCATTGAAACATTTAAATACAATTTGCAGTACGAGTCCTGCAGTCACATGTAGTACCATCGACAAAAAAAAGACGAAATTTTTAAACAAGTTAAATGACACCGGAAACAGTTAGTTTTGCAATATTTTAGTCACTTCTGCATTGTAGTATTTGAAATGTCCTTTTGCAGTTTTACGACACGCTTGTTAGGGTGTCTAACAAATGTGACAATAAGGCATCTGAAAAGTATTGACGAGAGTTTTGAAAAATAAAATTTATCTATATGTATAAGCCGACATCAAAATTTTTATTTATATCTAGAATTACTTAAATTTGTCTACGCTCACATTAATCTCAAAGAACCGAAATAATTTTAGAAAATATTAATGGTGAAACACCTCTAAATCACAATGCAGCTGCGACAACCGCAACACCCTACAATTCTTGGAAGACCTGCTTACCAGCCTTTAGGCTACTTGCTACGAGTATACTGCCTGCTGTAATGTTCTGCCTTCTAAATAGTTGGTTTTGGTTTTGTTTTTGTTTTTTGCTTTTGCTATTTTTGGGCTAAATTTCTAATTGCTCTGACTTCGGCAAGGAGCAACCGCTTCGGCTTTGGCGACTGAAGTGCAACAAGGCGGCCATAGCCATAGCCAAAGCAGCAGCAGCAGCCTGCCAGTGTTGGTTGTTGAAACGTTTGCGATGTGAACAAGACTGCATTTTGTGGTCGTAGAAAAGAGCTTCGTACCGATGTGGGTTGTTCGTGTATGTGTGTAGAAACGCACTTGGAAGCGCAACGTCAAGTGCATAACCACAAAATGGCCAAGGTACACATACAAGCATGCATGCATGCATAACCATGCGTAGCCGCGCACCTTTACAGAGACACGCACACACTTGCAAGGCGTTGCTGGAAAACTTCATCTCTATTGCGTTTTGAGTTTGTTAAGGCAAAACGATTATTTCCACTTTGGGCATTTGGGCTGATACTGCGGCAGCCGCTGCCGTTGAAACATAATGACAGAAATGTGCAATAAAGTTTAGCAGAAATTTAAGCAGGCAGTTACTTATATTGAAATTTGTACATACATATAAGAAATTTGCAAAGCTTATAAATGGAGTCGTAGCGGAATTAATTTGTTAAATTATTTATTCAACAAATACGCTAAAATTGGATTTATGCAGTCTCCAAAAATGCATTTTGATTCTGGCCACGTCTAAACATCACAAAAACATTTAATTGATGCTTATGTATATATGTTTATATACATATATTTATCTTTTAATATAAGTTAATAAACTTATTCTCTCTTTTTTGATAACCCTAAATGATTTATACAGTAGTTACGACTGAGATCAAAATTTAAAAACCTAAGTCTATTAGGTAAAACTTGTATTGGTCAATACAACAATAATACAAGTCAACCGTAACGTTTCACACAAAACAGGACAAACTCATTGAATCCTTAAGACATTTAATTCAAGAATAACGAAATTAATAAATTAATAAATCTTGCATAAAACTATAAGACAAATTTATTTCTTTGCGTTATTAAAGTCGCATGGAAATGTGAAATAAAAACCATTTCCAAATTAATTATAACTTTTGTCAAAGGGAATTGCTCTATTAATTCGTGGCAGAAGAAGAAAACTTGTGCTAATTTAAGTAATTACGTTATCCTTTTTCACATCCGCAACCCTTTTAATGACTAAATAAGTTGAAATGACTTTTATTTGCGCAGCACACAGAAATATAAACAATTTCAGTAGCAGCAGCAGCAGCAATAGCAAACTAAACAGCAACATCATCAACGACAACAACAACAACATTAAACGAAACGCAGTGGATATGGAAAAGGATAAACCCAAAGATAAATGCTCTCATTCCGACAAAACACACGCGAGCATCCTTTTTAATACTTTATAATGCTGAGTCGGACAGAACTACAACAACAGCAACAAAAAAAATACAAAAACATCAACAACAAATACAAATACAACAACTCAGCCGCAACACTGTCAGCACATAAACGAAACGCCAAGCAAAGGTGCTAAGATGCTCGACTTTATTGAAGCAACGTGCCCGCATGGCGTACGTCGCGCTCGCCGCACTTGATTCTAAATCCGCAAAAGTCCAAACGCTACGCCGAAGCAGCGAAACACGAAAAAGAAAAGAAGTAGCAACACAAATAGAGACAAAATCCTTCTTTGGCATGAGGCGTGGCATGGCGAGTCGAGAGGCGCGCCGTGTCGACCTACCGACCAACCGACCGACCGACTCCAACCAACCAAAAAGCCACTTTGACGTGTAATAAACATTAGCAAAGATACAAATTCACACTTTAATTATGTAAAAGGACATAATACAAATTATGCTGCTCTTGCACAGCAACGACAACAACAAACATCGTTGCTGCGGGCACTTCAGTGTCATTTCTGGCTGCTCGCCTGCCTGGTTGTCTGGCACCTCTTCCTCCTTCTCAATTACCATGACACCGCCAAAGGGTAATGGTATGTCAGCGCAGCGGAATGGTATGAGACTACAACAAGAACAACAACAACAAATGACAAACAAATGGACAAACATGAAAACTAGGGAAAAACTGAGCAGAAAGAAAAAATAAAATAAAACCAACAACCAAAAGCGGCGCTAAAAAAGGATGAAAGAAATTCGTTTGTGTGCGAATACAATACACTTAAAAAATGAAAGAATTACGAAATTTCAAATTTTTTTATAAATATAAAAAAAATTATATACAATAATTTATCAAAATAAAAAATGAATTTTTTTCCATTTAATGCAAAGATTTTCTTCCTTTGTGGTTTCGTTTACGCTCTCTACGATTTTATCAAAATTTCTTACAGTGCTTAAAAAGTGTACGAGTATATCCGTTTGTTCATTTGTTAGTGTGTGTGTGTGTGTGTGTGACAGCGTTAGCCACTCAACTACGGCAACAATAACATCAAATAATTATACGCCAAGCGGTGTGTTGGTGCTGGAGCTGGTGCTGCAAAATGTAACTGTATTTTAGACGCTCAGCGCGAACGAGTGGCAAATGCGACGCCGCATGTTTGCGTCATGCAAAGGTGTTGACTTAGTGCTCAGCAGCTGCGGCGTCTACGGCTACGGCAATGGCAATGATTGTTGTTGCTGTTCCTATTTGTAGTTGTTGTATTTATTATTTCATTTCCAACTTGGCTTGTTGTGCTCACCTTTTGTTGTTGTTGGGCTTGTTGTTGCCTGGAAAATTTCATTAAATTGTAATTACCCAACATATTTCTTAAGCGTGTCCTTTCGGCATCGCGCACTCGCCTCGCCTGTGGATTTTATTTATTTTTGTTTTGCTTCTGCTTCTGATTCTGTTTTTTCCTTTAGTTTTTATATGTATTCTTTGTTGTTGTTATTGTACTTCTGTGTATTTCGTTTCGCATTTGCCTCGCTTCGTGAAAATGCAATTAATGGAATTTAGGCGCCGAGTGGCTGCCTGCCGCTGCCATAGCCATCGCCAGTGCCATCGCCGCCGCCGACGGCGTGAGCAGAAAGGTTAAATAGTTGTGAACATAATTTGCCGGCGTATAATGTGCATATAAATTAGCCAAAGTAAGAAATATTGCCAATTTGTTTTTGCTTTTTCCCTCCGTTTTTTTTTTTTTTCGTTTTGTTGTTATCGTTTCTATTCTTGTTTTGTTTGGAGCGTACGAGCGGAGGAAGGATCATTAAAAAAGCATTTAATTGCGAGAAATTAAATTATTTAAAATATTAAATTTCGATTGCTTTGAGAAAAATTCACATTTAATTGTATTTGAATTTTTCTTATATCTTATACAATCGTTTTCAATTATGAAAACTAACCGATTACTTGTTTATTAATTTTGATTTATATTGTTTGTCATTGAAGAAACTTTTAGTTTTATGTATACAAAATTTTACATTGATTCCCTAAGCCCTGACCTATCATAGGAAAATGTAATAATCCTTTGTTTGGCAATGATATGACGGGTATTTATAGACAGTTTGAGTCAATACCAGCAGGCACTGCCCGACAGCAGTAAATATAAATGGGATACTACCCGACGAATATTTCCGTCAAAGAGAGAATTAAATATAAACTTTTTCTTCTTATCGGAATATTCATTATATTACCTTTCATTTGATACCAAGAACATGCAAAATCTGTAAAGTTTTACAATAATTAATCAAAATAGAACAAATTGAGTTTTTTCAAGCATTGAGTCCTGCAAACATTCAATTTTTTCACAATCTTGAAATAGCCTAGAAATGTATTTGTAAGAATGTGTGCGTGCGTTTATTTTAAGCATATTTTCGTTATCTTTATTTTACAGGTACCCAAACAGAAAGCGAAATAAGTGAGGCAATTTAAGGCAGCAGCATTACATTTCACCTATCCACCGGCGTAAGTAAGACCGGCGATATGTAACCTACTGGCAAACTACTTTTCCGCTAACATTACTATACTACTTACAGCTCTTACAGCGCTTATTGCCGAAGCAGCTGTTGTACTGCGGTGCGCTGGCTGGCTGAGCTTTAAAGTTGCTTTCGTTTTTTCTTCGCTCGTTCGCTTTTATTAGGCGAACTCCTTAGGAGTGGAGCAGAGCAGAGCAGCTTGGATGCACGTAGCATTTTTATTACGGCCAAAAAGGACTCCATAATCGATGGTTTATTGTGTTACGTGAGCGTTTTCCTCAATATCGATAACGCTGCCACTCCCAGCTAAACTTTGTAGAACACCCACAGCACTCACACACACTAACAATGAACGTTTTGTTGCTGGCACTAGTGCCTGGATATGTGTGTATCGAAGAGTATTCGTTTGTGTGTGTGTGTATTTGAAAAATTTAGTATTCAGCCTAGACGCCCACAAAAATGAAATGAATCTGTTGCATTTCCAAATTGCAGCAAATCCGAGCAAGCGAGCGAGCGAATATCTTTTGCAATGTATGGAAACTGATTTTTATTGTAGCCTTTTGCGGAAACGGAAGCGGACATTAAATATTCCATTTCGAGTGCAGCGGCAGACTACAAAGCCAAACTCATATCTGGCAGGGACATGTGAAACGTTTCACGTAATGCTCAGCTTGATTTTTTCACACATTTTTATGTATTTAATTCTGAGTGAATTTTCCAAAGGGTTTACAAAATAAATGCCCAGCTCGCGAATTCTTTAAGGATAAATAAACAATTTTGTAAAAGCTTAAAAAGCTTTAAAAACTAAAAATAAACTTTAATAAATTGGTTGTTGTCGAAATCTTTTTTTGTTACCATTTTTTTTATTTTTAGGATCGACCTTCTCCTTTTGTCAAAGCAACGTCGACGCATTCCATTACGGTGCAGCGCACTTTTTGTACGCGTTGCAGACAAAAAAGTTTCACACGAGCTTTTGTCGCTGTCATTTACCCTCCGTTCGCACTGCACTCCACATGTACCATCCGTCCGTTTGTCCGTCCGTGAAGGTCCTTTTGCCGGTTGTTTCGTTAATAGGATGCGCAGAGTGCTGCGCTATCCGCCGCCAAAGTGCCAAAGGCGCGTCGCAATTCCAACGTTGCACTAAAAAAAGAAAAAAAACAACAAAAGAAAGAACGAAAAAAGGAGAAAAAGAAAAAAACAGCGAGACACAAAGCGCCAACATCCGCTTTTGGACTTTTCGCGCATAATTCTCAGTGCTGCATGTGAGCAACAACAACAACAACAACAACAACAAGCGAAGCACACAGGACAATAAAGCTTTTTTGTGCTGTTTGGCTTACTTTCGGTGTAAAAAGTCTAACAAAAAAAAACAAAAACAAACGCAATGTTAAAAAGTTTGCATTAAATTAAAAACAATTTGAACATTTTTTGGTTTAAAGTTCATGAAATTTGAATTGTGGCAAGGCGTGCGCAACGGAAGTGCTCTGGGGCTAAATAAAATTGTTCTGTTAAATGCGGCAAATAAACCGCAAATGAGCGGATGAGCGGAAGCGGGCATAAACAATTTTCACGGGATTTCATTTGCGAAATAAGGTAACGCTATAAAAAAAATATTTAAAACTTTAAAGTTTTATCGAAATTTTGTTGTTTTCAAAAACATTCTCAAAAGTTGGGACAGCTTTTTTAGGTGAGTGACTGCTTCCAATCAAAAAAAACTCTAATTAGTCACACAGTTCAAAATTAAGGTTTTGAATTTAATAGACGTAACGTATGCGCATTTCTAGCGTTTATATGGAGGCGTGGCGTGGCTGTAAAAAGTCGTTATATTTTTTTAATTTGTCCGGACCGCAACAGTCGTCTCTCTTCTCTCGTCAGATATGAGTGTGCCGAGTGTTCACAAATGTTTCGTTATCAACACGTTTGGCTGCCGTAGTCGCGTTAGAAACTTTAAATGCATGAACAAAAAATCTTTTAAACTAACCGAATGCTTCCTATGAGATACAAACTGATGCTGTAAGTTCAAGAATTGCTCCTAATTGGTTCTGGAGAGAAGAGAGACTGTTGCAGTCAGTACAAATTAAATGAAAGAGATCTTATCAGGAGTCGGACCAAAGCATTCCGATGCCGTAGTGAACGATGTAAAAAATCGTAGTAAAACTTAAATTTTCGTAGTAAAAAAAGTGCAAAATTACTTTAAAACTGAATAAATATATATATTTTTTTTTAAACTGACGACCTTGTTTTATTTTTCGCTTCATCGTCTACTTTTTCCAATAAAATAACATAATATTTTTATATAATAAAGATGTAATATAAGAACTTAAAATCGTAGTCGATTTTAGTTAGAGCGTAGTAGATTTACTACGATCATAGCAAGGTCCGAACCCTGGGTCTCATACAGTAAACCAGACGATTGTCATAGTATGGCAACGCTAGCCGCTCTAAGCGAGTATGAGCGGGATAAAACGGGACTCGTGGTAACTTTAGTGAGAGAAGCAGGGCATTGCCAGGCATAAATATCCATTCAATTCAAATTAATTTCGCAAGTTGCAAAATTGAACTCAGTCCACATGCTGCAATTGATGGGCGCCTAATACTTTACCTAATACCAAAAAACTGAACCGAAAATCAAGATCCACAAATTTTTTTGCAATTTTTTTTTATTTACTTTTGCGTACCATAAGAGATATTTTTATTAGTTCAAAATCAATTTCAAAATCTTTGTTTAAATCAAAACGTGTTGTAAAGTTAAACTTTTTGGAAATTTGTATTTTATCAATGGAGAATAATCTACGAATTAATCTATCGAATATTTTAAATAGGACCAATTCTAATTAAATTCAAAATCAAAACAAGCGAGATTCGAGATCGTATCTGCTTAGAAAGTATTTAATTTCAAAGAGTGCTTCTTCTTCTTCTTTTTCTGCCTGTCAAACACAAGTTGCGCATAGTATAGCCGCTGCTTCCGTTTCCGGTATTCGCACATATTAGCCACCATGCGGCGCTGCATGCGCGGCGCACATTTCACCGCATTTCATTTCAAATGCGAAAATCATTTCTGCTGACTGCGTTCGCTCATTTTTCATTCGGAATAATTTCAGTGAGATTTTCTTTTTTCGTATTTTATTTCGCTTCCATTTCTAAGAATTTTTCTTTATACATGCAAAAGCATGTATAAAGAAAAGAAGTCCTTGCTGTCGTACACACGCCCACTCTCGCGTACCTACACAACGGCCGGAACTCACTTCCGTTTGGCGCAGCACAGTGTAAGCGCTGCATTTATTATTTGCGTCCATTGTTGTTGCTTTTGCTTTTTGTGCATTATTTTTTGCAGCGCTGCTCCGTTGCGCTTTTCCATTCACGTTAACTTTTCCTCTGAATTTTTGAATAGGTTGCCTGCCTGCCTGCCTGCAATTCTACCATCTCCAAGCGTCCCCCCTCTACTCGCTTTCATAGCCGTCACCCTGGCACATTTGACGTGTAGTCGCTGTATACGCCAAAGGTGCCAGTTGTGCCAGAAGATGGAGCCGGCAGTTGCGCAGCTGCGATATTCCTAGTGTTCCTCTGCAGCTGCTGTAGTGTTCAGAACTGTCAACGCGGAGATTGTTGTTGCTGCCTCGGTGCGCGCTAAGCACTTCGCTTCGCTTAAATCGGCGCAGTTGACATGCTGACGAGACTCTGGCTGTGGAATGTTACCATTCACAGCCATGCTAAAGTGGCACGCCAGGCGGACGGACGAACGAACCGACGTACCGAAGAGAGCGTCGAGATTAATGATTGTGTTTGGTGTCGAGCGGCAGCACTTTGGACGGGATTTCTTAATTCTGAGATGTTTGCCTTACGGATTCAAAACTTTTGCATCTCTTATGCTCATTTAACCCTTTCGGTCGTGTTGTGCAATTAAAGTATAAAGAAATTTAAATTAAATTTTGACTTAATTATTTAGTTTAGTATAATAGAAAGTGAGAGTATGAAGAAGAGGATTCAAAAAATTATATTAGTGCAAATACATTCTCTTTCTTATTTGTTCTTTTAAAGATATAAATATATATTTTATATACTCATTTATATATATTAATTTTGTAAATATTTTCATATGATTTTTTTCTACATATTCAATTACCCAAAAAGAATCTAAATAATTTGAAAATATTTGCGTTATCCATTCGTAACAATTTATGATTTGAATGTATCTGTCAGCTTGGCTGAATGCATTTCGCAGCCGAATGGGTTAATGGGTTATACTTACGCTTTTCAAATTGCCATCATAAATAAAATTCACTTTTCGCTCGACACTTTAGTTAATATTTTGTTCGTTAATTCATTTATTTTGATCACTGTTTCACTGTCCAATTTTATAAGTTTACTTAAATGCTATCGTCTAGTTTCATTCATTTATTGTTTTTGTTTTTCTTTTTGCTTTTGTTTTTGACTTTTTTTATAATCTTATGACGTATATATGAGATGCTCATTAGTTATCAGCTATGGTACAAAATAATTAAAAATTATCATATACGACGCTAAACATGCCAAAATATGACTAAAATTAAGAAATGTTGTTGTTTTTTTCTTTATGTATGGAAAATATTTTAGCAGTTATTTCAAAAATTAAGTTTTCGTTCATATGTGTTTGATTTTCTCTCTTTCTGTTATGTTTGTTAATTTTTAGCTTGTTTGTTTGTTTGTTTTATTTATGAAATTGCAAGTAAGATTTCTGTCCAAAAGTTTAAAAATTGCAATCTTCGTCTATGTACGAAGTTGAGTTATCATGTTTTGCGCTAAAATATGCCTAAATCATGCTTTACTCTATGTCGACTCGATTTTTAACTTAAATATTTATTCTAGCAGTACTTTACCGTTGGCCAGCGGAATGTGAGTGTGTGTGTTTATTCGAGAACTCTTTAAACGTAACATAAGGAGGAAATTATTGCGGGCTGGAGTTAAGCTCTTTTAGAAAATACCATACACTCTAATTATACATATATGAAAAAATACATGACCGTGTGAGTTTGTTGGAAATCTTTTCTTTTGATACATATATCGGGATTTTTATATCAGAAATGCTTTGGTTATATTTCTTATAGATTTTTCTTAAAAAAGAAAACTAATTAAACTTTGTTCATATGACAAAATTCAAAAACGAATTAATAATTATATTAACTTAAACATTAAATTTTTGTATGATGAAATTTAGAGTTAATCAAGATATTTACAGTTCACAAGAATTGTTTAGCTTATAAAAGCCATAATTTAGCATTTCCAACAAAGAAGTTAGAAGAAATGAATAAGCAGAATATTTTTTAAACTTTTAACTTTTTAAACAAAGAGACAAACTAATAAAGTTTTCCAAGAATTTTCCGATATTTTAAGCCAATTCGTACTTCAAATTATGTCATAACTGTTTTCATTGCACACGTAATGAACATTCAGATATAGTGAAAAAAAAGAAGAAACAATTCATAGGATTGCTAACATAATTTTGGACCTAACTATATTACAATTTATTTATGCATGTTTTGCGTTTGAGTGTATGTGTACGCTATGTAAAAAGTATTGATTAAATGATTTTATTAAGTTCAATGTACAGTTGCTTAGTTTTTTGCTAATTACTCTTGTTTACATGCTAAAATTACTATTAAACTTTTAAGTTATAACAATTAAATTTAAATCTCTAATGACTAAAGTTTTAAACGTAAGTTTATGTATGTACTATATATTATATAGAATATTTGGACTTTACAAGAACCATAGTACTATATATGCGCGGACTTAAAAATTTTTTTTGATTAAAAGTTTTCTTGAAGTATGATATTTGCAGAGCGTTTTAAAAATATTCAAAATGTTTAGATACTATACTATATGCTTTAAGTATTTACTTTATATATATATATATATATATATATATATATATATATATATATATATATATATATATATATATATATATATATATATATATATATATATATATATATATATATATATATATATATATGCATTTACTGATTTTTTTCTTGCAATTTATTTACACAAACTAAATGAGAATTTCAGACTACTTGCTTTAAGAAATAATGTCAAGTATTACATTACCAAATGTTGTTGTTCTTATTTGATTATTTTCTTTTTGCTTTAAATCAATCTTAGCTTATGCACTGAGCGCACGCCCCCTTATTTACACCTGCGTCCCGTAATACTACAGCGACACAAACTCCGAACCACCTCCACTATCGCTGACATTCGATGACGTCTGCTGCTGCTGCTTTTGTTGGCAGTCTTGTTGTTGTTGTTGCTGTTTGCAGGTTTGTGATTGCTTAGTTCCGCTGCTGACATTCTGGCCTGGCGTCTTGGTCAATGGATTACCCTCATTAAAGAGCGTCTCGTTTTCTAATCGCTCTTCATCGGGCAGTGAAAGTGTTGAATTACCGCTGGCAGTAATACGCCTTCCCATATTGTCGTATTTAAGGCAGGCACTACTCGCCAAACTACCTTTACAAAGTGGCCGCAGCGGCGTGGCATCTATTGGTGGTGTACTGCACGCGGAGGGTGGTTGTAATGCATTAATGCAACCAGCGCACGCTTTCGCACTGGCAGTAGGCTGATTGTGATGGCATTGCAAGCCGGCGGCGGCCGCAGTGACAGCAGGAGGCGGCGGTGGTGGCGGCAAACCGATAATATTCTGCGCATGATGCATCTGCTGTTGATGTTCCTGATAACCCTGGCTGTAGCTGGTATCCAGATTATGGTACGAAACAATCTCATCGTGTGGATACAGATTGGTCTGTTGCTGTTGCTGCTGTTGTTGTTGTAGAGAATGTTGATGCTGCAGCGATGAGTCCTTTTTAAGTATGCCGCGGCGTTGTGTGTTTCGCGGCAGTGTAGCAAACGAGGAGATATTTACAGCCGTCGATGTTGGTGGCGGCAAAATGGCATTGTTGCCACTCTGTGAATTTCCACCTGCCGCGGAACAACTACCACCCTGTTGAGAACCTGAATTGTCCTGCAGTCGCTTGGGTATGTTCAACAGATCTGGATACATATTCAAGTCAGCACCATCGAGCATATCCTGCGTTACCGAGACACTGATAAAAATGTTGCCGTACGCAGGATTGGATACAATATTCGAACAGAATTCCGGTGGCGGTGGAAAGACGCCCACATTAAGCGGAAACTCTTCGGGTATCTGATTTGGATGCGGTGAACCGATGGAGTTGGCCATTGAAGTAGGTATACCAACGACACTGCACGAACCGTCGGCCACAGCCATTAGTTGTTGCCGATTGGACATCAGTGTGCTCGGTCCACCCGAACCCGTATTGCCTAAGCTAGCCATATGCGCATGATGTTGCTGCAACTGTTGTTGATGCGTCATTTGATGGTGGCCGCCCATAAGCATGCTGTGGTGACCATGATTCGGATGATGATTCTCGACTGCATGTATTTCGATCGGTTCAAAACCGATTACCGATTCTGTTTTATTCATCGATGTTGTGTTGTTATCGATGCCGCAACTATCGCCACGATCATTGGTCGTTGTGGTGATGCTGAGATCCAGCAGCTTCTTTTCCTGATCATTGAAACTGACGCTGGCCTTAACTCCCGATTTGTTGGGATGTCGTCGCTGACGTGTCGTACGCTTGCAAAAACACACCACAAACGAAATGAGTATCAGAAAGAAAACCGTACCGAAGGTGCCCATGATCAGACCAAAATACCAAAAAGTCTCCGGTGTCTTCACCAGCACATGTTGCACAATCTCCGTCAAGTAAATGCTGATATTCTGCGAGACTGCACCGACAACATTCGAACCCGTACAGGCATAAGTGCCCGCATCCAAGCTGGTCATATTGAAGACTGTCAAATTGCTCCATAGTTTATCGGAAGCGACATTCTCGGTATCGAAAAGCACATTATCATTGTCTAAAATTTTTCCGTTCAGCTCCCATGAGACTTCGGGCAGTGGGTCGCCATACACCAGACAACTGAAGGTTGTATTGCTGCCAATGTCAATATTCTGTACATCCTCATTGTTGAAGATCTCCACTTTGGGTCCACAACCAAACTGTTGTTCGTCCACATGCTCCCACTGCTTATCCTTTTGCGCAGGTGGACTTTTGCATGTCAAACTGATGCTATTCACTTTGCTCTTGACATACCACGATCGAAACTTTCGCAGCTTGCAATTACATTGCCAGGGATTCTCGTCCATTACGAGTGTCTTTAAGTTAGTCATGTGCTGAAAGACGTACTCACTCAAGCTTTCCAATAGATTATTTTTTAAATATAAAAACTCAAGCATATTCAAATTGGCCAGAGCCATTGGATCAATGTACGAT
Source organism: Suillia variegata (assembly GCA_949127995.1). Lineage (NCBI taxonomy): Eukaryota > Metazoa > Arthropoda > Insecta > Diptera > Heleomyzidae > Suillia > Suillia variegata. The sequence continues at coordinate 40,941,608 of OX421846.1, read as the reverse complement.
ATCAGACAGTCGTGCACATCGAGCGTACGCAAGTGCGGCAATATGGGAAACTGATAAGCGACCAGACGCTTCAGCGGATTGCCATTCAAGTACAAAATCCGCAAGCGATCGTTGCCCATGAATGTGTCCTTGTCGATCATCTCGATTTTATTATCGGACAAGTCGATTTCCACCAAAATTTTCAAGTTCTTGAATGTCTCCTTGTGTATGTACTGTACTTCGGATTTCTTCAGGTAAATGCGTTGCAGGTTAAGCAAACCCAAATTCGTAAACTCCTCGCGATTAAGATACGGTATGTGGTTGTCATTTAGTACAAGTACTTGTAGCTCCGTACTGAGCGTTGTCGGTATGGTATTGAGCTGCAGCGAACTGCAGATGGCTGATTTTTTGCCATTTGTCCATTTGCAGGTACAATTCGAGGCACAACTCGCTGACCAATCATCGCCTGCAACAGGAGGCAGATGCAACACCATCAGTGCAATGTTCAGGGAGAGCGCAACTGAAAGACGAAGGAAAGCAAACGGAAAACGAGTTAATAAATTTTTAATATCATTATAGTTGATTCTAGATCATTCTGAGCCACCCTAATCTCATGGCTTCTTAGCGGATTTAAAAGATTACAAAAAGTTTTGAAAAACAATCGTCTTAATAATTTAAATTGCTTCAAATTCTTCTAACACTATTGAGCCCTAGAATGGATCTTGACACTTTAAATGCAATAAAAGAAACGTTCCAGGTGAGGATGACTTCCCGTCGCTAACGAAATACCATCAATTTCAAACCGCTACTTACACCTGAACTCACTCACTCCCTACCACTACAAGGACATTTCCCGAATACACATATTGCGTACTTAAGCGCACATAACTCACCTGACAAGCAAATTGCAACGCAATTTATTTTCATATTGATAACATTCGAATGAATCCGGCGTCCTTTCAAGCGAAAATATTGTAACGCATTATTTTGTGTTGCGACAAATCCACCAGGCAGGTTCTTGCAGCAGAGCGGGTTTAGGGCGCGTTCGGGTTAGCAGCTGTTGTCGAGCGCTTGTGCGGCACTTTACAAAGCGCTGCTTACTGTTTTGTTATTGCTACTGATGCTGCTGCTGTTAGTTTTTGTTTTTGTTGTTGTTAAAGAGTCTTCAATTTCCGTTTGACTGAATGTGCGGAACGAACAAAAGCTGTCGCTGCTTGCAATCGTAGCGCATTAAGGTATGTGGCACTTTTGCTGTTCTTGTTGTTGTTGTTGTTGTTGTTACCGTTGTCGCTTTGTATTTGGCTGTGGATGATGGGGGCGTATATGCAGCATCAGCAAACTATTGTTGCTACTGCTGATATTATTGTTGTTTTTTTTTTGTTTTTGTTGCGCCGCACAGGCAATTGCAGAGAATTGTTATCGATGAACGTTGCACGTTAGCAGCGGCGAAAATTGATGAAATTTTGTTCGTTTTATTGTGGTTATTGTTGTAGTTGCTGGTGCTGATGCTGATGCTGCTGCGCCACCATTACAACAGCAACTGCTGATTTTGCTGCTGCTGCTTTCGCTGTTGCGTACTTTTGTACGGGTTTCTGTTTTGTTTTCTTTACGCTGCAACACCTTTGCAACACATTTCGCAAACACGTTGCACACACACACACACACAGCTCGCTCGATTGTTTGCAATCACAACTGAGTTAACAATTTCAGTTTTTCGATTTGTTTGTTTTTTCTCTTCTCTGTTTTTTTGCTGTTGTAATTTTTGTTGGATTTATCGGATTTTTTTTATATAAATTGTACCTAGCCACCGATCGGAAGTTGCAGCTGTTGCAGTTTTTGTTTACGCGTCTTGCAGCGACAGCATATGCTGCACGCGATTGATACGCTACACGCCGCCGAGTGAGTGCTTTGCCTTGCTTTTGTTACGCTTGACCAACGCGCTGGATGCTGTCCAGCTGCGCAAATCCTTTTATCTGGAATTGAAGAGAAAATGGATATGAAATGCGTTTTATTTATTGTTTCAATATAATTTGCAAACGTTGCAATATTTTTAAATTGCACAAGACAATGCAACAAACAAAGCAAATGTTTACGAGTTGGAGGATGCCAGATTATTTGATGTTCAAGTATTTTGCAACATTTGCAATAATCTATATTATTTTAATGGACTTCTGGTGGTTTGGGAATACTTCAATGAAAAATCGAATAACGAAAATTTTTTATAATCTGTATTTTATGTGTTTACTTTCTATTTGAGAAGCTCCAAATCATTGTATGAAAACTTCTATTAATTCTTAAAAATAAAAAGCTTTAATTGTTATAAAATTTAAATTTTTTCTTTTTAATATTCGCTGGCAAAAAGATTTAAAGGTACATTAATTATATGAGGCTCAAGATTTTATATGTTTAAATAGTTCTGAATTCTATGTTTGAAAAAGCTTTTTGATTTTTTGAGCTTTCTTTTAATTTCATTAAGTTTATAGAATTATGAAAACATAAATAATTTTTCGTAATAATTAAAGCTCGACTGGATTTATAAAACTTATTTCAGACGCGCTCTAAATATGCCCACGGCAACGTTTACTGAAACTTCAAAGCTTCTGTTGCAAATTAAACAACACGTTAATATCACGTTAAAGTTCTATTAATGATATTAATATAGTAGTTAAACTTAGTTAGAAATAAAAAAACAACAAAAACAACACCTCTTTTGATGGCATTTTGCGAAAGTACTGCATTGCACTAATTGCCAACTTCTGAAGTCGCTGTTTAAATTGCGCCACACACACACAAACAATTTCGCGCTATGCACATATAACACAGAAAAATAATTAACTCAATTTGGTTGCTCATTCGGGAAATTACCCGCACTTGTACCGTTGCGCGTTTTTACGTTTGTAAAATATTTTGTTAACTTTATTTTACATGAATATGTAAAAAGAACATGTAAAAAAAAAACAAGAAAAGCAAAACAAAACAAAAGCAAACAAAAAATCATGTAAAAATATTAAAAATGCAAAAAATGCGGCCTTTGGGTCTGGCCTGCCTGGCCGCTCGTTCGGTCGTTCGGTGTGTTGCAAGTTCATTTTGAATTTTTGTATTTTTGTATTTTTGCTGCGCTTTCGTTGCAGTGCATGACATACTTTTAGGCGTATACCGTTGAGTGGCTGCTTGCGTGAATGTTTATTGAAAAAAAAAAACAAAAACAAATATAAAAAAACGCTGTAAGCGTTGATGTTAAATTCATTTTTATATACATAGATGTGTGTATGTGTGTGTATGTGCGCAACATTTACGGTTTTTAACAAATTAATACTGTAACAATAAATTCGTTTGTGTATTAAATTGTGGCATAGTTTTTGGCAGTCGTACTTTTTATGCATTTTACTTATTCATGAACAAGTTTTTGTATGACTTTCAATTAAATGTTTAAACAATAAAAATCAATTTTAAATTGCTTTAATTGAGTTTCTTATTTTGCAATAGTTTGCATTTGATATTTTTTGTTTTCATATTTATTAAGCATTCCATAAAGCGTTTTATCAGCAGTTTTAAAAATTCCATTTAAACAACGAAATAAATTCGACGAGATTTTTTATGAGGTCAATAAACTTTCACAACATCCGCAGCGCTCAAAAAACATAAAAATGCAAAAACCTCCAAGAAACGAGAATAAACACTGCATTATATTAAAAAAGAAATTCCACACTAAACAACTGCGCTCGCCCGCACGTCCCCTTCCTTAGCAAATGGTTGCGGCGCCAACTTCAGACTTGAGCAGCGACTTCCGGTGGCAGCCAAGCAAATGCATTCATAAGCAGCACGTGCTTAGTCGCAGCCATCCTTCGTAGCTGGCTGCTTGAGCGATGAAGAGCACAGCGCCTCGTTCACTTTGACAGCGTCGAGCAAAGCATACAATTAGGCGCATTGCATCTAAATTAAATGTCATAAAAGCGAGCGAATGAGTTCGCGCGCGCCATCAAGTTTTTGCGTTGTCTGTCAGTGTTGGTGAGCGCATTTAAATGTTTTGCATGCCACACCACACATACAAACACTCAAACACACTTCCGCCGCAAGCAACTCGAGTTGCTCATGGGAACAGTCGCCGCAGTCATCCACCGCAGTTGCGTGCTGTTAGCTAAACTTATCCGATAATTTTTCGTGTTTGCTTTTTGTTTTGTTTTTGCTTTTGTTTGTCAGCGTTGGAATAAATATTTAAATTATTTAATTTCTAAAAACTTTGTTGATATTAACAAAGTTGTTGTGTACTCTTCATCACCAGGTCTACTATTAGAACTTGCTAATTTACACGCAACACTGTTGATTGTCAAGTGTTGCCACTTTCATTTCCGCATTCCGCCAACATTTATTATTTTTTACTTCACTTTATTTATTTTATTTTATTCTTGCCTTGGCCACATTTATGTCCGTCCATACGATAGTCCGTCTGTTCGTCGCTGCACTTCCGTTTTGACAAATGTCTGTTGGCGTTCGTTCATTAGAGTCGTTCGCTCGCTCGCCCGCCCGCTCGTTTGTTGGTTTGTTTCGCTAGTTTCGCTATTGTTGGGATTTCTTGTTTGTGGGCGTTTAAGAGTGGGCAGCTTGTCTGTCTGTATGTCTGTGTTTGTGGGCGTGTGGTACAACACAAACAATTTACCACAAAAGTCATGTCTGAAGTTTTGCGAAGATTTCGTCTTCCGCAGCTGACGATCCTGACTAGCGGCGACACTGCCAACGGAGGACGACGCACTTTGTCACTTTACTCGTTTTTCGGGCTGTTGACAAATGCACTCGACAATTATTTGTGTTTGTATTTGTAGTTTTGTATGCAGCAGCAACTGCTGTTGTTGTTTTTTTTTTCGTTCTTGTTGCTGTTGTTGTATTTGTTGTTGTGTTTTCGAAGTTTAGATTGCCGTCACTTAATTTGCTTGCGAAACTTTTATTTAATTAAGTTGTGCTGCATAAAAGTGGTTTAAACGCTTTTAATGAACTTCGTGGCGAATTTTTACAAATATTTATACAAGCGATTGTCAATTTGTTGTTGTTTATTTTTTAAACTCACAGCTAACGGTTTCATTAAAAATGTAGATAAGTTTAAAATGTTGCCAACACTTTTTGTTGTCATTGCTTTTAAACTCAACGTCTTTTTGGCTTAGCCAATTAAAAGTGTAAAGTTTAGATGCAATCAAATTTGAATGCAAATAAATCTGCATTAAGTAATCATTGCGACATTTTAGTGTTTGGGTGCGGGACTTGAATAAAAACTACTCCGCTATATAAGGCCTCTGAGCTGCCAAAATACACAAAGGCCTTATTTTTATGTTTCCTATCCGGATCTAACCTAGAATTCAATTATTTTCGAGAATCCGCTAAACATAAAATAGATTCTTTAAATGTTTTTTAGGTACTGAATCCTCTTCTGATGCTTCACAACTCAAATTTGTTAGCAACATTTGATCGATTAAAATCTCTGAAATTATACAGAAAATTATTTTCAAATTATTTAGTGGGCAAAAAGATCCGCAGCACATTTTCGAAACCGCAAAAATCAATCACGCACATTCGCCTCCATTAAATTCCGCTGCGACGAGTACCGCAGCGCGTACCTTGACGCCAATTCTAACCGCATTTGCAGTATAAATTGCGTGGCAACACAACACGCCATGTGGCAAGGCACGGCACGCATGCGATCGAGTAATGCGGCGGCACAAGGCACAACTCTTGTAACTAGGTCAACTTTTTATTGTAAAACTAAATGGCCAAAGGCACACGTGGATGATTGCTTTTTCCGAATTTCCAAATTTCCGAATTGTCGAATTTCGTAAGGTCAGACCTTTTTGATTTTCTGTATATCTGTTGTCGTTGCTGTCGGTGTTGTTGTTGCTATTATTGTTGTTGTTGTGCAATATTGGTTAACCAATGAATTAGAGCGACTATCTGCCACTAATGAAAATTGGTTATTTTGATTGTTTCGATTATAACGGCGAACGGCGCATAACGAACTTTCGAACGAACAAACGCCGCGGTGCCACAATCCATACGCCGGCGGAGCGTATGTGTGTGTGCTACTGTTGTAGCAACTGCGGCAAAAGTTTATTACGTGCGCGGTTATATCAAAGATATCTCAAAGATATATTCGTAACTTTTGTTATTTTTATTTTTGTTTTGCTTAATGAATTTCAATCAGTGTTTTTTTTTTGTTTTTATATTTCGTTTAAACGCGGTCGTAACAAGTACAACAACCACAACAATAACAATAACATTAAGGCGCGTTAATCACGTTTGCTCATGTTGAAATGCAAACACATTCATCAGAGCGTACAAACGAACGAATGAACGATAAATGGATGGATGGATGGATGGCTGAACGTAGAAGAGAAGAGTGAAATAATAAAGTAACAAACGCTTTTGCTACTTGCTTCTAATCAGCTTAAATATAAAAGTAAAAACGTTTGTGAAAATAATGAAAATAGCACAAAGCAAGGATTTACCAAATGAATTTACGCTTTCGTCTGCGAATTAACCTGGCCATAATAATTTTTGTTCATTTTCTTGCCTACATTTTTCATCTGCTTCTTTAATCATCGGCCACATTATTTACGCAACACCTTTGTACCAACTTCATAACTAAACAGGCTAAACAGGCGAGTTTTCCCTTAAGGTTCATAAGCGAAAAACGGATAAAAATAAATCGCTCTCGCATATGATAAGGCGCACTTCCGTGCTAATCAGGGCGGCAAATACATAAACCATTTTTGTTTCTCTTTATTTTTGTTACAATTTTAATTTTGCTTTCATTTCAAACATATTTCATAGTATTTTTAATCAGCAAAGTTGATTTGATAAGCAATTCCTTTTTTTTGGAATTTGTAATGGATATTAGAAAAATATTTTTTTGTTAGTTTCTTTCATCCTTTTTCCAACTGGGTTGCTAGGCAAAACAGAAAACAAAAAAGTTAATTTGGACGCCTGTGGCTTTTTGTCTGCACTGTGTTTCAACTACAGCTTCAGCTCTGCTGTACGCTGTACACTTAACGTCCGAATGACCGCCACAATTTCCGCTGCTAGGATTACTTTGTATAACGCAGGCGAGCGTAAACGTCAAGAGAGGCAGTAGGGGGGTGGAGGGCGGTATAAGAGTATTGCAATCGCACACAGACGTATTTCAACTTTAATCTACTTTTAAATGACTTTTGTGTACAGCAGAGAAACAGAACAGCAGAAATTTTATTTTTAGCGTTTGGCAATAAAGAAAGCCAATAACAATTTTGTATATTTGTAATTCTATTTTTAATAGAAAGTCTGGCAGCGACATATATATCTGGAAATTATGAGGTTATTTATAAGAGCAAGCTTTGAGTTAACTTGGTTATGCGGAAAAACCTTATATGATTAGTATAATAAAAGAATGAGAACAGAAAAAAAAGGGAAAATATATATAATGTCAAAACAGAAAAAAGCTTGCAAAAGCTCAAAGTTCTACAAAGCTCTATGAGTTTTGAAAAGAAAAAGAAAATTTCAAAAAATTAAAAACTAGCATGAACATTTCTTAAATTAAAGAGCTTAAGGATCTTCAAAAACTTTAATGCTTTTACTTGTAGTCTCAAATTAAGTTAAACAATTTTTCTGAAATTGTTTTTGTGTCAAAATCAATGTGCCTAAATAAACATTTCCTACTGTACTGTTTGGCACACCTAATGAGCTGCCTGCTTACCGTCCAAGCGAAAAAATCATTTTACCATTTTAGCAGCAATCTGGGATAATAAGGATTTAACTTCCTCCCTTTTTTCTATCTGGTATATGTGTTAGTGTGTTTTTCTGCAGGAGAACTTCATAACGAACAAGAGAAGACAATAAAAGCAACTCAGGAAAAATATCACAAAGTTGGAATACAAAAAAAGATAGAAAGAGCAACGCCAGCGGATGGACACCCCCCACGATGTTATGTTTGGGTATTAGGCGACTATATTCGCAGGGATAAATAAGTAAATAAGTTGTTATCAACAGGATTAGCACAACAATAAAAACAACAACAACAATAGTAGCAACTACTAAAACAATAACAACAATGAAGTAGCGTGTAACTCGTGGAGCTAATAAAGTGTTTGTTGTTTTATTGTTATTATTATATAATGGAAAAATAAACTATTTTTATTACCAAAACTACCTGAATTCTATCTGAATGTCAAATTAATTGGAAAGCTTAAAAACAGTTGCATAGTTTCAGGCATAAATTATTTGCATAACTTCTATGTGGTGCACCCATACAGTGTTATTTAAAAACTTACACACGCATAAGCCGATTTTAAGTCGCAATTCTACCATGACTGCTTTTACAGCTGCGTTCTACAAAGGGAACTAGAATCAATGTATTCGAAGCCGAAAAGCGCCTGAAAATATGCAGAAACATTTCATGTAAAAATACGAGAAATGCGCAAAAATTGCAATTGCATGTTTCAAAAGGCGGTAAATCAAATGCAGCGCAGTCAATACGAGGAACAGCAAAGTAGGCACAATACCAGCGCAAAAAGGCACATTTATGCGACACATGTGCGTTATACCTCTGTAAGTATAAGTACGAGAGAGAGAGAGAGAGAGAGAGAGAGAGCGAAACATGGAGAGGGGGATTACATATTTCGATTGACTAAGAAATGCAATTTTTGGCTTCATTTCGTAACACAACCGTAAGCTGGTATATGTTCGAATAGGCAGGCGCCTGCAAGTGCTTGTGTTTGTGTAAGTGTGCGTATATGTGTGAGTTGTAATTGTATGCGTGACCACTTGCCAATGCTCCATAAATGTCATTTTGAATTGAAAGATTGCAAGTGTAGCCAACGCAAACGAATTTCGCATTGACAAACTTTGTAAGTCACATGCATGAAGCACACAAAGCGGCAGCAGCAGCAGGCAGCAGCTGGAATTACAACAAGAACCATAAAAGCAGCAATAACAAAAAACAAAACAAATACAACAACTGCAGTTTGGTCCGGTCGAAGCAATTATACCCTGTTCCATATTTAAATGACTTCAGGGTACGACTTACAGTTTCTTGAAATGAATATACCCAACGAACGTGCAATATTATGCATAAAAACACACACACACACACAGCAACACGTAAAACATGCAGCTGAACCGGTAGAAGAAACTCTCGGAACAGGCGCTTAACTCGACACGATGCACCCGAGCTCAATGCAATCGAAATGAACCTTTTTACTTGGTGAAGTTTTTTGCTTTTTTTGTTGTTGCTGTTGTTGTTGTTATTGTTGACTAGCTTAAGCCAAAAGTGTATCTGCATATTTTGTCGTTTTTGTCATTGTATCCGTATTCTTGTATCTGTGTACCTGTGTATCTTGCTGCGTGGCAACTCTGGCGTATTGCAATTTGTATTTGTCAAAGCGTTGCCATGGCAAATGTTTATGCAAATTTCATTCGCACTCGCAACAACTCGCAGCTCTGCCATGCCCAGCCGGAGCTCTATCCTAAGCTGTGCCTGCCTATCTCATCTCCGGTTGACGATTTTCACGCTGCCTGGCATTCATTGCGCTCTCCATTGCGTCGCAAGAACACTGAAATAACATTGACTCGGCATTCATTGAGCTTTTGTGCATTTGTTTTTGTTGCCACAGCCAAGTGCAGCCTTGTGGATACCAATCGCAAACACTGAATGTCCCTGACAAGATGCAAATTTCGCTTAAGTATGAGCTTGGTCCAAAGGTAAGACACGAAGTTTATTTGAAAATCGAAGAGATATTCTGATAAGGACACAAACTTATTTTTTAAATTATTTATAACTTTTTAAATTCCTAATGCTAAAAATTTACAATCTATCTATCTATCTATCTATCTATCTATCTATCTATCTATATCTATCTATCTATCTATATCTATATCTATATCTATATATATATCTATATATATATCTATATCTATATCTATATCTATATCTATATCTATATCTATATCTATATCTATATCTATATCTATATCTATATCTATATCTATATCTATATCTATATCTATATCTATATCTATATCTATATCTATATCTATATCTATATCTATATCTATATCTATATCTATATCTATATCTATATCTATATCTATATCTATATCTATATCTATATCTATATCTATATCTATATCTATATCTATATCTATCTATCTATCTATCTATCTATCTATCTATCTATCTATCTATCTATCTATATCTATATCTATATCTATATCTATATCTATATCTATCTATCTATCTATCTATCTATCTATATATCTATCTATCTATCTATCTATCTATCTATCTATCTATCTATCTATATATCTATCTATCTATCTATCTATCTATCTATCTATCTATCTATCTATCTATCTATCTATCTATCTATCTATCTATCTATCTATCTATCTATCTATCTATCTATCTATCTATCTATCTATCTATCTATCTATCTATCTATCTATCTATCTATCTATCTATCTATCTATCTATCTATCTATCTATCTATATCTATCTATCTATCTATCTATCTATCTATCTATCTATCTATCTATCTATCTATATATCTATCTATCTATCTATCTATCTATCTATCTATCTATCTATCTATCTATCTATCTATCTATCTATCTATCTATCTATCTATCTATCTATCTATCTATCTATATATCTATCTATCTAATTATATCATTATAACTTTTAGAGAATTTTTTAGTCGCCCCCAATTGTTTTCCTTTAAACATACGCCAATGTTATTAGGCTAACTCTAATTCCTATTTTTGTTTTGCTTTCTTTGTTTTTGCGGATTCCATTTATTGCTTTTCTTGTCTTGCGACCTCGATGCAGCTGCATTATGGAATTTGGACCAAGCGCTTCTGCGTAGTTGGTGCATTGCCACAATGTGTTAAATTGATTTTAATTTAGGTTGAAGCAGAACAAACAGTTTTAATTTTTAAAAGCGGATTATTCAAAACTATTTTTAGACATTTAAAAATAACCTCTTCACTTTCTCTTGAATTTAGAAAACCTTCTTGGAATAGTTTCTAAATCCTCTCCAACCCAGTGTAAATATTCTTTGTAATAAAAAGGTTAATTTTTTTAAACAAAATCCTACCGAAATTCTTCCGAAAAAATGTGGAAATTACTTCTAAGAGTGTACGAAATATAAATGAAACTCTTCTAAAAAACTCATTTAATTTTGGAAGAAATTGTTATGCAAAAGCTCGAAACTCATTTAAATATTCATTGAGTGAATTCAAATTTCAAGCACGAAATTAAGAATTTTTAAATAAAATCATATTTTCCTCTTGGCGCAATTTGTGCGTTTGCTCGTTTGCGGAAGTGCAATTTCAGCCCTGCAAATTCTGCTTGAATAGAGCGTTTTTTTATACGCTCGCACACGAAAGACGCGCCTCGCGCGTAAAGCATCAAAAACGTTTTAGAGCAAACAATTTGAGACGGCAGCGGAGCAAGCAAGACAATGGCCGATATTCCAGTTACCGCTGTGAAAAAAATGTCACTGTTACGGCATGCGTCGACGTGTGTGTGTGTGCTAGCGCCGGTCCTCTGTGCGATAGCCTCGTAGTACATTGTTGAAATAAGAATTTTTCATTTTTGTTTGTTGGCTCCTCTCTCACATTTCGCTCGCATTGTGCGTTTAATTGCATTTCACAAAATTCAAATTTTCTTGTAGTTTGTTCATCTTTTGCGCATATCTAAAACACTTCCAATTATTTGGGACATGGTTTTTTGACATTTTGCCAATGCTTGTGTGCATGTGTATACGTGGTTGTGTGAGTCTCGGTGTTCGTATGTGTGTGTTGGTTTGTTTGTTGCATATTTCTCCAACAAGCAAACAAACAAACCATAAACTGGCTACACGCATTTTGCCATTTTACGATGACGACAAATATTGCAACGTACACATACACACTCGAACACACACATACACAATCAGCCTAGGCGCGCATATTTTTATGCCTGCCGCATGCGACACATGCAAACTCACACACAAACATATTTACAAATATATACAAACACTGGAGGACATTCGCCTCTTGCGACAGGAAGGCCTATATTCAGCCATTGCTGTTGTCGTTTTTGTTGTTGTTAGTGTTGCCGCTACTATTGCCTGCACTGCAATTCCGTTTAAGATACTTGAACAACATGCGGCTTTTGGCAGTATCACAACTAAAAACCGCTTGCACTATAGACTTACCAACAGGCACACTCAAACATGCACACTCATACACATAAATGTGCCGTTATAAGGACCAGCACACAGTAATCGAACAAAGAATAACATTGAACAAAAATTTTGAATTATTTTTTTGAAAAAGTAAAAACCAAAAAAATTATTTTTTTATATTAAAAAATAAACAACTTTATAATATAAAAAAAATAATTAAAAAAAAAACAGTTTGTATCAAACAAAAATATTCAATATTTTTGACTTTAGTACTAGTTGCACGCAGATACTGTGCGGCTGCAAAAGGAAACCTCCAAGAGTGCAAATGTGCATTTGCCGGATGCCACCAAAGGAAACCCCATTTCTGACCCAAGGCGTTGATGCTCCGCACAAACACATACATCCACATTTACACAAACGCATACATATAAAATAGCGCATGTACACATACGAAAGGCAGGCGTACACAAGCTAACTGCAACCGAGATAAGATAGCAGCAAAAAGGATGCTAGTTTGTTTGTTTGTTTGTGTTTATGTGAGTCAAATTTGTTTGTGTTTGTTTGTTTGTGTGAGTGAGTGAGTGCGCTTATAAAGCCTGCATTTACAAAAAAGAAGGATAAATAAAAAAAGTCGAATAGAAAAAGAAAAATATTCAACGTACAACAAAACTCCGGAAAAATTTCGATTCTGTGGCTGTGGCTTAAGTGTGTTGAGTAAACAAACTTGGAGCTGCTGGAATGTCTTTCCCGGCGGCGAGCGAGCGGAAGGCTTGCGACTTGCTTGTTTTGCTGCTTTTTAAATGCTTCAGTTTTGTAATAATTTATGCATTGTGTGTTTTTTTGTTGTTTTTTTCAACAAAAAATAATTGCTTGGTCAATTCTAAAGTTATTTCATCATAGGTTTGGGTTCATAGACTCTTTAACACTGGGACGTATGAGTGAATTGTAATTGAATAATTGTTTATATAATAGCAATAATTTATAAATAAATAAAAACTATTTACTTATATATTACTAGTAAAAAATATATTTTATGCAAAATTTTTGAAATATTTCCAAAGAAACAATTTAAGCCAACCTAACCGATAAGGACCATAAATGCTTCATTACCTTTTTCCCCAACGAAATTCACTTTTTTTTTAAATCTTCTCTTCAGACGTTTAACTTACACACTTACACAAGTGAAACGAGCGATTGCCAAGAGATTTGTAAATTGGTTGGAAGTACAAAAGGAGGAGGAGCACACTCAAAGCGGCAGGCATAACAGGGAACAAATTTATAAAAAGAAAATATGAAAAAAAATGGTGGAGCATCAGCAAAGCCAATTGTCAAAATGAGGACATAACCAGAGAAAAACTGTTGAAAAATGTTAAACTTTATTTCGAGCGGTTTTTATGCGCCCATTTTTAGAATCAAAATACAAATAAGCAGAATAGAAAAGAGAGTCTTTGCTTTCTTATTTGCCCCACGAGTAACAAAAGGCGCCACAAAAAAATACAAAGAAAAAATAAAGAAACACAATACAACAGATAAGACTCACATTGGCTAGGGTAAGGGCGGGGGACAAGCGGGTGTTGACCAAATACAGCAAAATAAATACCCAAAATCTGCTTAAGAAATCCGTGGCCAACAAACCGAGCCAAGCCAGTCCAGTCCAAGCCAATCCAAACCAAACAAAACCAAACGAAATAAGGAAGTAATAAAAAAGACCAAAGAAAGAAAGAAAGAAACTCGTAGCAAATTGTCCTTTTGGCACCCCCAATTGGTAGTACAATTCTCGTCTCGCATAATGATTGTGACCATTAACTTTTAAGTAAGGACTAATAAAGTCCAACTGAAGCCCAGCTGGTGTGAAGGTGCAGATCAAGCTGAAGAAGATGGAGTGGGCGGCGGCGGCGGTGTGTGTGTGTTTTCTCGGTGATTATGGGACAATCGTCAATCGACAATCACTGGCGATTGTTAACAATTGCTTTTTTGGGATCAAACCGGCGCGTCGCGTCAGCCGAAGGCAAATTTAAGTAATGAAGGTAACAAAACAACGATGACGTCTTTCAACTGTGAATTTGTATCGTGTCGTTGTTGTTGTTGTTGTTGGGCAATGATGATGGTCGAAGCTGTACGAAAAAAATGATGCAAATTGTGCTTCCGATTTTTTATTTCCTTATATTTGTACTTGTAGTTTTTTTATGGAGAGTTTGATTGTCTTTTTGGCTTGTCTTCAATTTGTCTCGTAAGCAAGTGGTGGGAGGGTGGACCAAATGACGTTTTCTAACGGAGCAATTTAATTTCGACACATTAGTTTATATTTTTATTTTTTACAGATCTAATGGGAACTCTAAGAAAAGAGTGTTATTTTATGTTCCGTTTCTTCTTAAGGTTTGATCAAGAGTGTATAAATATGAAACCAGAAATTTTCAAGAGCTTTAAGCTTTAAGAGCGTGAAGCTTTCAAATACTTTTTTTCTTATTTTCCGGTAAAACTTATAAAAACCTTAGCAAATTCAAATTTTTGGCAAAGAGCTTTAAAGCTTTAAAAAAATTTTAATACTTAGAATATTTGAAGATTTTTTAAATACTTTATTTTTCTAATTCTCTTTATTTAATTATCAAAAAAATTATATATAAATTTTTAGATCAAACTGTAAAAAAAACACATGCACATGTGCATTCACAAATGTAGAGTAACTCACATTTGTTGTGACTTATTCGGTTTATCTTCGATTAAATTGGCCAATTTAGGGAGCACTTAATACCCGTTTGGCGTGCTTTAAGTGTTGTCGCTTTTTTGTTTTTCTTTGGGTGAAAACATCATCCAGGAACAAAGCAGATATTGCCAACAATCTATTTTGTTAACTTAAATGCATTTATTTGCCTTTTTTCGATTCAAATAAAAAGCACAAAAATGCAAGACAACAGCGGAAAAAACTAAAAGAAGAACCTCGAAGTAGTAAAATCCAAAGAAAAATAAATAAACGCAGACAAACAAATGGACGGACGGACTGACATACATACACACAGTCGCTTAGTGTAACAATTGAGAAATAAGAGTAACGGCATTAAAACGTTTCTTTCATTTGTTGTCTCTGTAGTTCTTATCGCACAAACACACACACAAGCACACAAACAAAAACGAAAGCATCTGCAGCCGTGGCGGATATTTGTAGGTTTTACAGTGCACAGCGTGCAGCCCAAAATTAAAAACGACATGAAAACGCTCTCTAAGGAAACGCAACAAAAAAAAAACCGGTCATTGAATTGCTATGGTCGTGCTTAATGCGATACTAGCGAAAAGAAAGAAAGCGAGCGAACGAACGAGCGAGCGAGCAAGTAAAGGATAATGCAACGCATGTGTGCGATAAAAGTATGGCATGTCATTTTGTTAGCTTTCTTTATGCGATAGTTATCTCTTTTGCTATTCACTATTTGCTAGAGGAAAAAGAAGGAAACCAAAAACAAAACGAAAACGAAAACCAAGGAGCAAACCGGTCGAAAGTGATAAAGTTGAAAATTTGTTGCGCTTTTCAGTCGGTCGCGCATAAAACTGGAATTTTAGTTGTTGTTGTTGTGTTGTTGGTATTGGAAGGATAACGATAGGATTGCATTAAAAATTCAAAAGATATTGTGCCCAAAACTATGAAATCATTTAAAATATTTTGGAGCGGAGGATATTTGTAGAAAAGCTTTTAAGAATTTGCTATAAACTAAGAAATCCTTTCGATACAAGAAAGCGAATAAGAAATTAATAAGGATATAAATTTCAAAGAGAGTTAATTTATGAAATTGTTCGCACATAATTTTGTTCTTAAACTTAAAGTATATCGAATATAGAAAACCAAATAAAAATGTATTTTGTATCCATTGCTTTTTCGGAATTAATAAAATAATAAGAATAAGTCATTTAAAATATTGAAATTTTACTGATTTTAAATAAAAAAAAAATCCAAATTGATTTTGCAAAAAAGGAAAAATTAACAATCCTTTAAATAAAAATTGTATATACAGTAATTTTTAAACACTTTTCACATTTCACACACAAATTTAAATTCCGTACATAGTCGACTTTATTGCTCATTATCTTCAATTTACTATTTGCCCAATCGACTTTGTGAGTTTTTATTTCTTCCACCAAAGCGGCAGCGGCAGCAGCAGCCAACCCTAATTTCAATCCAATTTTGACGCCATTATGCCGCAGAGACTTTTTTTCGCAAGACTAAATACCAACAAAAAACATATATATATATATATATATGTATATAAAAAACTGAACCTCAAAAAGAAAAATGAATTTTGACTTCTCACAGCAAAAGAAAAGATGAAAAAAAAGGAACATCCAAAGCTAATTTGGGTTGCTTAAAAGCGCCGCCAAAGATAAAGGGTTTCATTTTTTCAGTGGTGCTGCTGCTGCTTCTGCTGCTCTCTCATCTGCTGCTCTTGTCCCTTACCAACATTGAAACGGCACAGCGTAGCTAAAGAAGTAAAAGATGCGATTCCGCCATTTATAAAATCAGCTTTTGAGCTGCTGCGTAGCGTACGCCATAATGCCAAACGCAGGACGCAAAACGCAAAACGAAGCCTTTTAGATGAGTTTCCTTCCGTTCGGAGCAGAAAATAAAAGAAGATTTCACGATTTCACGTAAAAACGAACCAGGAATATTTTAAAGTCTAATTTGCTTTGGTTGCGCGTAATGTGATTGTGTCTGTGTCTGTGTGTGAGTGTATGTGAGTGTATGTCTGTATGTATGTGTACGCCTGGATCCCAAAGTGAATTTCAATTTGTTCTTTTCGATTTTCTTCAATTTATGCCGTCGGCAATTTTTTATTTATACGTATTCGCATTTTTGTTTTGTTTTTAGATTTCCCTCAGGGTAAAAAAAAACAAACAAACAAACAACAACAAAAAACGAAACGAATGAATTTGTAAAAAAAAGTGTTATTTCGTTTTAGTCAATATTTTACTTAAACGAAATACCCGGCATACATTTTTTAACGCCTACACTTAACATATGCATTAGGACTGCGGCAATTCAAAGCATGACATAAATTTATGATCTGTGAAATATCCGTGAGATACATCCTAAAATTACAATAAATTAAAGTCATTTCAAGGTAATCACAAATTTCTTATATTTGTAGAGTATTTGTTCATTAAAATTTTCAATCGATAAGCTTGAAAAAATATTCTATAATATTTTTCTTACATATAAAATTTAAATAGAACTTTGATAAAATTATTAAACCTTCCCAAAACTATTTAATTATAGCCAAAATATTCTGCCAGTATAACGGTTTATCAAATCGAGTGTACTCGTGTACTCTGCTTTATTGAAATAACTGCAACTATCAGCGAATCAAATCAAACCGAATCGAATGGAATCGCTTCTGGGCATTTTGCAATTCGTAAAATAAGTTAATTGCGCTTGTGCTGCTCGACTGATGACTATCGACTGTCGACTGTTTCGTGTTTCTTCTTTTTTGTTATTGTTTTATTGTTACTACATTGTAACATTAGCATAAACATTGACGCCATTATCCTTATTATCAAGCCGATATCATTAGGCTAATGACCGGCTTTGCTGGACGTGTATCGCCGTTGCCGCGCTTTTGCAGCGTCACACTTAATAATTGGATTTACCCACATATACATATGCTCGTGTATATATACATATACATACATGTGCGTATAGGTGTGCATATTTACCATGGCCACCATCGGGCCTAGTGTTTTCATAATTATTTAACCCTTAAGGGTCATTGAATCTCCATAGCACTCCTGCTGACTAACTCCCTCATACTCTCGCACATACAATTACATGCATATATTTTAATGAAGCGTTTGTGTCTTATACAAAAATACAAAAACACACACACACAGCGTCATATGTACATACTTACATACATACATGAATACATACATACATACATACATAAATACATACATACATACATACATACATACATACATACATACATACATACATACATACATACATACATACATACATACATACATACATACACGTGTGCTTAAATTACAATTAATATTGCCATCTTTCCGTTGGATTTCTTCGCTTAATGCTTTTCTGTGTTTTATTCAATACACATACATACATACTTGCGTACACGCGTACATACATATTAATGTGGATAAGTATTAATTAAATTTCGTTTGATGAGGTAAACTTTTTTTATCGATGGAATTTCATTATTGTAATTGGAAATAAAATAAGTGGCATGAAAATTACATTACAAAATGAGTTTAATTGCATTTGTACAATCAAAATACAAAAAAAAAACAACAATATTGCAAAAGAATAATAACATTTAAAGATTATTTAATTTAGATAATGGAATATTTAATTCTCTTAATTATTTGTTTAGCTTTAGTTGAAATTTTTCAACTATAAAATGTTTGCTAAAGCAATTGTTTTCCCCAAGTGTAGATACGTATTATTGCACTAATCTCAGCTCCACAAACTCAACTTCCGCTTCCTGGCTCGTTTCATACTGCTGGCTGTGTTGCTGCCTGCTGCTGCAGTTGCTTAAGTGCCGCTGCAGCTGCTGCAATAACTTTTTCAACGTGCGGAGCTACAAAGCAACAAAGCAAAAGCAAAAAAAATCTCTTCACATAAAAAGTTCAATTGAGTTTAGAGTTGCAACGTAAATCACACAGCGTGCAGCAATTTCAAGTTTTTTATATCTGTTGTTGTTTTTTTTTTTTAGTTTTTAATTTGTAATGACTTTCCTGATGTTTCGTAGTAATTTATATATATATATTTTTTTTCGTTGACTCTGGCCAATGCGAAATGAATGAAGTCAACGAAAGTTTGATGAAGGTGCAATATTGGTGTCGTTATATGGTCACAAGCAGCTTGACTTAATTCTGATGGTTTCAAAGGAATTTCTTCACTTTTGAGTGATTTCCGTTTCGACAGTTTTGGAAGTGTATTCCAAACAAGTTTAAGTTGAAGAAATCGGAAATTATCAAATCAATGTTTAATGGAAAGAACTTCTTTGGCGTATGAGCAACATTTATGACAAATGCAACTGATTATTTACGCAGCGAAATATTTCGACAAAAATTGCATTTATTCTAAACGTTTGTTTGATTAAAAGTTTTAAATTTGAATTAAAACATTCAAATTTAAGTTTCTTCAAAAAGTTTGTGATGCTGCTGCGGGCCTTTGTAATTCTGGTATTAAATTAAATACAATCCTTTAAAATTTGCTCGTAAATTGCAAGACTTTAGCAATTTGAATGCAAACAAAAACATTTTAATATGTGTTAAAATTGTTGTTGTTTTAAGCAGCTTAAGCTAAAATATCACAAAATTCACCTTTGCTTATTAAAAAGTTTCACAACTGCCCCCCGGGCGTCTGAGTGATGTGTATATTGGTAAAACGATTATTTTTCAATTAAGTTTTCGTTAATAAATTCGGAGGATGCTCGCAAATTGAAATATACTCGCACACATGCAAAAGTGTGCTTTTAAGCTTACGCTGAATTGTAAACTTTTCGCAGAATTTATTGCTTACTTTAAGGAATTTTCCCAGCACAACTCATTTTCACTTCATTCATTTTCATTTTAACAGATTTTCCAACAAGCAGACAGAGAGACAGACAAACAGACGGATGGACGGACGCAAAGTTTTCATAAGCACTTAACGTTGGCCAGAAAAACAAGTTACTTGAAAACACACACACATACACAAATACATTAGCATGTGTGTGTTCTGCGTGTTGTGGAGTATGTGCGGTTATGTACGTGTATGTGTACGTGTGTGTATTAAAATTGTACACGTACACATGCAAAAACAAAAATTCTTACACAAAATTCTAGCAATACTTCTTCGCACATACAAAAATACTCACACACAAACACATATGCACACACGTACATACGAAAGAGCAGCGTTTGTTTTCAACAAAAGAAGTGCGTTAAAGCAAAGAAACAAAACGAAAAAAAGAAGAAAAGAGAAGAGAAGCAAGTAAAAAATACGTAAACGAGACAATGACGAATTGAAATGCGCGGCGTGATTTATATGCCCTCTAGCATACATGCCACACCTCCACTCAACCCGCCCAACAATGGTAGCCTCAATCTGTAGTGGAAATGCTTTTAAGCGTAAAAGTGAAACAGAACAAAAATAAACCACCAAAGCGCTTACAGCGATGTACTCTAGGTTGGCCACAAAATAATTGCATTTCAAGTTTTGATTTAGCATTTGATTTATTTTCGATCAATTCTGTTAAACTTTTCTCAAGGTTAAAGTGAATTGCAACAATTTTTGTTAAATATATATTTTATATCTATGGTAAGAAATTTAAAGAAATTTTAATTATTGGTCACCCTAGCGAATGGCCAGCGACTGCGTCTGTCAGCAGCAGCAGTGGCAGTGGCAACCATTAAAGTGCAACGCCAGCTGACAATGCAAAACAATCGATTAAAAACGCGAAAGTAAGAAAAATATTCTGGAAACGCGTAAGCGTAAGCGTTATCAATAAACTTTTTTTTTTCTATTTATAGTTTAGTCGTAAATGCCAATTTTAATGGAAAAGCATTTGCAAAAATCTTGAAAAAACATACACACACGTACAGCTACAATTACATACGCCCACATTTAAGCCGATAAGCGTTTGTGTGTGAGTGCGTGAGAATTTTTATTTGATTGTGATAAATGTCGGCACGTACCCAAACGAAACGCCAAAACGCTATCAAAAGCAAATAAAAAAAAATTCTGCGCTATACATACTCATATGTGTAGGTAGGTAGTGCATAAGTGTTTGCATTTGTGTTGTTTTTTTTTTGTTTGTTCGTTCGTTGGTAAATAGATAAATTTATTTGAAACGCGTGGAAGCTGCTTTTCAGATATTTGTTTGCATTTATTTCGCAACTCTAATTGAAAAGGTACCACGGGACGTATGAGTGTTATTTTTCAAATTGAAATTGTTGGAAAAGTTACGTTTCTGTCTTTCTCTCCGTCTGTCTGTCTGTCTGTCTGTCTGTCTGTCTGTCTGTTTGTCTGTCTATTTGTGTGTGCGGGTGCACACGAGGTCATAAGTGAAAATAAATTTTAGCAGGCGCAGTGATTGATTTGGCCCTGGCACATGTTTGCTTTTTGCTCGTTTATCATGAAGTATTTACCCAATACTGTTGCATTCTTATGTTTTTCTCATTCACACATACATATGTGTAACATTCTGCACATACATACATACCTGTTATTTATTAAAAATTTGATTTTTTTGTTGGTTTGCTTAAAATATTAATCGCAAATAAATCAATTAATTCACTGAGTTGCCTTTTTGTTGTTTATTTTGTATTCATTCGAATTTAATTATTTACCTGCAAAAAAATTAGAGAAAAGTTATTTATTAGTTTTATTTATTTATAATTGATGCAATTTGTAAACAGTTAACAATTAAATCATTCAATTGCAAATTGATAAATAACAAAAAAGGTTCAAGAATGTGTTTTTTTATTTATTTCATATATCATAAACATTTTAAATTTGTTAAACTTTTTAATTTGTATTTTTCAACGTCTCTTTTATTTTTAATTTGCATTAATATTTGATATAATTAATTTAACATTATCTGACTCATTTTATTTATTATGAATTATAGATACATTTAAGGAAGATTATTTAAGATTGAAGTTAAAACTTTGTTTAAATTTAAAACAAATTTATTAAATAAGTTAAATATATTTTAAACTAATTGTCAATGATTCCAATAACACAGTAAAGTGATATCTTGATTAATTTAACTAAGCATATTCTGACAGGCGAATTTACGATTTTGTTCATTGGGATGAAGGTTTTAATATGTGGTTTTAAATTGTACAATTACATCCTAACGTGAACAGGTTTTTAGAGTGGAGTATGTCACCCTGACTAACCACCACTTATCCCTCTCTTTCAACCCATTTTTACATTTCTATATAAAGTTTAAATTGGCATTAACATTTAATTAAAATCATGTTGTGGTGTATCTGAAATCCACTTGTTATTTTAGCACTAAATAATTACAACTACTACCATTACAACGTAAAAAATACCGCTGCTTTATACTGGGCTAAAACCACAATAATTTAAGCCAACTGACGGCAACTAAAGCCACCGACTGCGCTTTTGCGCTGCTGTTGCACGTCTGTACCTAATTTTGCATTTAAATTAGCTTTACGTTTAAAACGCATTTATTACGCTCCATTTCTTATCAACAACAGCAGCAGCAGCAGTAGTTGCAGCAAAAGCCAAAGCAGCAGCAAAAGAGATGGCGATAGCGATGGCAGTGGAGACGATCGCACTGTACTCGCTACGTGCATTGTCAAGCTTAACACCTTCTGTCGCATGAAACCTGTAAAATGAAAGTAAAAGCGAAAGCCACCCGCGAGGCATTTGCCACCGTTCTTGCTGTGCTCTGCTGTGTCGCGCTTTTGCTACTGCTGAATGCATATTTATGTGCAGCGCATAATTAAGCACAAACACACACACACAGACACTTCACACAGCCACACATACACATACACACACTCACCAATAAAGACAAAGAACCGCGCATAAACAAAGCAAAAAAAAAAAAAAAACACGCAATAAATCGTTTAGTGAGATATTAGTGATAAAGCTAATTATGTCAAGTATGTGCTATAAAAAAAAGCAAAAACAAAAACTTAGCAAGATAAAAAGTAAAATTTAATAAAAGAAGAAACAGCTGACTTTAAGGTGAAGACTGTGTAAGAGAAATGAATACGAACATTTTATTATTTCGATGCGATTTTCTTGTTTCAGACATCTGTGTGAAAATCTGGGGAAAATTTGTCTGCATTATCAAACTAATTTGCAAAAATTAATTTATTAATTAACAAAATAAATTGCTTCTATATATCTTGAATTAACATTTTTAATTAAAGCAATTATAGTTTGCTATAACAAATTATAAGACTTTTAATAGACGCGAAAAAGTATGCAGATCTGATTTATAACACAAATTTATTTAATATATTTTTATCAGGAAAACTATTAAATGTCTCGGCATGTGTTTGTATAATAAACTTCACGTTGTTGTTAAAATAAAACATACATCTAACTTCCGCTCATGTCGTCAGTGTCAATGTTCCTTTGACCTTCAGAAAAATTTCAATTAAGTTTGCAAATTAAATGGCTTTTCTTTACACTTCAGCTAACAACGGCTCCGCTTTCAGCATAATCATTGTGTGATTGGCAGTTTTATCTTCACGGATGCCTACTTCAACCACCCTCCCCTCTTCTACCCAACAGCCTCTCACCCAGGACACAATCAACCACCCAAGCGCTCATCATCCCCGATCGAATTAGACTTCAAATAGACACTCGAGTACCTACTTGACGTATGAGCAACATTTAATTTATTCCTCATATTACCAGAGCGAGAGCGAGAGCGAGTAAGCTGCAATCCTATTAACTTGCCGCCGCCGCCGCTTCCTTCATAAGAAAACAAGCCAAATAAAATCTTAAAATTCGTCACCAACGCATACCACACCCAAGAGCATACACACACACACACACAGTTGTAAGTGTAATTTTGAAAAAAAAAGCAAAACAAAAAAAACAATTTATCTCGATTTACATACTTAATGACAGTTTTACATATTTTGCGACAAGTCAGCCATATTTAATGAAGATATTTGATTAAACCGACTCGAAGTGAAGTCGAAGCCGACTACAAAGCGCTTTCGATATGTGAGCTCAGTGTTTGCTGTAAGTGAACTCAGCTTGTGCAGAATTTCTGAATACCAAGTGGGCGGTGAGGGTGGTTGGTATGTGTCATCGAGGCTGGGACAGAGCAAGGAACTTTGTTGAAATACGAGGATTTCATTGATTTAAATTGAATTTTTGTTGTTTGCCTTTCCGAGATTTATTTAAAACACTTTTTAAAGTGGGAATAATTTTGGGCGACAGAGGGTGTTTAAAGCAACAATAATTGTGTTTGAAAAAAGATATTGTATAACATATCATCATATTTTTTAAATATTTTATTCATAATTCTTTGTTAGATTGACTATCAATTTCGTCTACCAAAAGCACAGCAACTCCAAAAGCTCTTTCCCTTAATTAGACAAAAGCGTTAATTTAAAACTTTGCCACTTATGCCAAACCAACATTTAATAAAATTATACAAAATTCCAACGCTGCACAGACACACAGACTTATGCTTATGTCTAGTGCGCCTCCGCCATAACGCCGCCCAAGCCGCCAATTAGTATAGTTAGCGTACGCAAGAAGTGCCACGCAAGTTGCCAAGGTAACGCGCAGTAAGTGCGTGCAGAGCGGAGCAGAGCTAAAATACGACCTCAAGTAGGTAAGTAAGTCTACAAGTAGTGCGTATGTATGTGGGTGTGTGACACATACATATGCGCATTCGAGTACAAGCATCTGCGAGTGGAAATATTGTCTTAATGAAATTATATGCACTACTGTCGCGTCGTGACAATTTCGCAATTCGCCGCCGTGCGACATTATCAACAACTACTTTCGTCTTCATTCAACGCCGCCATTCCAAGGAGTGGATAATGCGCTTTACATATTTATTTTAATAAGCTTAAGGCAAAGGTTTGCTCCTTGTCGTCTTGTGGCTTGGAAAATGTGCTTAAAAACTTACTCGGAAATTAACAAAAACATTTTCATTTTTATTTTGTTCCTTCAAATGGTAATTGCATTTTCTTGTCATTTCATTCATTGATAATAGCTTGTAATAATTATCATTTTAATAGGTCATAAGAAAATTCTACTGATACATAAAATGTATATTTTATTCCAAAATAAAGAATGATATTATAATATATTATAATTTATATATTCAAATTTTTAAATGCAATTGTATTTGTGCAACGTTTGATTTCAGGAGAAAAGTCGAATACATTTATACACCTTTCAAATATTTTGCTTGTGAGTTTCCAAAGGAAGCCTTAGAAAGTGATTCAAGATATTCTCAAATAAAATTCATAAATATCTTATAGATACCGAAAACAACAACAAACATGCAAAATTGACACCTGGTCGAAATATATAAAAAGCTTCTCCTTTATTGCCAAATCGACTATTTATCATATCCGTTTGTTCCGGATACTTATAAGAAAGATGAATAAAAACAAAACCCAAACACTCGCATGCGAAATCTTTTACACTCAATTGACTTATGCAAATTGCCAACTATAAACTCAAAAGGCAACCAATTTAACATGTTTGAGCGCGTCGTAATCTCAAAGGACTCATTACACACGCAGACTCACACATAAGCAGACAGACATGAATATGTATACATACAAAGTAAAAGCAGCAGCAGCAGCTCTGACAGCATATTATTACGAACGAGTATCGCCCACCCCCAGCGCATCGCCCGCAACTATTATCGTCGCATATATTTTACACAACATCCGTTGACCTTCGATATTTATGGTTTTAAAAACATTTGCAACAACTTCAATATCCTGCCTGCTCTACTGCCTGTGCCTGCGCCTGCCTGTGCTAGCGCCAGGATAACAACAGGCTGCCTTGCATGGACTCTGTTGGGTTGAGTTGGGTTGTGTTGGGTTGGGTTGGGCGACCAAATGAAACAGCAACCGCCCCCGTAAGCGATTTCAGCGCCCACTTTGCCACTTTTCATATTTTGCATTTTTATCATTTTCATAAAAGAGGGTCGTAAATTTTAACAAACATTGTTGTTGTCTGACTGGCTGGCTGGCTGGTTGGTTGGCTGGGATATGCTTTGTTATTATTGTTGTTGTTGTTGTTGTTGCTGTTGTATAAAATGATCTTTTAACATAAAGAATTGCCGCGCGACAGCATAAACAACAAAACTTCGTCCTTTTTTTTATATATATTTATACATAACAGAGTGGTTTTGAATAATAAAAAAAGAAGTGTAGAAAACTAAATTTTGAATAAATTTTAAAATATAATTTTCAGTATTCATTCATCATTTAATTATTTTTATTTAAAATTTATTTCAAACTTTTAAATAATTCTTAAATTATTATAAACTCTTTATAAAGATTGTTGTTCCAACACCAGTCTAACTTACATACAGAAATAAATACATACACCTACATACACATGCTCAGCACAGCACAGCAGCTTCATCATATCAGAGACTCGGAGTGTTGGTGTTGGTAAGCGACAAAATATTTTTGCAATAATTTTCGCAATTTTTTTTTTTGTATTTTTATTATTTTTGTTTTTTTTTGCTACTTTGCAACAACAGCGAAGACAATGTATTTGCGGTTGCTGCCGCTGCTACTGCTGCTGCGTTTTTACTTCAGCACATATGCGCGCTTTGCACACACATACACTTGCTCTCACACAGACACCCATTGACGATGGTAATTGTGCGCGACGTTGTGCGGCATGCCACCATGAGAGAGAATAACGCTATTTCCACTGTTGTAATTTTTTTTGTTCAACAAAAAAAAACATCATTGTCGCTTTCGATATGAAATTTATTGGCGTAAAAATACGCTGAGGAATGCTGCACCGCGAAAAGAGTTACAACAACGCACAACACAGTTTAAAACATCAATAAGTTTCATGTAATTTAAAATTAAATTAACTGTAATCATGCACAAACATGCACACACACACACGCTCTTAACTAAGCGTCAAAATGTGGTTTTGCGCATCGTAATTAGCCGAAATCAAACCGCACAATTATTTGCAGGACCAGACCACTTGGTCACTAAGCGACTTGACTGACTAACCCGACAACCGGAAATTGTGCACTTTACGCAAAACCGCTGCTTGCGACGTGACCTGACGTGCTCATTGCAAATGTTGTTGCCGCAAGTCGACGTCAGCAACATAAAAAATATTCAAAATTCACAGAATAACAAAAACAAAAATGTTGCTGACCGCAAATAGGAAAACCAACAATTTTGAGTTGTTGAGTGTCGACATGCGTAGAACATAAAATTTCTTGTTTTTATTTTAGCCGCACTCATGGCAATTTGAAGCCATCGAATGAGGATTAAATTTTTAACTAAAACGTACATGAGCAACAAATAAGTTAAAATTTTCAAAACATAAAACAAATGTTTTGATTAAAGTTACTACCAAAGTCAACAGAAGTTTCTAATAGAATGAAATTACTTGGCTAAAAGATTTACACAATTTCACAAAAAAAAATTTGGCAATCGAAAGACCAAAACCCTTTTTCACAAAGTTTGTTAACTTCAAATTTCTCACAATGGGCGTGGCCGCATAAGAACTACGCCCACTTATAATAGGAGCATATAGCACATTTGTGCTACAATAATCCTCTGAAATGGCAGAGGGTATTTGAGATTCGGCTAAGTATGAGTATTATGTGTACACATTTTTAAAGGTATGCTGCGCGATACTGAATTGCCACGATTATCTCAACAGAATTTAATCAAATTCTTTTCGAAATCGAGTTGGAAATTTTACACTAGCAACAAATGCAAAAACTAAACTTTTTAAGAGCAATTTTTCACTTATGTTTAATTTAAACTTAAATAAGAGCCATTTGCCAAATTTTGTTAGCATCAATTTAGCTATTCGAAGAGCAAGCAGCAACAAGCCCTTTTCAGCTTTAAGTGCGCCATACCAAACTGTTGCCACTAGAAGCACCAATGCTATCACACAGCCACACCACATCAGACCGCCACATTATCATATCGAAAACTTGAACGGAACGAAATAGCGAACGTACGCGTACGTCGTGTGGCGTACGTCGCCTCATTTATGCATGAGTGCCACCTGCAGAACGAGCAAAACTGCTCAAGATGGCAACAATGCGCCGTGCTGAGCTGTGTACGCCGCACACGAAACACCACAAAGTCTATTATTCTCAACGATATTACCAAATCCCCGGCAGTATGTGTGTGTGCGTGTGTGTGTAAATCGAACAAAAAATAATAATATGAAGTAAAGAAAAAAGAAAGGAAAAAATCGGGAATGGCAAACAGGAAAAGAAAATACCACACGAACGTCGAAAAACCAACAAACCCATCGAAGGAGAAGAATAAGAAGAAGAAGAAGAAATCAGAACCTTGCTATTAAGGATACACAATCCAAGACGAGTGCCGCTGTTCCTTGCGGTGTTCTTTGCTTTGTTTCGCTAGAGAATATTCCAGCGCAAATCGGTTTGGGGCTAAAATTCAAGCAGCGAAAACTTGCTGAAAGAATCCGCATCAGAATCAGAATCGGTAACAAGTGATGAGGTGGTGCGGCAGAAGAGGTTAACGTAAGGCAGTATACGCTGCGAGTTTAGCTCGTTGAGCACGAACGGTTTAGGAAGCGCGTGCAGTGAAAGTAAGGGAAAGCAAATGCTGCCTGTTGGTGGCGCGATGTTTGGTGCAGCTGCCGCTGGTGATGGTAGCACGTCGTCGTTGTTGTCGTCGTCATCTTCTACGTCGTTGATGATGGTGTCTGGTTTTTTATGTTTATTTTTTGCTTTTAGGTTTTTGTTGTTTTATATGCACCGCAACTCATACGTGCTTATTATTTTAAACCCAATTGATAACTTTTTTTGATTTTTAGGTATTGTTTTAATATTATGATTTGATTTCTGAAATGATTATAATCTTTGGTGGTTAATCAAAGCCCAAACTGTAATCCAAAAATAAAAACAATTTCATTTCTAGGCAGCATTTGAGCTTAAATATCTTGGGTTAAAAACTTCTTGTCACACAGTGCAATTGGGTTTATAAAATCAAAAATTTCCTGATCTTACTTTTTCGACTTCCCTTAAATATGCTTTTCCTTCTTGCATACTTTTCGAAAATGGAATTCAATTTGTGTGCTTCTTTGAAAATTTGAAGTAGCGTTCTTTTTAATCCAATAAGCATAATTTTAAAAAAGAAACTCAATAATGTATAGAAAAAATACAAACGTAAAAACGAAAGCTTACTTTGAAGCAACTCGAATGACACATTTTAAATTTTCATTACATTTTTCAGTCTTAGACTTAAATGTAATAAAGAAATATAATAGTCCAACTAAAACCGAAATAGTAAAATATCTGCCAGTGTAGTGCATTCAAGAAGAGTCACTACAACCGATAGTCACAATTTTACTACAATTTTATTTTATGGTATTTTGTGGTTTGCGCTAGGAAAAATATTGACTCTCAATGGTTTGTCGCTGTTTTCTATAAAATTATCATAATTCTAGTAAATTTGTCGTTGTTATTGTATTTTGTGATTTTTCTTTTTGACAATTTCTGCTTGCAAACACGTTGTCCTGAATTTTTTATGCATACACTTATTTGCTGCTTTTCTTTTCTTTTCTTTTTATTTTATTTTATTTGCTTCTTTTACATTTTAACCCACTTTTAAAGCACGTCATGAATACTTAAAATTTCCATTAAGATTGCTCGAACGTAGCGGCAATAAAATTACAGCAGCAGGGGCAGTGGCAGCCACAACAGCATCAGCAATAGCATTAGTAGCAACAACATGCGCCATTGCCGACGCTAATCGCATTTGGTAAAGAGCAAAGCGCAGATTTGTGCCAAATATGATTTTAAAGTTGGTTAACATGCTAATTGGCTAAAATTCAATATGCTCGCTTGAAGGAAAACCGCAAAGTTTTTCACTTATGCACAAACTACTTTACTTTGAGTCGAATTTTGGGTATAGAAAAATAAGCAAAACCAGCTTAAAAAATTATTGGCAATCATAAAACAAATTTTGTACTATTTTAATTTAAATGTTTTAAGTTGGTACTATGAAATGAAATTGTTTAATAAGTTTATCAAAGATATTTAAATTGAATTTCCGCACATAATTTGTCGTCGGCGACACAACAAATTTGTTACAGTTCAGCAAACTCAAGCGGAAATAAAAACTTTTGAGCACACTCGCATGGACGCTGCTGATTTTATCGTGCGGGATATGAAACGCAAAGTAAAACAAACCATAAAAAAAACTAAAATGCATGAAATAAAGTTATAAATTCCCGAAAAATCAATAAATTCCTCCAGCCAGTCTCAATTTAAGTCCGCAAGGACGTAAGCACGAAATGCTAAGGACATGGCGCGCCAGCAGCAATCAGGCTAACAAAAAACAACACACAGAAATGATGAAGAGAGAAAAGAGAAAACAAAATAACGACAGCAGCAGAAAACTACAATGTCAGCAGCGTCTATTTCTGAAGCGATGCTTTTTGGCTGCTGCCGCTGCTGGTATTGAAAGAAATCAATTTTTATATAAAATACCAAACAATCACCGCCCCTTTCCATCCGTTATTTTCTCTTTCTATTCTCATATAATTTCATATTTCCCTTTTTTCTGCGCTACGACAGAACTGTTGGAGCTGAATCTTGGGGCGCACTACATTGCTTTGTTCTATTTGTTGGTCTTTCTCTTTCGTTCCTCTGCTTCCTTTACGCCATTATTGCAAAAGTAATATTTGCGCAAATTATCCCTTTTATCTGTGCGATATACTGGAATCCAGTGCCAGGCCAAGTTGGGGTAGGCCAGCGCAGGACACAAATGCCTGAACCAGCAGCAGTAGCAGCGTGTAGGATTTATATAAACGACATTCAATTTAAAATTCCAACATCGATTATTGCAACAAATCGCTTGTACATTTATAGCGGAAATAGATACGCCACTTCCGGCTGGTGGTGGTCGTTCCCCACTGCATGACCAAGTTTTAGGGTGCAAAATCGAAACTCCGTATTTTCAGTATTTTGTTTTGTATAGGCGAAGACAATGGCTAATAAAATGCGAAGCTTTTGAATATATAACAACAAAATATTTTAATAAAATAAATTGTTAGACTTTAAACAAAGAACATTTTTTAAACAAAACTTCATAAACAAATTTTAAAATATTTTAAACAAGAGTTTGTAGAATGTTTAATAAAATTTGACTCAGAAGGGAACATTCACTTCTGAGTCAACTCTTAAGTGGACATACGCAGTCTTGGCTTGGAAACTATTTCAAATCGACGCCGTTCGTAGCGAGCGGACTTGGAACAAATGTCCTTTGGCGTAGGGATAATCAAAGATTAAGTTTAAAGCCAAACAATTCCGATTCGAAAGAAGAGCAAAATGGAAAAACAATTTCGCAATGTAAACGCGCTGGCTTAGCGGCGGGCGTCGTCTGTGGCGTTGGTCACTTGCTTTCTTTTTTTACCTTTTCGAATTCTTCGCTCCATTGTGATTTCGTGCTGCTGCTGTTCTTCGGGGGTTGCAGAGTCTATGCAAACACCAGCTTCAGCTTCAGTTTGATTTTTATTTTTCGCGCGGTTTTGCTTCAGTTTTTGTTTTGTTTTTTTATTGTTGTTTGTGGCGGCTATGGCAGCATCAAAACCATTAAAACAAAGCAAAACGTTCTGCACTGCAAGACTGTAACAAACAGCATCGATAAGCTTAATGTCGAACTTTGTCAATTCAAGTGGCTGCCACTGGTCGCAGTAGTAGCAGCAGCGGCACCAGAACGGCATATGCCAGCGAAAAGCCAAAGCAATTTCCCATTTCCCATGACACCAAGTTGGGAATCTCTTTCGCAGTGTACGAGTACTTCGCATTCGGTTTGTAGTATCTGCCGTAGTGAAGTTGGCTGCTCCAGGATATTGGGTGATGGCACTAAATCCCGAACTGCGGATATGCACAATGTCCAGTGGACATATGTAACGATTTTGCGATGCAAAGCAACGATAGAAAATTAGGCTGGCCCGTCTTTTGAATTGGTAAGCAAAAAAATTTTAAGTTACTGAATTTTATTTTAATATTTTTGCTTGATATTATTAAAATAGCTAAAGAATATTGATTTTATTCTAATACTTCTTTATTCTAATACTTTTATTTTTAATAAACTTCACATTAACCAAGGAATAAATACACAAAATTTTCAAAAAGTTTAAAGTTTTGTATTTAACTTTAAACACCCGTCAATGTCACTTCAAAAAACACTCAAATCCAAATAAAATGCAATTTTATCGAAAAATTGAGGTGAAGAAATTGTTAAGTGCAGAAAATGTTGTTGGCTATTTGCGATGAAGCAATATTTCTCATGTTATCAACAACAACAACAACAATACATAACCTTCCGCCATCAACAACAACAATACCGGCGCAGCTCCAGCAAACAAGCATCACACGCTTCTTTTTTCTCTTCGTTTCCATCTACCGATCAATATGAAACTGTGGAAAATTGCAATTTTGTGTTTACCCATTGGCTTCGCCTTTGCGCCTTCGCATTCGTCTGGTTTGGTTTTCCTTTCTGCCTCGCCTCGACGCGACCAAACTTAAATTTAAGTTTGTTTTTCTTTGGCAGCTATCATCGGTGGCGGCGTCTCCCAAGCGCCTTTGCCATGCGGTATCTCGTTGGTCTTTGAACGTTGTCGTCGTCGTCGTTTGGCATCGCAGTAAATCGAATGAGCAAATATTTTCTTGCGAAAGCATGTCCTGCTGCTAGACATGCACTATGGACAGACATGAGCAACATTGCACTCGATGTTCCGGCGGAAGCATGTCGGCAAGTGCAAACGGTGCTGCAAAGAGAAGATGAACAGAAATGCTTGGCACAATGTCGGAACGCAGGCGATGGAAGAGAACGTAAACGTAAAAAAATATATGCTGGATAGCAGCTTAACGTTCTGGGGCGGTGGGAGAACGGCGACAGTTTTGTCCGACAGCTCGACGCAGCGGGACCAATTGACGTTCGATGGCTGAGTCAATAACCTGAGTGCGACCGAGCAATTGGTTTAAGCGCTTTACTCCTGCTGCTTTGCCTTCAGCTGCTGAAAGATATTGTTGCCGCTGGAAGACGTATTGGTGCGGATTACTGCGCGCTGAGCGGATTGTCGAAATGAAATTAAATGCAAAACTAATTTCCAACCAACAGGTGCGGTTGAGTGCTGCACACAATTACGAAGCGGAGAAGCAGGCGAAGAATAATAATGCAAAAATAAATAACGAACTAAAGTTGTTCAAATTTAATGTGAATTTCACGAGTAAATACGATTAATAAATAATGCTGAGGAGCTTGAAATTCTCCTTTGAATGTGATTGTGAAAAGAATTCGATAAAATTCATTTAAATTTTTTTGTGAAAAGAAAATATTTTCCTCTTTCAAAGTAATCACTCCGGACGTATGAGTAACTTTTTGCTGAAAATCAACACTAAAATTAAATAAGTAACATCACTTCGGATTGGCTCTTAAGTGCTGCATGAAAATGCTTTAATTGAACTTAAATATTTTTGAAAAAATAACACAAACAACAACAAAGTAATTGTTCACTTCAATTAAACGAAATCTTTTTATCGGTTGATAAAATTCGTTAACATAGAAAAAAATCAAAATATGTATGTATGTGTACAGAAAAGTAGGCATCATTTTGCACCCGGATCTATGCATACTTTTTGCTTTTTAGATTTTATTATTGTATTTCATTTTTTGTGTATTTTATTTTTGTTGTTGTTTTTCCTTGTTATGCTCTTGTCGGTTATAACGACCTTCTTGAATTGTTTCTTCGTCCTTGTTGAATTACATGGATAAATGCCTTTGTGTATCTGTATAAGTCTATCGGTGTGTGGGTGTTCTTGAAATAATATGTTTTTTGCAGCAGAAGAAAAACATTTTGTCGTATATTATATACATTCATATGTATACATGTATATACATATATACAGTTTTCTATATTTTTGACGACGATGTCGTCGAGTTCGTCGAGTTCAAAAATATTTCGATTTCCTTTCCGCAAGTATTTCTTCCAATTGAATGCTTGCTCGAGCAATTTCACTGAACGGAATTGGATTAGACAAAACAGCACCAGAAGGATGCATGATTCCGGATTTCATTTGTTCGTACGTACGAATGTACGTACGCATGTATGTACGCATGTATGTATGTATGTATGTATGTATGTATGTATGTATGTATGTATGTATGTATGTATGTATGTATGTATGTATGTATGTATGTATGTATTTATGTATGTATGTATGTATGTATGTATGTATGTATGTATGTATGTATGTATGTATGTATGTATGTATGTATGTATGTATGTATGTATGTATGTATGTATGTATGTATGTTTGAGTTATGTATGCATATGGATTTGTGCTTTTGTATAAGATTTAACATAATTTTTGGAATTTTTGTTTTGTTTGAAATTTAACAAGATTTTTACATTTCTCAAATTGCTGTACAGATTTGTGCTTCTGTTGTTGTTGTTGTTGCTATTGCTGTTTTTGTTTGCGACTATTCGGCATAATGGTTGTTGTAAATTTTTATGGTAAATGAATAAAAACAAATCAAAGAAATCACTTTTATGACAATGTGTTAATTTTTAGTACAAAAAACAACAACCTTATTGTACATATGTAGAATTCACACACCGGTTGTTTACGCATGCGGTAATTTACAGCAGTTACGTAATTTTGCAGTGGTAATTTGTAAATTTTATTTTTAGTCAAAGCGTTATTAAAAGTTAAACAGAGTTTTTTTTTATTGAATGTATTTACCAATCATGTATAATGTTGTATTAGTTACTATTAATTTAGGACGTCATCAAAGTGTTATTTAACAGAAAGCCTTAACTGACATTTTCTGCACAAGTAGTTAAATATTTAATTTAAATTAAAATTTCGATTCGAATAGTACCCATAAAAGAAAATCTTATTAAATATAAATGGTTAATTTAAACTTTACGTTCTTCAGAGATAACAACTTTTTATTTGTTTTTGTAAACTTTTTAAAGTAGCTTAACATTAGTTGATTAGGTTTAAATTAACAGAAATCCCGACATATTTCAATCAAATAAAACAATTATGTCTGAAGGGAAACTTAAAATAGGACAGAAATTCTAAAGAAAACAAAGAAATTAATTCAGAATTGTAAATCCACATTCAGTAACTTCAAATTAAACAGCGAAATATTTAAATTTGGTTTGTAATCTCTGAGCTAACTTGTAGATATATTTTAATACAGCTTTAGTTAATTAATTCCTTTTTACATTAACCCTTTTATACCATGTAAAAATTTTATCATTTTGCTTTTCTGCTGAATTTATTTTAATCTCAAAAATGTTAATATATTTAAATTTCCCTTGTTAAGTTTCCATACTAGAGCAGAAGCGCAAATATTAACATAATTTTATTTCAAACGGAAAGTGTAGCAACTTTTGTTTTGAGAAGTTTTATTGAAATTTATTAACTCAGAATGTTTCCGGGTATAAAATAGTATCTCATACCTGGAAATGACAATCAGCAACTATTCTGGGAACTTGGAAAATAAATGTACTTAAATTAAATGCGCTGAAGTATTAACTTAAGAGAAGAGCACAAAAAGAAAACAGCAAAAATTACAAAATTAGCAAACAGAAAAATAACGAAGAAAACTGATTCACAATCACTACAAGAAGATGTAAAATTCTTGAAAAAAATAATAACACCGACCAGTTTAAAAAACAAGTGGTGATCCACTTCAAAACATCTAATTTCAGTTAACAAATGTCTTTAAAGTAACTAGATTACAAAACGATCTGTATTTAAAAAACATGGCGTTTAAAAATTAACGTGAATTAAAAATGTTCGAAATTATTGAAATACATATAAAATTCCTCAACTGAAAATTATGTCCAGCAACAACAACACTTAAGTATTGCCATAAATATTCTTAATAGGCAAAATTATTGCTAGCCAATAAGTACTTGCACATACATATGCAAATAGAAAATACTTTATTTTTTCTCTAGGTCAAAAGGCGCTTCGGCAAAGCGATGAAAATGATTGCTTAGGTATTTTTATATTTTTACAAAGAATTCTTTATTAATTTTTAGAAAATTTAACCAATTTAAATTTTAATTTTCATATCATTTTATATATATATTATATATTGAAACATCCAACTGTGTAAACACACACAGTAATACTTTCTAATAAATTTCGCAATTGCCATTTCGCACCGGCATTAATTTTTCACGGCTTTTTAACCAGCAAATCGGGGGCGTATGAGTGTTATTAATTTAATACTCTCTCGCTATAAATACGATATTCTTCTTCTTATTAATTTTATATTATTATTTTGTTTTTTTTGTTGTGTGGCAACACTCGAGGAAAATTCTTGTGCCGGCACGAACGAACCCTCTTTGGCTGCAGTGCCGCACTTATCTGATCGGCGTACATCAATTGGCACTTGTCGGCAGTGGCGACCCCAATTTAAAGTTCAAAATCGACAAACGACATTGAAAGTCAATGCGGGTGACTACGGTGGAGAGGAGGCAGGCGCAGGGGCAACGACTGACACGGAACACCAGTGCAGAAACTATTTGTGAGCAACTGTCGGTAGGCGGTTGGGCGATTATGAGAGTGTCATCGACAAATATTGGAGCAAATATTTAATGACACTTTAGTGGCTATTAAGTTGGCTGCGTATATTCGAGTGTGTGTGTTTGTTGATTGTGTATTTAAACTATTCAGTGTCGACACTTGGCTGAATTGATTTCAATTGTTATGTTACGACAAAAGTTTTTCGAATTAATGAGCCTTATTTCAAGGTCAGTATTTAT
Organism: Suillia variegata; assembly: GCA_949127995.1. Classification (NCBI taxonomy): domain Eukaryota; kingdom Metazoa; phylum Arthropoda; class Insecta; order Diptera; family Heleomyzidae; genus Suillia; species Suillia variegata. The sequence continues at coordinate 40,904,927 of OX421846.1, read as the reverse complement.
GTCTGTGACAGACGACGTCTCATTTAAATATATCATATAAATAAAAGGATTCACTGCCTTTTTTTCAATCGTTTTCTTTTGTAAATTTTTTATGAAATTTTTTCTTTAGAATTTTAACACCAAGCCAAACTTTTTAATATCTTCGATTCAACTCGACCAGCAAATCTTGCATTAATATCGCGTATACGCCGGGGAAGATAAAATAAATCACACACACTCAACGCATCAACACAATTTCAATTTAAAAATTGTAACGAGCCAACATTTGTCTTCATGTGTCATTTCTCATGAAATGTCACTCACCTTTTTTCGGTCGTTTACAAAAGCGAAAGAAACGATTTTCCAGTGATGCTAAACTAAATTCCAACGAGCCATTATTTTGAATGTTCCGCATCACTTTCTAAAGGCCCCGATGAATAATGAAAATGCTTAAAAGGAAATCAACGCCAACACGAAAAGAAGGACATCAAGAGGGCGATTGTAATAAAAACATTTATGCAGCTTTTGTACACAGAAACGCACAAACACACAGACACAAACACACATACACCGACGCAAATGGATTTTAAATCATGAAAAACATTTTCAATTATAATGTCCTTGGCAGGCGCGTATAAAGACGGAAGGACATTTTAATATGTTGCACATTCCTTTCAATTTCATAGTGGCGATGGCGGCGGCAGCGGCGGCGGTCGACCAGCAACGACCAATTCAAATCCGCCGCGACGTAATTCAATTCAGCAGGCGAAAGCTGGCCTTGGCGCGCGCTGCTGGCCATGCCAGGCCAACAAAAGAAGACATTTCTTATGCGTCTTCGCTTTCGTTTTCGTTTTTTATTTTATTTGCTTGTTGCTAGGAGCTTTGAGCAAGCAAGTTGAATTCACTTTCAATGCAGCAAGTATGTAAAAAACTATCTTAGTTAGACTGGTTTTGGAGAGATTTATTTATATTCCAAGAAATGTCTGGCAGGCAAGAATATTTTTTTAATAACATAAAATGTGTTTTTTCTTCTTATGTTCAGGATTTTAACTTTAATATTAAATAGTTTAGGATTCATAATTTTAGACAAGTTTTAATCATAACTTGCCCTTGAATAAAATTAAATTTCCGTACCTATGAACGTTTAGTTGTCAGTGTATATGTAGATAAAAGCTTTTATTTGTTGTGGTTTGTGTTTGGGACCTTGCAGCATGTTTGCGATAAGATTTATTCGCTGTTAATTTTTCCGCTGAAAAGGCTTGTAATTTATGTTTATGTAATTTTTGATAAATTTTTAAAAAGCCAAAAATAAAAAGGAAAACGGAACAAAATTTCGCTGGCATCATTGCTGGATGTTTTTTCCGTTTGTTGGCAAAATTGAAAAGAATATGAAATTACATGTTGATGCGCTGCCGAGTTGTGTGCCGCTGGGGAAATACAAACGGAAAGTGGAACAAAAGTTATTTTCTTCTTACTTTTAATGGCGTGAGGGTGGTTGTCTGCTGTGCATGTATCTTTCAACATACGATTAAAATTAAAATTAAATAAAACTTAAATATTAAACCACTGCATATAAATTTCATTTTAAATACAAGTGCACCACAACGTATGAGTGACATTAATTTTAAAATTGTTCACAATTAACCCTCACAAGGCGCACATTTGAAACTTTGTCAATGCCAACAACTCGTGCAACATCATTAATAATCGCAACGCAGGAAAGGTTTATCTCTTGCGGGGCGAATTAAAGCCACAATCCCGCTGGATATCATTACAAATCCCCCCGTACAGCACACAAATGTATTGAAATAAAAACAAATACATGCGAAGAAAAGTCACAATACAAATGACAAATAAAATGCCACTTTCTGCTTTTCGTTTTCACTTATTTTTTTCAAGAAAAAGAAAAAGGAGAGAAAAAAACGACGCCGCCGACATAATATCAAAGCCTTTATTTGCCGTAACAAATGACTTTGTTTGCTTGCGTGTATTCGTACGTGTATGACGTGTATGCCCTTGTGTTGTGTTGTGTTGTGAAAATTTTCATTTTCATTTTGATCATCATTTCTCATCAGCTGGGCTCACTGTTTCATCGCTAATTCGCAGCCCTTGTGGCGTTTTTAAATGGCAGGCGTGATTTAACCCTGCCTTGCGGACTTGAAGATTTGCAGAGAATGTTCAGATTAAATTTCAATTAATATTTTAATCCATCAAAGCTAAAGTTCAGTTAATACAAAGAACGGATTTATTAAAAACAAAATAAATAATGTGGGATTATAAGTGATCCCCTAGACACACGCCAGGTAAGGGTTAAACATTATTTCAGCCAAAGTGAAAGAAAGTAATGGAAACCAAAAGCAATATGCAAATGGCAAGCAAAAGGATAACCATTGACAAATGATGCAATTTCAATTTGAATTTGTTAGCTCGTTCGATTTGGTCGCATTTTCTTTGTTGGTTTCTTTTTTGTTGTTGTTGTTCCAAATACGAGTATGTATGTCTGTATGTCGCTTTGGTGTCGCCAAGTCGATTTATATATTTTTATTTATTTTTTGTCTTGTGTTGGGCTTAAAGCTTAAATTGCTTTTTAGCAGAGCCATTGCCTGTTATTATCCTTAAACACAGAACGAGAGACAGACAGACAGACAGACAGACAGGCAGGCAGACAGACACACGGAAGGACAGACAAGCATATACAGTTATTTGCAACAAGCTTTAAGTTTGCCGTTGTTGTTTTATTTTGTTTTCACTGTTTTGCGTTCTGCACGGCCTCCTGCTGTTGTTGGCTTTTTCCTGTTTTTGTTTTTTGTCCCTTATTTTGCGCATAACATTTCACTGCACGTTTTTTTTTTCTCGAACGTTTCATGTGGCATGTCCTTGTGTCCTTGTCAGCAACGTTTTATCTTACATTTCTTTATTTTTGTTTTTTTCCTTTTTTTGTGTTTTTTTTATTTTTTTTATTTTTGTCTCCCAACTTTTTTCGTTGTTCTTTCGTTCGTTCGCTGTTGTCCTGCGTTGTCCCGTTTTGTGTTCGTGTTCAATTTTCGAATTCAAATTAGTTGTCGCGCAATGAATTTCTGATGATTTTCTTCGCGTTGTTGTTTTGGCTTTTATCTTCTGCTTCTGCTTCTACTTCCTCTTTCTTCCTTATACACACAAACACTGTGATTGTGTGTGTATGTGCGTGTCGATTACGTTGCTGTTTTATATTCTGTTGCAATGTTCTTCTGTGTTTTTCTTTTTTGCTTTTAGATTTTTGTGTGGTCCTTACGAAAGTAATTTAAGGATTTATATACGATGAAACTTATCCTTTAATGGACTGCGGCGGATAAACTTTATGAATTGGGATAAAAGCAGCAATTCGTTAATATTTTAATAAAACAAAGGAAATACAAGAATATGAACAAAGCAAGGAGATCAATTTTATATGCAGGTATACGCATTTTTAATGCAGCTTAGGAATGTTGGGGCGTTTCGAAAATGTTTCAACCATTATTTTAAACCGCAATCTTAAATTAAAGCTATTTTAACATAAAAAATAAGAAATTTTTATATTTGCAGCTTGATGAAGATCCCAAACAAATCAAAAGAATTTTTATCGATTTTAGGAACTACTCAACTGAATTTCTGATATGTCATTCGATCTTTTGTTTAATGAAAACTTGCGACATTTTCAATTTTAATAATAAACAAATCATTTGCAGCATTTGTCATTCCACTTTTGTTTAAAGACGAATTCACCAGTACGTATGATTAATATTTAACTCATACCTTGCCTATGCGCAGGATGCGACGTTGTTGCCTTCGCTATCGCTTACAAAGCATAACCTTTTGGCGCTATTTTCCGTTTGGAAAAACTTGAACCTTTTTTATTGCTCATCAATTTAGTTTTATGTGTCGGTCCTATCTTTACGAGCATCATTACCGCAAAATTTTCCAAAAAATATTTGAAGAAAAATGGAAACAAGTATAAAGAAAAAAAAAACAACCGTGTGTCTTGCTGTCGTTCATCAGCAAAACAAAAGGAGGAAAGCAAGAGTGAGTGAGAGGTAGAGCGACATGCCCATAAAAGTGTGCTGCGAAAGTCAGCTCATTAAGACATAAATCACATGTGAGACCGACTCTAAGCAATTTTTATTGTTTTTGATTTATTCGCTTTATTTTTCTTTATTTGGTTTGTTTGTATTTTCAATTTTGTACATATTAAAAATATTAAAAAATACAAATACGTACACACTGACTGACATTCGAATGTATTTTATTTTTGGAGGCCTTGGCAAATAAACCAGGGACAACAACAAGAACAACAATGGAAAGTAAATATGTTTGACATCACCTGCGCCATACTGGCTCGTATGTGTGTTTATCTACTTTTGTACATGTGTAGTTGTGTTTACGTCTGTTTGAGTGTGTTTGTGGGTGGATGGGTGTGTGGTATTGTTATGACATCGTCATAATGTCCTTTAATGGCTGCCACAGGAGTAGACAATAACTTGATTTAGCGGGCATAATTTTAAAAGCACTTCCAATAAAATTTTTAGCAATTTCGTCGGGCGTGTGGGCAGGCCAACATTGCCAGCCAAAAGAGAATGCCACACGGTAAGTGTATAACTGCGTCAGTTTGTATGTTTATGAGTGCGTTATTTTAGTCTGTTCTGTTCTGTCTGTCTGTCTGTGTTGGTGTTGGCCCATTTGAGAAATTACATGCACTAATGGATTTTATGTGACTCTGCTGCTTTTTCGTTTCTTTTTTTTTAATTTTAATTCTGTGTGTACTTGTATATGTATGTATGAACCAGCTACAAACGGTCATGGCCAGTTGGGATTACAAGCTTAAATCTTATTTGAGTGTTTTGTTTTTGAGCGCTAGTGGATTATGATTTGTGTTGGTTTTTCAAATAAGGATTAGCATTTGTGAGCTGATTGCAAAAACGAGCTTAATTTTGTTTAATTTGTTTTTGCTTGTGTGTTTTTTGTATTATTTTAGTTCTTTTTTCATTCTTCATGAAAACATAAAAGTTAGTATTTAGTAAATTTATTTTTGAAAAAAATGGTTCAATAATTGAATTAATTAAGCTGAGGTTAGCAACCAAATAAACCTTTAAATGGAATGACGAAGATATTTTTTTTAAAACTGCTTACTTAACTTTCCTTTTAACTAAATTTTAGACTTCACTAAAATTAAATATATATAAATAAATTGTCCTTCAAGTTACTTCTTTTCCAACACATAACATATATACATATATGTACGATTATATATGTTTGGAATGAATAAGAACCTTAAGCTCAATCGATATGATATTACGCATCCTTATCATGAAATATTCAAAACCACACACAAAATTGATTCTTCTCCTCGAAAGCATCGAATTTATGTGTTTTTATATTTTACGAGCCGCACTAAACGCTCGCCGATTTTATGCCGCAGTGGCAGTAGCCAAAGCAGGCAAATAGATTTCTATCGCGCCGCAAACGATTCCATGACCGGTTCTGCTATTTTTTATTTTTGTTTTGTTCTTTTCCGGTCACAATGGCGACACAGCTGCCACCGCCGCCGCCAACAACAACAGCAATGACGACAACAATAAGAAGCGGCACAGCCTTTTGTAGCATACATTTAGGCGCTGTGGAGGCGCAGCTGTAGTGCAAATAAAATAATGAAAATATAAAAGCAAAGATTTACGACTTTCCAAAGTGTCCATTTACATAACAAAAAACGACGACGCCGAACAAACAAAAAAACAAGTGCCAGAGTATGTGTGTGGCGCATATGTGTATGTAGTTGTCAACCACAAAACACACATACTAGGAGTACACATAGAAACAGCCATAAAAAAAAGACAAGTGTTCGCATGTGGCAATTCTTAGGTGTGTCACAGCTGAATTAAAGACAGTTTTGCGGTTTGCTACTGTTGTCGTTGTGGTTGTTTTTGTTGTTGTACGCTCTACGTATGTCGCACGCCAAACCACACCGAGAAGAATTTTTGATTGACACTTTGATGCGCTGCGGGACAACTTTAAGTGGAAGTTTAGTAGTTACGAGCGACACGAATCGAAGCAACATTTGGGAGCGGGGGAGTGAAGCGCTTTTGTAGCAGTTGTTTTGACATGTTTGTCGGATTAAGACCAAAGCACATAACGTACATAACTCATATATCATACAATAATCCAATTGAAACATAATTTGCTTAAAATTTATTGCTTCGCTTTGATCTTATTTAATTAGAATAATTTTCATTTGAATTTACGCTGATTGGGTTAATTTTGAGGATTAGCAAAGTTCAACTTTTGGATCGAATTGAGTGCATTTAAATTCAACAGACAACAACTCGCATTTAAAATACTTGAAAGTATTTCTTAGCTTCTTAATACTCTTTAAATTTGTAATTAACAAATGTGGCTTGCTTTCGTTTAAACTGAAAATTACGAATATTCTTAGTCACAAAACCGAGTCGACTAAATCTCAGTTACTGCAGCAGAACCAAACCACAACGCAGCGTTCATTCGCGCACATAAATACAAATTATTCTAATTCAACACATAAACTATGCGACCGAGCGCACAAATTGCCCAACTTGCCACAGAGCACCACAATCTCTCCCACTTTCTTTTAACAACATGAAGTACGGCGCACTTGTGATGCCACTTCCGTCATAATTAAAAGCCACTTCCGCAGCACGCGCTCCTTCCGCTAATGAAAAATAGTAAATACAAGCGCGAAACATCTCTTCTAAAAAAAACAGGAGCCACAAAAAGCCGCCCCCACTTTTATACACCGTCACCACCACCGCCGCCGCCCCATCACGTGCCTCACATTAATTAAGTAATTACGCCGCTTTTCCATCAGTCGGTTTTACTACTTCAGAACGCGGCGGCAGCAGCAGCAGCGGTCTACAGCAGCGGCGGCGGTTTCAGTTGACGTTACTTGCGAATTATACGCAATTTTACGGAAATTTACGGGTTTTTAATTTGTCTAATACGCGAACGCTCTTATTACGCGCCGCTTGAGCCACGCATCGCATCGCACCGAGCAGAAGTAAAATATAATTTATTGACATGCGACATAAAAGCAGAAGAGGCAAAAGAAGCCGCATGGATTTATGTAATGTATATCTGCTCTGATCCGGACACCATTGCCAACTTACATACACCGAACAAATCTAACATAAAAAATTAAGTTTAACAATTTGATATATTTTTTATGAAAAATAATTTTAAAAGTTCTCTTGAAAATCTTGTTAAAGTGTTGACTTGAGATTTTAATAATGTAGAGAAGTATATGTTGCAATTCAAAGTAGATACTTGACAATATTGTAAAGGTAACTAACATTATGAAAAATCAAAAGAACATTTAAAATATTTATTAACTTCATTTCACTATTTCGTTTAATAATTACACTAACAACAATTTTAAAGTCATTGTTCATTGCCAATCAATATTGGCAATGTTATTTTGTAAGTATTAAAATTATCGAATAGGATAATGAACAAGTTAAGATATTGTATAATATTTAAATTATCCAGAAATTTATCTACTTGTAAATCAGTCTGTTATGAATAAAGAAATTAATCATTCGGATTTATATTTATATGCAATATATTTTGTTAACTCCTTGTATAAAGGAGTTGTAAGAACTCCATTAAGTCTGACTTGACCTCTACATGTGATATCGAATATAATAAAAAAAATTTAAAATATTTTGAAAACTAATAAAATTTCTTAACTTTTTTTCTCTTTATTTTGATTGCAATTCGATTATTTGTTGATATCCAAAAAAAAAAAAATTTTGACATGCATTTTTTTATAAAAGAAAGAATTATTTTATTAATTGAATGAAGCTTACAATGGTTGAAGGGGATGTTGCTTCAGTCAAGCCTGAATTATGGATTAACAGAGCTAAAGACCTGGAACAAGCAAAACCCAATCCTTCTTTCCACATTTTAATTATAATTTTACATACGAATCGTATAACAACAAATTTAAAATTAAATTAAAGATGTTTAAAGTGACATCGCCGATATTTTCTCCGGTGTACGAGTATGTGCAATGGTGTTAGTGATGTGATATAAACGCGTAAAAGCATTTCCCCTCAACAAATCATTCGTAAATTAAAGTTGAAATCGTGTCGCAGCGGGTTATGAGCTCATGTTTGCCTTTGTTCGCATTTATTTTTATATTTATTTCTTCTTTGTTTTTTTTAATTCTTCTCTTTCCGTTGTATTTGTTGTATTTGTTTTTACAACATATCTGCGCGATAAACGCGCAAAGTGGCGATGCCTGACGTTGTTCTGGCGTATCGCAGCGCTGCGCAGCGCGAAGGCAATTTTCATTGTCATATGTTTTAAGCTTCGTTTGTAGCGGGCGAGGTGCGGCGTGCCACATTTGTAAATGAAAGCAAAGCATATCAAGGCGAAAACAAGGAAGGCAGGAAGCAAGCAAGCGGCACCGCCATTTTTCATTATTCTTGCGCTTTATGTGCGGCTGCTTGACGTTTTAATTGGCCATTCGCACAAACGCACACTCCCGCACACTCACATACAAGCAGTGCCTTTTATGTCTGAGTTTGTGTGTGTATGTGTGAGTGTGCGTCTGTTTGTTTATGTTATTGCGCACATTTATGTGTGTTTGTGTATGTGTTCTCGTATGTTGTTGCGTGTTTTCGTGTCATGCTTTTTGTTTGCGCACTGCTAAAAGTCGTTTAAACCTTTAGCCGATGCCGCCGTCGCCTGTTTGCGGCGCGTAAATCAGTGCCTTTGGCCCAGAAATCAAAAACAGGATAAGCCGCATTTGAAGCGTTTCTGAGAGTGTAAAACGTTGGCTTTTAGGTGCTTAAAATATTTGCATAAGTAATTTTTTCCCGCTTTGCGTTTTATGAATTCCAATCGCTGTAAATGCACGATAAACTTGATTTATTTCGAATTTTTAAAGCTAATAAAGCATATTATGAATTCACAAATCAGTTTTTTAAATACGAAAATTATAACGATTTGTAATAATTAACTTATTGGTTAATTTTCTATAAAAAATTCTATAAAAAAGCAGAACTATTTGTTTCTTAACATAGACTAACATAAAATCTTTGGTAGAACATTTTTCAAAAATGTTCAACTTTTTTTATGAAAATCGGATTTAATTTTAGACCATCCAAAACACAAGGACCGAGACTTTAAAACTATCCTTTTCAAATATTTAGTTATTAATGTATCGTCTCTTAATACGAGTGAAAATTCTATTTTAAGGAATCTACAAAAAATAGATTTAATAATTCCTTCAATAAACAAAAAAACTCCAAATTCAATATTTTTAATGCCAAACGAAATTAACACACACATAGACACACATGTATGCGCCTACCGGTACCTGCCGGTCGCAATGGTAAACTACGCGCGCGAGCCTTGAAAAATTGCAGCTCGTTAAAATCACAAAAATCAATTTTTCATGTCAACAGAGCAAAACATAAAAAAGGCTAACAACTAATAGTGATGTCAAAAAATGCACATAAAAATTTCCGCCACACTAGCACATTCACACACACACTCATTCGCTGGCAACACGACATGCATACCAATAGCATGCAGACACACGCACACACACCGCACATATGTATGTTGCACACAGTGAAATACTTACACGACTGAAATAGCAGAGTAGAGCGCGCGGCCCAGTCACACACGGCGCACAAATATTTTTTAACGATCTAACTAGGTCAGCGGCGTAGGCGGCATCATAAGTTTTGCACGGTTAGTTCAATGCGACGGTAAAAAAAAACAACGGCATAAGAGGCGCGCGTTCACCATTTCGAAAATAAAATAAGAAAATGAAAAAAAAAACACACAAAATAGAAAACATTTAATGGAAAAAATGACACATACTCGCGTGGAAAAATGCCGTTGTGCTGCATCAGCAGAAGCGCTAAATGATGAGAAAATTAAATTTCCAAACAGCGGAAGGCGCAGCGTCGTCAGCCCAACTCTTCGGAAAAGCTATGTAATAAAACAGCCGGAGCAAAACACAATCGTAAATCGACTAGTTTAAGCAGGGCTGCGCTGAGCAGAGACGAATATTCGCGAAGTAATGGAAAATAATTCAACATAAAACAAGAACAAACTTCATTTATTTTCATAAATTTAAAATTAAACTTAATATAAGTAAGTCGTACTATAAAAAAATCGCTTACTCCAAGTTCGCTTTTACTTTATAATATGCGAACATTTGTCTATGTCCAGCCCTGGCAAGCGCAATAGATTTACTGCCTCAGCTGCTGTTTCTGTCGTTGCAGCGTTTTTGTTTTTTTAGAGGTGGGCGTGTCGTGTCATATGTCGGTAGTGCACTGCAATCGTTACTGATGACACATTTACAAAACGCTTTATTTGTGTGTTTGGTTTGTATTGGTATGTACCTTTGTATGTGTCTGCGCGTGTGTGTGTGCAGTGAGTGAAAGTTGTGTCAGATTTAATGGCAATTTTTTTCGTTAAATTCTTGTCAGTACGACTGCTGTTTATTTGTGTCTATGTGTGTGTGTGTGTGGGTGTATGGGAAAACGAAACGTTTGTGTCATCGAAAGTAATGAAAGCATAAATTCAACGAAATTTTCTGCCAGACTTGGCTGTGATTCGATTAAGTAACTTTGACCGGTTTTTTTCATCTTTAATGTGGAATTCTTTATACTTTATGTTGAAAGAGAATTAAATAACACTCATACGTCACAGAGTACACACTTACGATAAAACATTTATAAACAACCCAAAAGTAATACGAAATGTTTTTACTTAAATTCGAGTAATTCAACCATTAAATAACACTCATACGCCTGCGATAGCAACTTTTACAAATACACCACAACGCTTTAATACGCACATTCATGCATACATACATGCACAAATTTATACAAAACAAATAAATAAATAAATATGCGTCTTTAAATTATTTACGATCAGACAGTTCAGATAATCCTTTCGATACGCTTTGCCAAGCATAAAAATCAATTTAAATCGACACACACACATGCAGACACACATAAACACATGGACACAAACACACCCAATGATTATGAAAATAAATTTCCATAACTATTTTATTTTATACGCGCATAAATCAACACATAATAACTTTATCCCTTTTTGGCTGCTCGTCGTCGCTGCCCTAATAATAAAGCGCAGCGTATGCGGAACTTTCGTTTTTTTTTTCTTTTTGGTTTGACGCCGCCGTTGAGCAGAGTGAGGCAAATAATGATGAGGAGTGCTGTTATGTTGCGGCGGCTGAAGCGAAAAGTGTGAATGTCTTCTCTAATAATAAATTTTGGCCCATGATTTATTTTCGTTTCATTATAAGTTAGATAATCTTTAAATTGAGCGAAACGCACACACGCGCGAACACACACACACACATACTGTTGAACATTAACAATCACGCGGAGTACGTGCGTGAGTGTGTGTGTTGTTGTGTGGTTGTCTGTATCCTTTTTATACGCGCTAATTTCGCATTGCAGTCACGTTTTTTCCATTGGCTATTCCCAAAACAACAACAACAACCGACCGACCGACCAACAACAATCACAACAGCAACAATCAAAACAACAACAACAGCTGAGAAATTGCAATCTCAACACATTATTTGAGTTGGTCAACTTTTTGTGTGTATGTGTTAGGGTAAACAAATCAAAGGAAAAAAAGAAAATGATTTCCTGTTATTTTGATACTTCACACTTTTTCCTGATGTTTTTTTTATATTAAACTTTCACTCAAATTGAAAATTTAATTTCAATTAGGAGAAAAGAATTCCAATGCTTAAATAAATTACTAAAATAATTTAATAAAAAAAATTGGATATAAATTTATTGAAAAATTTTTAAATTGAAAAAATCTCTTTTTTATTCCACAGAATTAAAGAAAATAAAACTTAAATGTTTTACTTATAAATTGTTAATTTTTGATTTGAAAGCCTCGCATGTGTGTGCATGAGTGTGTGTGTATATTTGGGTCTGTATTTGTGTTGATTGTGTTTAATGCAACACCAAATATTAGTGGACCATAATGTGGACATATGAGAAAATTGTTGTTGCTTTTTGGTATGCATTAAGGATACGCCATGTTGTTGCTATTGTTGTTTTTTGTTGGTGTTGTTGCTGTTGCTGTTACTGTTCTGCTGTTTCAGTTGATGCCGATTATTATATCAGCAACAGGGACATTATAACACACATATGCACTTAAAGGGTGTATTTGTATTTGTGTGTGTGTTTGTTTGTATTTGTTGTCGTTGTTGTTGTTGTAGTTGTGTGTTCGTAGGAGAACGGTAATTTGGTATGTGTTGACTAAGTGTGTATGTGTATGAGTAAGTGTAGATTTGTGTATGTCTTTATGTGCACATGTGCTTTTGCGTGTGTGTGTGTGTTGTTGTGATAATAATTTCATTTAATGAATTGAAATGCGTCACTGTTGCTGTTGTTGTAAATGTCTTGATTTATGGCACAGCGGAATGAATGAGTTTTAGGCGCTCCATTGGAAATGGCACAAGTGAGGGAGAATATTAAAGCACAACGATTTAATATTTAAACCAACTAACTAACTAATTAACGGTTAGTAAAACGTAACAATTTGTTAAGCGCGAACCTCTAGGCAAATTGTTCTCCTTTTTTTCCAATTCTTTCTTTTTTTCAAAATATTCCGAAAAATCTGAATTTGTCAAAGCATCTTATGACAAAATTCACCTTGCAATCGACTTCCTGCCTTCCGTTGGAATTTTCTGCTGCCTCTAAGGATCGCGTTCATTTATTATTGTTCACTTCCGTTCGCGCAACTCGCGCTGCAAATGGCTAATTTCCCCTTAATATTTGCATTTGTCCTTGTACTTTATTTTATATATGTATGTGCTCGTATATAAATTTTTACAAATAGATTCTGCCGCCTCCAAAAGCGCCTGCAACCGCACTGCACCCACTTTCTTTATCTTCTTTTTGTCTTTTGTTTTGTTTTGTAATATTTCCGCTCTGTCTGTCTGTCTGTCTGTCTGTCTGTCTGTCTTTGCCTGCTGCGATGCATTGCAAACTCATCTTAGAAAGTTAATAAAAACGTAACATTTACTTGTCAACTGCTGCTGCTGCTCCTGCTGCTCGTCTTTGTTCCATTGCGTTTCGTTTCCGGTTGCTGCGCAGAACGTTCAAATTGATTTTTTTGTTGTTATGAAGCAGCACAAAACGAATACGAATGCAAAAGAACAAACAAGAAATAACAAATGTAATATACTATACAAAATAAAAAGTAAATATATCAGCATGCGTCTCGCTTTTAGAACGCCAACGGTCAATATTTAAATGCGTTTTGCGCTCTGCATTGCAAAAATATATTATATAAACAAAATACAAATAAATATACAAATACAAATAAAAAATAAACAAAAATGAAGTATAGCTCGTTCAAAACTTGAGTTGGTGTTGTGCGCAAACGCACAGTACGTTGGAACATTGAATAATAAGAAATATTTGCTCTAAATATACAAAATTTTTAATTTTTTATTATATTGAAAACCTGCTGAAATAATTTCGATTTTAATAATATTATAAAATTAAAATTTACAAAAAGTTTAGCATACATTCAGGCAACATATGCACGAATACGTGAAGAAGTGTTAGAAAAACTATAAAATTTCAATTTTATTTTGTATGAACAGGTTGTACAACATTTAAATACTATGTATGCCGGCAGCTATTGGTAAACAACAAATAGCAGAAGCATCAGTAACAGTAGCAGCAGCAGCAGCAGCAGTTGTCGTCCTTGATTCTAGTCAAGTGCCACCAACACTATTTACTTATTTACTTTTGTTTTTGCAATTTGTTGTTATCGTCTGTCTTAGCTAAAGGCACGTTTTTCCTTCTATCTTCATATTTTCTGCTGATGAACGCAGCTTCTTTTCTTTTCCGTTCTTTTCTTGTCTTTTCCTGTCGCTTTCACCCTACACTATTCCTGAAAGTCCTTTTGCGTCCAATTTAATAATGAAAATAAATGGAATTATAATACTTTAGTCGCATGTTGGCTTTGAAGTAAATTGTTGACGGCATTATAGTTCTTCTTCTCGTTCTCCACCTTCTTCTTTCTGGGTTTTTGTTTTTCTGGCAAAATAATTGAGCCATGCCGCTTATGACAGCTTTATGCCACAGATTTTCATCATCTTTTTGCGTGTAGTTCCAGTTCCGGTTCCTGGTTCTTATTGTACTTTGGTTTCATTTAAAGATGTGCGTGTTTGCGTCCGGCACAAATTAAGTGATTACTTATGGCCACTCGCTAAGATAAAACTTGCTTTGGCTTCCTCTGTATGAATAAACGTTTTCCAAAGGACTGTAATATCCAAAGGACTTAAATAATATGGATTCATTTTTTTAAAATTATGAAAAATATAAAAATTAAAAAAATTTAAAGTTTTTTCTTTAGAATATTTATATATATACTTTGAAATAACTAAATGTACGAATTCTTGCGTTATCAATTAAAAACCAGAAACTCATTTTGTATGAGTGAAAATAATTAATTGTGGACTTGTGGTTTAAAGGAAAATGAAAATTGCACAAGAAATTCAATATGTTAATTTTCAACTTGAAGCTAATATTTAATCGAATTTCCCTAAGCCTTGATCTATCTGTATGCTAAACTGCTCGACGTCATATCAGCTTTCATCCAAATGCACTTAAACTAATTACATGATAAAATAAAATAATCACGCGCTCCTTTGCTTATGCGCTTCCGCATGCATATCCCTTGACACTCTTTTACGCGCCAACACCAGAACATTTCACACCCACTATTTATTTGCCTGCCTGTCTGTCTGTCTGTCTATTTGCCTGCCCACATCTGCGCAACACTTGAGTGCATTTCGAAAAGTAGCTATGAAACTATCAAGCGGAAATAATTGATTTCATAGTGACAACTTTGTCACGTCGTCATGGCGAATGGGCAGCAACAGCAACAGCAACGGCAACAACAGCAGCAGCAACATCATCATCGGCAGCAGCAGCAGCAGAATTAGCAACAGCTGTCATCCTGACGCCAGCATAACGGCGCATCGCATCGCATGAACACATTAACAGCATCAGAGTCAGCATCAGCAACAGCTTCAGCGACAGCGACAGCAACACTATGTAACACAATGTTGCCTTTTGGCGCTTAACGTCAGCTGCTTCTACTTCTGCTGCTGCTGTTGGTGTGGAATAGATTCACTTGGTTCTACTCGCTCTGGTGTATGACAACATTTCTGACTCTGACTCTGCCGTCGACGCCGATGTTGATTATGTCGTTGAGGTATTATGATGTGGGTTTAGGGTGAGTTTAGGACGAGATGACGATAAGTATTTATGGACTTATTAATGACTTCATATTGGTAAATCATTGTTTATTCGATTTCAAGTGCACTTTATCTTAGTTACAACTTTACAAAACTATCCGAAGTGAGCAATTAATATCTGACTAAACAAAATGGATACATGAAAAATAATTATTGCAAAAACATGAAAGAAATTCTTAAAAGAAAAACTAATCCAATAGTTTAAAATTTAAACTATTGGATTTAAATTTAAATTGTAGCTAAAAATCGAACAATTAATATTACTCATATGTAGTGCGGTTCCTTCTTTTCTTTTTAAAAGAAAATGATGAAACCACAAAGTTTTGCACCACATTTCTTATAATAATTAGTTAAACAAACAGAGTTCAAGATATTTCAATCATGGTTAATAGGTAATTGAAACTGTTTTTCAAACAAAAGAATAAATTGATTTGTTTAGGTACTTCAAATATTAATAAAAGCAATGCAAAAAATTGCAAGTTAACACAACTTTTATATACTTATAAGAAGCAAATTTAACAAAACTCTCCAAAACCAACTGTGCTTGAAACCGCAAAAAGAAAACTTAGTTTCCAATTGCTGCTACGACTGCTGCCGACCTTAACTTAATTACTTTATCGGGCTCTTTGGCACGGCACAAATTATAAAACTTTATTGCCAAAAAAAGGACACTTTCCTTTCCACATTATGCACACAAACACACGGAAAACTTTTGTCTCGGCACGCACATCGTCACTATGTGATAAAATGTTCAGACAAATTGTGTGTGAGTGTAAACGAAGCGACATATCTTAGCCACAAATCATTTGCCAGCATTTAAGAAAAACAAACGTTTGCCAATTTTTGAATTTATAAATTTAAAAGTAAGCAAAAACTAAAACAACAATGAAACTGAAGTAAACTATATAATGTTTTTGTTGTTTTGCATTTTAAGAAGGTTACCATTTATCTGAGTTTTGTGGCTTAAAAGGAAGTTAATATCATAACGGATATTATGATGTGTGAGATTTCATGCTGGCGAGCATAAAACGATTCTTTTATTATGCATGTGCGTTTAAATAACTAATTTTAAATGTATAAATGCACACAAACAATCACACACACACACTAACACATGCTGAACTTGTCGGTGCACCCTGACATTTGCTTGCGATACATTTTTACTAACAACAAAGTTTACCTTTTTTTGCCACCTCAACTCGATCTGAAAGTTTCGAAAGTTCTTGTTCGCCCACTTTTGGTTGGCTTTTCATATATTTATGCATGTACGCGTTTTCGGTGTGTGAGAAAGTTGTTGTTTGTGTTCGTGTGTGTATGTGTGTGTTTGTGGGCGTGTGTATTTAAACTAAAAGCCTTTTAGCAGTTATACAAAGTAGCCGTTCTGTGCTCTAAAATGCCAATAAATATTTATTAGCATTTTGTAATCTGAACTGAACATTTCTGCGTAGCATATCTTCCGACATTGCGTAGTTATGCAACAAACGAGAAAAGAAAAAACAACAACTTTGCATGTCTTGCCAAAATTTTGTGTTTTTCTCGCAAATTGTGCCCCCAAGCAGAAAAGGTAACATTTGCCAGTTGCCAAGTCGAAGATGTGGTGGGAGGGTGTTCGTTCTCCAATAACAAACACACGCATACACACAGGCATAGACATAGAAATGTATTTGGCGTGAGTTCAAGGTGATGTCTTAAATGCTTTTAATATTAAAAATAGGGCAGGCAGTTTTTGTAGGTATTAAAACTTCAAGTTTACATTTTAGAAGATATTTTTACAGGGTGTTGCACTCAATTTTTATTAAGCTTACAGCTTTTCATTGCTTAAAGCTCTCGCAAGTTTTGAGTTTTAAAAGCTTTAAAAATCACGAAGTTCCTTTCATATAACAACAATCTATCAAAAACCAAAAATATGTTGTAAAACAACAAAGCACAATTGAATTCATGTTTTTCTTTGTGTATTTTGACTGCTCGAAATATTCTAAAATATGCAAATAAACTCTTTTTATGCGCCAACAACTGCATACATTCCTATTACGCGCTCTGTGTTTTTTTGTTTGTTTGTTTTTTTTTTGTTGGTATGCTTTTTTACACATCTCGCTTTTCACCATTTTTCTCTTCGCTCTTCTATGGCGAAATATTTACACAACAATTTCGTCATGTCGGGATTAAATATCAGAAGAAATAGCAGAAAGCAGGCTGACTACTTGCCTGGCTGCCAAGCTAACAGCGTTTGTCTAGCTGTTTGTTGCTGTTGTTGTTGCTGCTTTCATGTTTTTATATTGTTGCTTTAGGAGTAGTGTAGTTGTTTTTTGCTACTGCTGTTTTAAGCAAACAACTTATGCATAACTAAAATATATGAATTTTTTGTAAGCTGCTTATCATGCTGAAATTGAGAAACTCCATTCTTCTTGTTTCTTTTGTCGTGTTCTTCATTTTGCATAGAATATTATGTAGAAATTATGCCAAGGGAAAAAAACACAACATAATAAAATAAAAGGTTTAGTCCGAACAGATAACTACAGCAAAGATTGTGATTATTGTCGGTTTGGCAGATACGAGTTAAGAATATTCAAAATACGTTCAGCGTTCAAACAAAAAGAAAAATTTTATACACAACAATTTTTTAACATACTATTTTTCTAAAGTATTCAGTTTTGTTTTATTAATTGCTAAAGTACTTATATATAAATTGAAAATCTGAATTTCTTTATAATAAATTGATAATCTGAATTTCTAAACAACAACTTACTTAAGCGACTTAAGACCATACCTTATGGTTATATGAACTGATTGTGTATTTGACTTCGCCAACAATGTGCTGATTGGCCAATGGCCATAGACAATCTGGTGCAATAATGTACGATAAAATTCGAAAAATTTCATTAAGTCTCTCTTCGTCTGTCCGTCTGTCTATGTATGTGTGTCTGTCTGTGTTTTCCGCATTCCATTTGTAGCACTTAAGCCAACAGAAAGCGCTTAAAATAAATCGACTCACATTCTCGGAAACACACAAATAGTTTCTTTTCTTGCCCGCCATTAGTGCAGTTTCTTTAGAATCTTTTTTCTTTATTAATATTCAGCTTGCTGTTGTTGTTGTTGTTGTTGCTTCTTTATTTTCTTCAACCTACCATACCAACTTGCAGCAAATCCCCTGACTCTGTGCATTAGCCCTTCTCGTCAGTTTCAATTTCAAACTACATTTTCTTGCATCATCCCTTCCTTAAGGTGGCTTAATCCTCAACTTGTATGACTTGTAGTTGTTGTTGTTGTTGTTGTGTGTGTCTGCTGTTGCAGGCATTTGATACCTGATTGCAGCAGTTACAGCCATATTGTGCAGTTTTTACACATTTCAGACTGGTTTTGACAATAGGCGCTGTCTTTTATTAAAACTCCAAGAAGTTTAACAAAGTTTGAATTAAAATTAATTTTTAATGTATTTTAAAATTTTTTATTTTTAAAACTTGTTTTTCAGCAATTTCTTATGACCTTTTCAACTATGTTGAAAACACTTTTGACTAAGCCACGTACACTTTAAAATAAGTACATCAAAACCAAACAACTACAGCTTCTTATGTACTTGTATTCGTATGTGTGCATTTTGCTAAACCAAGCTGGCAGGTATTTAAGAACACTTCAACATGTTGGCTTGCAGCAAGGATTTGCAACATTTTTTCTTTTTTTTTGCATGAATTGATGCAGAAAAAAACAGGTAAAAAATTAGAGCTCTGCAGTAATGTTGCTGCAAATGTTAAATTAGACACAACAACAAATTCTTGCTGCACCTTTTATCTCGGAAATTTGTTCCAATCAGTAAAGCAGCTTTTAGACACTCTGCCAAGTGCAAAACGCATACAAAAGTGCTTAAGAGTGCATACAGAATGTTTGGGCTGTGAAACGGATTTGGGTGGAGTTTTTTTTATTTAATAGGCGCAAACAAATCGTTAAACATTTTCTTAATATTCTAAAACGAACGCTTCGAATTTTGTATATACGCATTATGTTAAAAAATTAAATGCCTGTAGAATTTGTTCATGGTAAGAAAATTATTTGCAATTCAAATTAACTTTTATTAAAACTCTGCAATAATTTTAATTTTTTACAGTGTACCCTAGACATACCTAAGATACCCTGCCAAGACTTGAAAGATGTTCGTACGTCTTAAGTGCAGACGTTGATGAGCACGATAAGGATCGCGATGAAGGCGCACAGAAGACTCTACAGGCTTCGACAACGAAGATGACGATGACAATAACAATAACAAAGTCAATGGTGAAGGATAAAAAAAAAATTTATGAGCAAATCTTAATAAGCAGGCACAAGAACGTTCGTGAATCGTTGGCGCGGCATCGTTTAGTTAATTTATGTTGCAACATGAAAGGAGCTGTAGGTAGGTTATATATACAGTAGAGGCAGCTAGGCAGCCAGCTGCTGCAACAATTTTAACTATCGAAATACCACACGAGTTTAATGCTTTAATGCGAGCAAGGATAATGAGCTTGTGTCAGAAATGCAAGCGGAAAAAATTATAATAATGCCTGACTTCGCGTTTTTATTACATGAACATTTTAATTTGAGCTGACGTTGACATTGACATATTGCAAGCGTCGGTTGATGCGTCTTCTTGTGGGTTTTAATGTGCACATTTTTAAATTAGAGTCCGGAGCTTTTAATATATTTTTTAATGTTGTTTATTCAGCATTCTTACCTTCAAGATCGGCTTTAAATGTGTACTTGTTGTAAGTTCTAAAAATAGAAGAAACAAAAAGATTTATATTTAATAAATGCTAAAAATAAGCTAAGTTAGGTTTTAAAGATTATTATTAAAAAAAACTATTATTGAAAATAAGCCTTCATAACCGTAAACTAAAAAGAAAACCATTTTAAGCTTTTAATAGCTTTTTAAATATTGAGAAAATTTTATAAGCTTAACAACTCGTTACAGCTTTTACAGCTAATGGCAAAGAAACATGAAAATAGTTTCGAACTTTCATTTGCAAAAGTTATACGCGTTATTAGAAAAAGTATAAAAAATAGATGGACTTAAAGCTATTGCTTTTTCTATTTTTTTTGCTCAAGTATTTATTAACTAGATCACGAGTAGGTTTATTGCCTCGAGCAGATTTCTCGCTCATTTGAGCTGAGTACACAATATAAAAGTACTAAAGTGCGTCGAGTTTTTATGACATTCTGTTTTATGACAATCTATGCGGCTTTTAAAGAGAATTCAAGTCAACTTTACTACAGCAAATTTATACGAATAATTACGGTTTTACTGATTTTTAAATTACGCTTTTAAACAAATAATCAAGAAATTATTATAACGCGAAACACTTTACAATTAATTCGTCTTCAGTTGTGCTTAACTCCAGAAATAAACACTTCAATGCAGAACAATTCTAATTCCAAAATCAATTGAATAATTTGACTTTATGCTTCATCATTTTCGCTTGTATGACGCGTAAAGGGGACTTAATAATATGTAAACCACGCATACATAGAGAAAAATATAACACCGATGGCTGTTAAAATTTCATTTGTATTGCAATCCCTATCAAAATTTAATGTTTAACAAATTTAAGCCATTCCTAAATTAAAAAAGATTTTTCATATTACAAAAGAACATCCTGGTCAGTTGCTCAAAGGCCAAAACAAGTAAAAACATTCCTTTAAATTAAAATTGTTACCAACTCTGTCCGCTGTTACTTTCGAGCCACTCACACAATATTTCACAATTTTTTCTTTTAATTTTGTTTTGTTTTTTCGGTGGTAGCAACTGTTGTAATTTTTTGTTGTTTTTGTTTTGTGTTTTTACAGTAATTTGTATCTTTTTTGTATTTTTATTTTTGGTATAAGTGCTTTCCGGGGTAAACGCACTTTGCAGTTACTTTTGATTATAGCACAACACAACACAGCAACCACAACAACAATAACGACAAAAATAGCAACAAGCCAGAACGCGAACAAGTGCAGCAAACACTCACTTAAATTTTATACAAAAAATATACAAAACACACACACAGATACAGATACACACACAAACTTTCACATACCTTCGGTGTGCACACTGACACAGACGAAACACAATGTTGAAACATAAAATTGGGTTAAGTATGCAAAAAGTGGTTTTATGTTTCTGTATTTTTGTTATTACTTTTGTTGTTGTTGTTGTTGCATATTCGTTGCTTTACCTTTAGTTGGTAGCATTTCTGTATTTTTTTTTTATTGTTTTTTTTATGCACAAAGTAAATTTTGTTATTTTTTGAATTTTTTTATTATTTCATTTTTTCCTGGTCTTTGGCGGATTTGCAAATGCTTGACTGACCACGCAACTATGCGCGGAATTTGAGGGAAAAATGTGGTCAGAGCGTTGACTGAACTTAAACATTTTAAATTAAAACAATATTCCACACATAAGAAATATTTTGAATTTTTTAAATATTTAGCAAAATGAATATAATTTGGAGAATATTTTGAAAAATTTCAAAATATTTGCAAAAAAAAAAAGGTTTTTTAAATTAAGTCACCTTAAATTTGGATTTTGAAGTTATTACCAGGTACAAAGTGCAATTAAAATGCTGACCAAATTAGTAGATTGCAGCTCATGGTTCTTTGTTGGTTTTTTAATTAATTTAAAGTGTTTTCAAAATAATTTCATATCAACAATTTTTTTATAGAATTAATTAATCAATGCAATATTATCATAAAAAAAAAACATTTTAATAAAATGCATTTGTATACTTAGTTCAGAATTTCTTTGTATTTGTATGAGTTAATTAATTTTTCTCTTGTAACTCGAATTCCCACGAATTAATTCTATATCAATAAGAATTCAACGAAGTGACTTTTGGTTTTTAATATGATATTAATCAAGAAAAATTTCCACTCAATAAAAATATTTATTTTCCGCTTCAGTCATTTTTATAATAGATTTTCAAATAAAATCATATCAACCAAAATAACTTTGTTGATCTCTTGACTATTGGCTTTACAAATTGAAATCGCTTTTTATCATTCACTGCACTACTGACAACGTCAACGTCATCATCCAGCTGCCAACATTATCGTCATCATTATTGTCAACTATCGTCGGAGTTGGCGTCATGAAGTTAAAAAGGAAAAAAAAAATTTCAACTGCATCAGAATAATTTTCAATAAGCAACCAACGCGGCAAATATCAAAGAGCAAACATTGCGATGTATAGTTTTTCATTAGCTTTATATAAATATTTCCCTTCGATTAAATTTAAAATTGTATCCTAATATTAAAATTTAGTAATTTCTATAATTATAAACAAACTAAGTTGATAAAATGGGTGTTTAAACGCACAAGTCGATTAAATAAATAACACTCATACGACATGTTGGTCGCGCACATGCAAACTTAACTAAATTACTTTGAAGGCCAGCTTTTGTTTAACTTTGTATGCCTCGTTGTACGGTACTCGAATGTCCTTTGATCTCTGCGAACGAACTACAACGACAAACACATTAAAGTGTTGAAAATATGTCGGTCCTTACAGCCCATCGAGGTTGTTCAAAGTTTCTTTGTGATTAGGTTCTCGTAAGTTCACTTGATGTCTTATTTAAAAACTTAAACACTTTTCAACTACTTTTCGACGCACATATACACATATGTGTGTGTGGGAGTGTGTGTGTGCGTGTATATGTACTCCCATATGTACGCTTGTAATAGTCCAGTACAAGTACAACAATTGCAGCTGTTACTGCGAAATGTCCATCATTATTGTCACTTAGCTCGTAAAAGTAGATAAGCTGCACGAAATTTTACCCTCACTTCATATCACCGAAAACGCAAAGCAACGCAACGAAATAAAATGAAACGAAACGAAATGAAACTTTCGCTTGCTGGCAAAGTGTAAAATGTAGAAGTTGAAAGTTGAAATGTCTCTCGAGTATTCTGACGAAAGAACGAACGAACAAACGAACAAGCGGACGAGAGAAGCGCCAGATAAAGTAGAGGAATAAAAAGTTCAGTATGTCAGAGGAAATACTGCTGGCAGTAAGGCACTAAGTTAAATTCAAGCGGAAGTCATTGTGTGTGTGTGTTTGTGCGTGTGTGTGGTTACAGTAACTCCCAAAAATATGTTCACTTGACATAACACATTTTAGATTATATACTAATTGACTGAACTGCTTTAAATTTTAATTTCAATTATATAAATTTAATTATGCTCTTTTAATAACAAAAATTATTTTTAATAACAAAATAATAGCACGATACTCTCATCTGTGTGTCTCACAATTCGGGCAGCGACTGTGCATGTGAGTCGGTTGTAAATTTAATTAGAGTTTTTTAGCTACTTTCCGAGAGAAAATAAAAAAAAGACTTAAATGCAATTAAGAGTCGACACAATGTTGTCACGTGGGTCCCCAATAAACTTACAATCTTGAAAAGTTTTAAACATTTTTTATGTGTGCTCTTTTTTTAGACGACAAACAATTACTTGTCGTAAGCTGCTGGCGAAAGAACAAGAAGCTCGTTGCAACTTTTCACCGGCTATGAGTACACAACATATTTTATTTAAGGGTCACACAAATTTAATTGGAAACTAAAGTGAATAATTTAAAAAAAAAAATAACTGGTTTATACCTGGTCAGTAGTAATGTTGCATGTTTGACTGACGTGATTTGCACAGACAGTTCTGAGTTTTTTGAGTCTAGATCATTAAAGCATATCGTTTAATCCAGATGTGCAATAGAAATAGCAAAACATGCAATGAAAGTCAGATAATTCATATAAAGTTTTTAAAATATATACTTACAGTTTTAACTCAGTTTTATTCAACATAAAATTAAACAGAAAATCGATTTTAAATTTCAATCAACGTTGCGTATGAGCGACCTTCAATGCAAATTTTAAAATAAATATGAAAATGTTCTAAAAGCGCACTTTTATGTGTACTATATATAAATAAATATTATGCATTAAAATTAATTTCAATCTACAACGCGTTGAAATGGCATCCAAAGCAAACTGTATAAATTATTCCAAAAACAACAATAATTACCAACCATATTACCGCAAAATCCTAGATCATTCAGAATAATATTTTCACAAGCGAAATTCGACTAATGCGGTCATTAGCCGCAATTGTACTTGCGGCCATTTTCGACCAGCTGTTCTACACAACAAAGTGCTAACTATTCGGGCATTCTGCTTGCTGTTGAAAATCATTTAAAAAATAATTGAAGTAATTAAATGGCAACAATGCCAGTTTACCAGCACGAATAGAATCGCGCACACAATCTGTAATTGCGGGAGATACAAAAACAAAACCAACATAAAAAAACTGAGTGAATCATTAATCAAAAATTGGCGCTGGAAGTGCTGATGAACAAATGGAAATACAAATATAACTCAGTGAATGCTTTTGAATAACAAATGGTGCGACTTTATTTGTTTGAGTGAAATTCCGTTGATGCGATGTTGCATTAAAAGATTTTCATTGAGATATTAAGGTAAATGCATATTGAGCAGACATGACGTATGAGTGTTATCAATTATGCTTTTGTTAGATTAACGCAATTGCAATTGGTTGCGAAAATGTCTGATGATGGTGCCTCCAAAAGTCATTTAAATGCAAATTGCGAGCATTGAACTTACCCAAACGTGCAGTGTGTCCGCTTGTTTGAGAAATCAATTATTTAATAAATAACTCAATTGATATAATTGTCTTGTTTTGCATCTAAATAGCTCACAAATATACTTTGAATTTATCGAAAGAGAAACACAGACATTTGCACAGAACATACGAATAT
Source organism: Suillia variegata (assembly GCA_949127995.1). Classification (NCBI taxonomy): domain Eukaryota; kingdom Metazoa; phylum Arthropoda; class Insecta; order Diptera; family Heleomyzidae; genus Suillia; species Suillia variegata. The sequence continues at coordinate 40,879,838 of OX421846.1, read as the reverse complement.
GCAAGGTGCACAGACATGTGCGCACAAATTTGACAAAAGCATTTTCACATTCGTTCAATATAAAATTTCAATTTATCCACTTTACCAATGTGAGGCCACAATAAAACACACACACACACACAAACATACATATAAATGACAATAAAAATTGAAAGAAGAAAAATGTGAAAATAGAAATCGAAATAAAAATCAAAATCAAAAACGCGCAGCAACACTTTTCTTCCTTGTATGCAACGATTTCGCAGATTCGGCGATATTTTTTTTTTAATGCACACACACACTGCGGTCGAGTTAAATTTGTAGTGGTTGAATGATTGCTGAATTTACTTTGACTGAACGAAAGCACGATTGAATATACGTACGAATGAATTAATGAATGAATGAATGAATGAATGAATGAATGAATGAATGAATATACGAAAAAATGAATGTGTGAGCACGCAAAGGGATTTTATTTTAAAAGCATGCGTTGGCATTTAATTTGTTACCAAAAGTAATCGTGTTAGGTCCTAGAAAAAAACACAAATCCGAAAAATGTGGACAAAAATAAATGTCATTTATTTTTAGAATTCTGTAGCATATAAATTGTTGTACTTGCACCATAGTAGGGCACTTCATTTCAAGCCACAGCACGCTAAATAAAAGTTGCTTAATTGTTTAATTGTGTTTGAGAAAGTGTTCGTGCATGTGTAAAAAAGCAACAAAAGTAGAACGTCAATTGCATTTTTTTTCTTTGCGTTATTGTCAGTGTAGACAATGCGACTTGACCGACTCAGTTATCGTATATCTCGTGATTATTTTTATCTCGTGTTTTTTATGCTATTCAAAATTGAGACAAATTGCAACAACAAAGAGCAGCTGCAGTCTTTGACGTTGAAGTTTTTAAGGTCACTTCAGGTGGTTAGTTGCCAAAATGGCGGCGACCACGTCAGCAATTTTTGTGTGAACTTTTTGTAATAACATTGAAACTGATATGACGCACATTATTGCAAAATTTATAGATGTATGTATATGTAGCCTTTTGGAAAGATAACTTATTTATACAAATTTATTTATGACAGTTATTTAATATTTTATTTCATATTATTTAACAGATTAGAACTCAAATATGAAAAGCTGTTGTGAAGCGCTCTGAAGTTGTTGGGAAACACTTTAAAAATTTTATCAAAATTCAATCAGAAAAGGATCGACAAATTTACGTGTGGTTGTTTTGTTACAAAAAACAATCTGAACAATTTTTGTATACGTGTGCGACCTCACAATTTTTTTATTTTCTAATTAAAGTTTTTCATAGAAGTTAGACAAACCTTATAAACCAATTTTTAGCTGGAAAATAACTTTTACTTTTGATTTTATAGAGACACATACACACGGGTGTGTTTGTGTGTTTAGGTGTTATTTTATTTGTAAAACAAACGCACACATTCGCACTCGAAAACGTGTGAACTTCATTGCAACACACACAAGCGCACAAAGCTTCGCATAAAAGTTTTTGCGCAGCAGATCACGTGTTCGAGTGGATTGGATCGGAGAGCGTGCCTGCGTAAACACTGAAATTTATAGGGTTCTATTTGTTTGCGTATGTGTTGGTGTGTCTGCGTGAGTGTGTGTGCATTATATTATTGGAAAATCAAAAGTGTCATGATGTGGGAAAAAAAGGGCAAAAACTTAAAAAGATTAAACGGGCACCCCTGGTGTATGAGTGTTTTCCATTTTATACTATTTTCATCGAATTGTTTTTTTGTTCAACAAAAATCTTCTAAACCACTCGAAAGTAGGTTAAAGTAAGCAAACGTTTTCGTCTACTATTAATTAAGTGACACGCCCTGAAATTGCCTACAAAGTTTACACTTTTCAAAAATAAATATTTGCAGATGAAATAAAAAAGGAGACCCACATCCGCAACGAGAAAACACCGAAAATGAAAAAAAACGAGCTTGGTAATTTGTCTTTCCGCTTGGACATATTTCATTAACATAAATTTTATGAATTACCCAACGCTTTCAGTGGCAAATGATAGCAACAACAGCAAGCAGTATAGCGGCGTGGAAAAAAGAAAAGAATCACTTGTGATTAATGAAGGCATTGCAGTGCAGAATTACTTGAGAATAGCAGCTCTTCTCGTAAATAAAGCATAAAAATCGTAACTAACAAAAATTTATTACTTGAGCAGTAGTTAAGTACGACTCGAGTAGCAAAGATAAATAAAGAAGTGGTTCATTTGGACATGAAAAGACAAATTTCAACAACATTATTTTGAGTAAGTGTAATTGGTGCAAGAAGGAGCGCCATTTGCTCTATTACAACTATTTTTAAGAACATTTCTTTAAGGTCACATTTTCAAATTATGTTGAGGTCAAACCATTTAATAATAATAGTAAGAAAAGCCTCTCCTCCTGCCTTAGCAGCAAGTATTGAAACAGCTTTTGTTCAAGGATACCAAAGCGCCCTTTTTGAAATCTAATCTACATTTAAATCTAAAATATACATAAATTATGAGAAGTAGCTCAATTCAAGTGGAAGCTAAACCCTTTTTAAACGTTTTGTCAGCAAAATAATAAAATTAAATTGTTTTCTTTATTATTATGACGATTTTTGTTTTTCTTTACAACCGCAACTATCAACAACACGTGCCCAAAATGGCGTGTTTCCGGTCGAACCGTTAAAGAAAAGAACAAACGTAAAAACAAGAAATAAAAACATGCCAAAAGAAAAATACATAAACAACTCAATTATATGTTTCCGAAACTACTTGTTCTACGCATATCCTTGCGTGTCCTGCCAAAATCAAAGCCCCACTTACGGCAATAAAATATTTTTCTTTTTGCTGGCATTGGCTGATAAAATATTAAAGTGAAGTGTAATTTTTGTATTTGTTTTTTCTTTCTTTGTTGGTTTTGATCGGGCAAGGCAGCTCAGCAGATCCGCACAGAACACGCAATCGCAACGAATTGGGCTAGGTTGGAATTTTAAGCCAGACCAGAATAAAGTCATAACAACAGCTGCTGCCGTCATCCATCGTTCGTGCATGTTGTTGTCTTCACTTTGTAGTAAGTGCTGCTCTGGACACGCCCTTGAAAGGTCTTTTTTTATTTTTCTCTTTATGGAAAATTTTGATTGTTCAAGCACTTTAGGTACATTTTTAAGCAGTGAAATCCTTTTTCCTTCACGAACAGCTGACGATGTTGGCTTAACTTATTTATTTGTGTCAGTGCGGCATGTTTACATGCGTACTTATGTACACACAGACACCAAATACAAATACTTAAATACAATTTATTCAAATGTTATGTTTGATTTTTAAATAGCTTTTTCAGTTGACAAAAACAAAACGAGTGAATAATGTCGCGTCTGAGTGTTTTGTTTGTTTGTTGTTTTTATTGTTCCGACCATTTTTAAAAACACAAACGCAATTTTATTATCTCAAATAAAATTTCGAATTTAAGTAGACACTTTTAGAAAGAATTTCAAGTGATGCTAATGGACGTTTATTTATATATTTTTGTGTTTGAAGTCTTTTGCATTTTAGATTTGTCTGTCTGCGAAATATGACATTTCGGGTCAATTAGTTTTAAATTTGTAGACAAAAGAAAAAAACGGTCAAAATAACTTGACCATTGTAAGTAGGATTAAGGAATGAAATTAAGTAGAAATTCGCGTCTCTTTATTAGTTACAATTTCTGCTTTAATAATTGCAGATATGACGAAATTTATTAACTTATTCAAAACTGAATTTGAATAGTTAAAAAAAATGCAAATATCTATGTCCAAAATAAAACCAAGAGACTAGCTCTCAAGAGCATTATTAAATGTTGTAATTATTTATTTAAATTCAAATACAATCGGTTTTTATGCTCCCTGGCCTGGAGCATAATTGCACAAATCTTATATCAAGCTAAAGATATTCTCTTCTGAGACTGCTTATTAGATATAACCAATATTATAACAATCTTTTAAAGTTTAAAAGATTATCTTTAACATGACATGTCACTCAATAAAATTCAATATATTGAACACTTAAAGAAACTACCTTTGTTGTGTAAATATATTTGTAGTTGTATTGTGTTTGCCCTTATAAATCACTAATACGTCAATTTCAACACAAACAACTTGAATTTTGTTCATTTAACAAATGGCTTTACATCAAATCTGTGTGAAATCAACAGCAAATTGCACTTATGAATCCAATGAATCCACTGAATCCATTCAAATAGTACTCGAAAACCAATACAACGAAACAGCTCTGATGCTCCTAAACGATACAAAGCAATTTGATAATAGAATCAACAATAACAATGACGCAGAAAAATGATCAGAAAACATATACAAGTATAAAAATATAAAACACAACAACCAAGCGAAAGATAACAACAAGAAAAACAAAACAATTAGATTAAATACCAAAATCACTAAAATCATCGTTTGTTGTATATGAAATGGCAAAATGGATGCTTACACAGCTCGAAAACAACACAAACAACCCAGAAGCCCATTCATCACGAATGTCTGTCAAAAGGTAAGCAAAACACATAAACACACACACACACACATTTTTATAAAACTTTATATACAAGTATATATATGCATATGTACATATGTTTCAATCACACACATTGGCACAAACAACAAAAGCACTTTGTATGGGTTGAGTGTTGCCTTTCTTTTCTTAATTCTTGTTAGACAAAATGAGAAAAGGCGTAAAAAAAGGTTTGATTAATTATCCACACATACATGCGCACAAAGAGCAGACATATACAAACACATTTGATCGTTTGTAACATTAGTCAGACCGACACTTACAAACAGCGTTCAGTACTGTAGTACAGTACATAATGTACAAAATTATTGTATACGAATTTTTAATATTAACAAAATTTATTATTTAACAAATCTGAATATATTTCTTTTTTCTATATACTTATAGCTTAAACTGTAAACTTTTATAAAAATACATTTAAATGTTGAAAAAGTGTATAATAAAAGGTTATGTCGATATATACTTTAGGCCAGTACTGTAATAATTGTATGCAAATGGGTTGCAGAATGCAACTAAAACCAAAAAAAAAATAATAAAAAACCAAACGTATACACACAAAAAATGGCTATGTTAGTGGCAATGATGCCAGAATTAGAGGGAGCCATGAGCAAACCATAAACAAACCAACAAAGTCAAAACAGAAATGCACAAAAAATTAAGCGACAGAATACAAGCAAAGCAAAGCCAAGCCAAACTGAATCATCGCAAAATGGTCAGTTCTGCTCCAGTTCATTCCAGTCCAGTCGTGTCGTGTCGAGTCGAGTCTCGCAGTGAATTTCATTCCAGTATGTAGTCTGTCTATCATGGACAGCTTTTGTGTGCACTGCGGCTGCCTTTAAAGTGATTTTAAGGGTATGTCAAAGTGAACATCATGTTCGCATGTATGTGTGCCAGTGTGTTGATGTGTGATGGAGTTTGCAATAAAAACAAGCCAACTGATTCCTAAAGTTAATTGAATGGGTACCAATAATTCGCAGAATAAAATTTGTATTAAGGGCGGTCGAGTAAACTTTTGAGATTTTCTATAAATACACACAAAACTTATTTGGTTTTAATTACATCAAAATAATACAAATATACTGAATGAGTAGATAATAGTATATATATACATAAAAATTTCGTTTATGCTTAATAATTGATAGAAAATTCAAAGCTACTTTTCGATTGAAAAACGATTTCTTTGTATCTATAACTTTGAAGGCTTTAATTACTTCAGTACCCAAGCCTTAATTAAGTTCTAAAATAAATTTAACATTTTCAACTCTTGGCCCAACATATTCAACATCCAATACGAGTACGTCAGAGTTATTAGATCATATTAGACCGCCTGCTGTTGCCTGGCCACGTTTCACTGTGTGCAACCGTATTTTTGGATAGGCATGGCCTAGAAAATTGTGCTACGTTTCGGTCTTTAATTACATATCCTGCATATAAATTAGCTCATGTTTACTCACACGTGCATATGCGTTTCATTTTTGCTGCGTATGGGTGAGTGTTTTGTGAGTCGTCTGTGTTCTGTGTCTGGCCATGACATACGATTTTCGTTAAAGGCCGAAAGGGTTTTGTTTTACGAGTTCTTATATGTATGCTTGTTTGTTTGTTTGTTTGTACGTATGTATGTAGGCGAGTGTTCATATGTGTTGGCAGTTAATTAAGAAATGTATTTTTATTTTTATTCGGTTTTTGTTTCGTTTTGTGTTTTTCGTTTGCCATTAAACTGGTTTAAGCAGCTCTTTTGTATACACAATTTTCCGTTTTAACTGAATTTGAAATAAGTTGAGTAGGTCAAAGTCATCGTTAAGCAAATGTTGTATTTTTGTTTTTCCGTTTGTACCTTTTTAGTGGTTAATTTTATTTTTCTCTTCTTTTCTTTTCTTTATCTGATTAATTTTGAATGTGGCTGGTGTGAGTGCGTGTGTGTGAAGCATGCATGCAAAGTGCTGCTTTTAATTTGAAAATGTCTTTTGCAGATCATGTTTGGCAACAGGCATAAAGTGGCCATATAATTAGGTTTAACAAAATATTCCAAAAGCAAAAACAACAACAATTATTTACCTGTTCAGTTATAATTTTTACTGCAGGGAGTATGTGTGATTTTAATTTGATTTTGATTAGTGAAAGAAGAAGTTGGCCTTGAGTTTCAAAAGATAAAAGGAATGTGTAAATTTTAATAAATTTTTCTTAAGGAAATATCAATGCCGAGCTTCCTTTGATAAACTTCCTATTTATAAGCAAAAATACTCAAAGTGAATTCGACCTGACTAACTGCGAATGCCAAACCAGCATTAGCCAAATTAGCAGCGGTGGCCAAGCTCGCAGAAAAAAGAACCAGAATGTCGTATCATCTCCAATTGCAAAGTTCACATTTCAGGAAAAAAATAATATTAGAAAAAAAAGCAAAAGAACGTTATCGAATTTACATACATATGTACATATGCGCAATAGGAAGCAGCTGTGTGTATGTGTATCCATTGATATGTATGAAAAAACAACGTTCACAATTTCAGTGGGTTTGCGGTTGCATTTCCATATTCTGTTTTAAAGGTAAAACCAAAATTCGCTTCACTTACACTAACACACAAACACTCGCACAATCACATGTGCATATCGTAGCACACATGTGCACAAAAGCTCGCATCTGTACGTTATTCTTTTAAGCACTATTTTTTCTCTTTTTTTCGTGACGGTATAAATTCATTTCTGGTTTGAAATTTTTTGCTGAGGCTTGCCTCCAATTTTTCCCATTCAACTGCGCATAGATTGGGCATTATCAACATTTAGTTGGAAAAATTCTTAAAATGTATAATACCTTTTCATTTCTCTCTGTTTTTCCTGTGTTTTTCACATTATTTAAAATGCGCGCAGCTGCTTGCCTCACAAGTCGTCGTTGCACGGACTTAACAAAATGGGTCACATGCTTAAAACTGTGGCACTTATTTCATTAAAAGAGCTCATTTTTTGATAGTACATAGTCCATTACTTTGCAAAGATTATTACATATAAAATTATCACACTGTTATTATTCATGAACAGAAAAACATGTTAAATATATTTTATACCATTATTTTGTATCTTTTTTTTCTTCTTTTGAACTGTTTTAATGCTTTGGTTAAAAATGCTTATTTATTTTAGATATACATATAAAAATTCAAAAAGATTCATTGAAATTTGTACCACGTTGTTAATTGATAGTCGCACTGTGTTTCTATCCTCTTGTCTGTCTGCCGGTCTGTTTGTCATGCTGTTTGTCGCACTCACTGCCTGCAAAATATATAAAACCCAGTTGGGTATTTGCAACAGCTGCAGGCGCGTATTGTATATATTCAGTTCGGGGAGGTATGAAGGACAAAGAGAGATATCCGCAGAGCTGAAAGCGCAGAGCAGGTTGCAATACGCCGAAAGGGGTTTTTACTTTTGCGGTTTTGAACTACGTTCACACATGAAAAAAGTAGCACAAACACACCAACACATGCTTAAAAGCACACAGACACACACATACTCATTAATAGTGCAACTCGCTGCGCAACGCCTGCGTCTAATTACTAATTACAAATGCAACGGTCGTTTGGTTTTCGTAAATCCGTTAGTTTGCTAAATAATGTAATGGTTAGCTAACGATGACGATGATGATGATGACGTTGATGACGATGATGGCAATGAGCTGTGCTGCTTTTGCTTCTGCTGATGCCGCAGATTGTGTGGGAAGAGAGTTGTTCTCCTTCGATATTAATGTGGTGCATGTTTGGCTAATCTTATTGAGTTCTTTCCTGGCATTCACCCTCGCTGCTTTAGTTTGAAAATGCAGCAGAAACGTTTACTAAATTGCACATTGCAATTTAAAGACCTTTTAAAATTAATTTTCTAAACAACACATTTTTTGAATACAATTTTGAATTAAAAGTTGCAGTACTAAACTTTTGTGATAATTATTTGAAATGTTTAAAGAATATGCGTAAAATTTAAAAAGATTTACAAATAAATTAACAAAGATAATAGTCCGAAGTGTCTATCAGAAACTGTGGCGATGCCTTTCGCCGACATGAAATACACGTCCATCATACGCCACCGTTTCGTGCAATTGAATTGCCATTATATGTCAAGTGGCAGTCACTTAAAACTTAAATTCTCTACTCAAAACAAATTTAATTAAAAACACAACAACGCAGCGAGCTAAAATAACGAAAGCATAGCTACAATTTCATACATTTGTATACATTTAAATGCATTTCGCAAAACTCTTTCAGAAGTCACGCAGTCCGAGGCCCAAGCAATACCAGCAACAAAAACGCAACTTTAATCACTTAATTTCCACTCAACTGTTGCGATTTCGATGTGGACGCTCATAGGCGATATGCTCAACAATATTGCCGAAAAAACATATACATATATATATATTATATATAAATTTTATTAAAAAATTTATGCACATTTGCGTTTGTTTCACTGCAGAAAGCACGCAATTGAAAACTTCGTGTCACAGCCGAAAAACGTGACTCCGCAACATACGAAAACCGAGGAAAAAAAATAAAATCGATTTGCTTTGCACGCTAAAATATTTGGCAAAGGCTGAAGTTTTTATGGCAGCCACAGTGGCGTCAATTTTTATATATGTATGTATATTATTCTCGGCCAATACATAAAAAATATGAAATAAAGTTTAACATAAAAAAGCGAATAAATGGTAAATAACAAAAAATGCCTGAAAAAATACGCCCACAATCAGCCGATTTTTGTGACGATAACAAATTTGAGTTTTTCACAATTAACATGCATGTAATTTAGTTTGTATGTAAATATGTACATCGTTTTTTATTTCCAACACAATTTTATAAAGCTACTGAAATAAATTAAACTTTGGCTTGAATGAAAAAATTTAATTGTTTGGTAAAATACTAAAATTTATTTAATAAATTAAATATCAATTGCATTGTTACTCATACGCAGTGTAAGCCTACAGCTTAAAATCAATTTAAATATAGCAAAATGTTCGAATGCAAATTCTAGCTGTATTTTAATGTAAAACAAAGGAAAACATACAGAAATTTACTGGTAAAGGTTTGCAATCATTTTGTGCCTAAACCTAAATAAATTAAATAATATTGTAAAATACAATGTTACTCATACGCCGCATGAAACTGACAATTTAAATAACTCAATTATTTAAGTTGTTTGGTATTTGGGTGCACAAAAATCCGGATTTTCTCGTGCTGCTATTAAACAAAAGAACTTCTTTCCAAAGACTCTCGTTGTTTGCGTCAGTGTGTGTGTATATCTGTGTCAACTTATTCATGAAGTAAACTGCTTTTCGGTACTTTCTATACAAGCAATAAAACCTGACAAACTGTCAACTAATTGCTTTAATCTTTCAAAAAAAAAAATAATACAAATACACACACACACAAAGGAAAATATAATAAAACGAAACGGAAACAAAAAATTTTACTTCAATTCGGAATATGCAACAGCATAAAAGCCTGAGCCAAGCCTCGACACACACGCACACTCATATACAATGTGTAATACACAAACATATTTACAAACGTTCAAACACACGCACACACACATACACACTCGCAGGCAGCAAAAGCAAGAGTAGAAAATTAACAAAAGCTTTCAATACTACAGTTAAGCTGTAAGCCAGAAGACAAACAAAAGCGAAAAACCAAAAGAGTCTAATAAGGCTATTTTCAGGGGGCAAGCAGCCAGTGTCGAGCAACAAAGAACAAAGAACAATGCCTTTGGTTTTTTTGTTTTTGTTTTTGTTTTTTTTTTTTTTACTGTCAGCAGGCAAAAGCGGCATTGCTTAAGATTTCTACAAGTGAAAAGAATATAAACAACAAGATTTTCCCTTTCTCCAAATGAGCACCTACACACATACTCGTACGTGTATACACACAAGCATACACATGCCTTTTACAAATTCATTAATATTAATATATCCTTTGGTATGTTGAATATTTCATATTGAAAATATAATCTTTAGATACAATTTTGCATGATCTGTTTATTTTAAATATATATAATAACTTTTGCAATTGTAGCGGTTTATTTTAAATGATTAAAAAAAAAATAAATATGGAATCTCAAAGTTTTTTCGGAACAATCAGACAATACATTTTTTTCGACTTGACTTAGCATACCTCAGTGAAGAAAAACTTTCACTGGGGTGCCCCTTTGAGGTAAAATAACTCAATGGAAAAAAATATAATATATATAAAAGAATTACTAAGAAAACAGCAGCTATTACCACACCAATATTGTATGTATAACGCGCACACACACACCCTCAAACACGCACACACATTCGACTGGATATAGAATTAAAACCGGCTGTTGTTTAGTCATATTCATACTTATACTCATACTCATAAAAACAATGCGAAAAGACGTGGTACACGCAAACACCCACAAACAGTATACCCACACATGCGTATTTGATCTCTCACATACAATTAAACGTACAAGAGAGAAGCTCAAGATGTTAAATTATTAGAAGATCCTTCGGCATTAAGAACACTTTGCAGAGATTTGCCGTTACTTGAGCACGTCTGTGCGTATGTCTGTGTGTGTTTGTTTGTGTGTGTGTTCGCATGTGTGTATGAGTTTGTAGTATATCGTTGTAAAGCCTAAAATTTGACGTGAATCCTGCATTTCGAGTGTTTCGAGTTTATTAATGAAAGCCAGCATTTAATCAGCATTTTGTGTTGCGGCAGGACGAACAAACGCACAAGGGAGCGAACAGCAAGCGGGATTTTCCCTGTTGAGAGTTGAGCTGAGTTCAGCATTAAATTTCATTTTCATATTTAACAAATTGCTCTCGAAATTGAAATTTGAGTGCGAGTGCAGCATTATCAAATAATAACATAATACAAAATTTATTAAGTGAATGAAAGTAATTTAAGTATTTCTGAAGTTTAACCAAAATTGTTTGTGCTCCACTGTAACTAATAAAATATTTAATAAAAAATTATCGAATTTCATAAGCAATTAGTTTCGGTTAAGTATTGTTGAGTGAGAAATTAAATTCGTTTTTAATGTAGTACTATGCAAACAAACTCACAAACAAACAAACTAACTTTAATTAAATATCACTCAAACTCGCAAAATTTTCAATTCAGTTTGAACTTTGGCTGCAGCAGTTCTGCAACTGCAGCACATTCGCTTTCAAATTTCCACTTTGTCAGATATTAAATTTTCAATTTGGACCACTTGTTTTCTGCCAAACCACACAACCAAGAACGAGACAAATTGCGGAAAAAAAACATTTCCGCGTTAATTGCGCTTTTTCAGTGTTTCTGAATGGCAGCAATAAGACCAACGCTCTTAAACATTTTCGATCCATAAATAATCATATAGCATTTAGAGTTGCACTAGATTTGTACAAAACTTTTTAACCAAATAAAAATTTGCTACTTGGCACTAAAAACCCACGAAGACGCTTTGGATAAGCGAAAGATCATGGCGCAAACATTTTTGGGACAGCAAACGACCATGGCTGCTGGCTGCTGGGCTAAATTCCACGTTAATTAAACGAAAATTACAAATTCTAATCACGTGTCTAAGTGGCTGCCTGGCTGGCTGGCTGTCAGACGGACCGCGGAGCACCAAAGAACGTGGCTGGTCGCTACCGCCGCCAGGCTTACTCCCCACTTTACTATTTGCCCGATACGATGATTTCGGATTTCGTTTCGTTTCGACAAGTCAAGTTTTGTTGTCAAGTGGCCAAGGAGAATCTTCTATGAGCGCGCGCGAAATTCGAAATACTTTCAATGCGACCGACGACCGCAGCACCGTCGACATGACGTTGTCATTAATTATGGAAAATTGCGAAACGAAATGGAAATTTATTGTTGCGGAAATTTAGAAAATTTTGTGTTATTAGCAAATGGCCAGTTATTGAGTTTGGGTGTCGTGTGATTTTCGTGTGAGAGGAGTCCGCGGCCTGATGACAGTAATTGGCTTTGAAGTGTGATAATTGAAAGGGAACGACGATTACGTGCGCGTTATTTTTTTTTTCCATTTTTGAAGATAATCAATTTAAACTTCGAAATTGCAAGTGTCGGCGGGGAGAGGGCGTATGAGTGACAATTAATTTAAGATTTTTCATTTTATTGCGCTTAAGCAGCATAATTGAATAGAACAGGAATCAAAAAAGCTGTTTTAAGCATTTTTTTCATTTAAATTAGAAAAAATATAATTTTGTATTTAAAAATAAAAATATAATAAATCAATATGAAAGATTTGTTGAATATAATTTATTTAGAATTATTGAATTGTTTCGCGTTGCTATGTTTAAATATTAAACATTCATATGGTTCGCTAATCAATTACACTGACATATACAAAGCCCAAAAACTAATCAATAATTACGCAATCCGAATTTCCACACAAATTACACGCGCACATACACTAATAATAATATGCGTTCAATTTCAATTAAATCGGAATCTACCCATAATTAAATTATCGGCTCAAACTAAATGAAATGTCAAAATGACTGCATACTACAAAACATCACTCATACGTCCCGTGGTCGGGTGTTCACTTTCACTCTCAATGGCAACAACACAAATGCAACAACAAAACAACAAACAGCGACAACAGTTATTCTAAGCCATTGACGTTTTATGTCAGCCTAATGCGCAAAAACAACAAATCAAGTTGCGGTGCGCGTTTTGCGTAATTAATTATAATTAATTAAAAGTCACGTATACGCGTTGTATAACAATTAGACACACACACATGCACGCACACACAGACACAAACGTACAAACGTACACATGCACGTTTGATGGAAAAACTTTGTAATTAAAATTGCGCATACGTCGCGTTGTACCGTTACGCTCGGATGTCAACCCACATCAATATTTAAGCGTATTTACAGTGCAAAATAAAACTCCAATGTGAGTGTATTTAGCAAAAAGTGAAAACAAACACTCTTACACACACACACACACCCACGCTAACAAACAAATAAACAAGCCAGTGAAATATTTCAAAGACTGCCTAAAACTGTATACAAACGTACATATATTTTCTATATACATTTATGTATGGCAGTACGCGTGTACATGAGAAAAAACAGCCGTCGGCGCAATTTTGTTTTCGTTCCGTAAATTAGCTTTTTTCGGCCCCCTTTTTGAATTAAATTTTTTTTATTATATACAATCAGCAGCAGTTATAATGAACTTAAGAAGTAAAAAAAAAACCAAACATGAAGGAAAAATACAATTTCAAGCTTTGCGCCGCCAAGTCAAACTCACGACAAATTCGATTTAAACTAAATGCGTATCAGTTTACAGTTGGCGTTTATTTTCAGGACATGCCCACAGTGACAATGTATATGTGTGTGTGTTGGTGCATTATGTGGGTGTCGGCAAAAATTTAAAATTCTTTTTTTTGGCTATTATTTACGCCTGTAAGTGACACTTGTAAATCATGGCATGTTGTTGCTCGCATGAAAAAACACTTGAGTACGTCTGTGAGATAAAAACGAAACGAAATTTAATCTTTCTATTCTACTGAGTGTATATTTAGCAATAGGATAACAAAATATATAATTCCTTTTTTAATTTTGCTTAACAAGTATGGAAAAAATAAGCAGTTAAATAAGCAGTTAATTATTAACCGCAGTAATTAAATTGTCAATGTCTGAGTTGACACGTTTTGCATTAACAGCTCCATAACATAAAAAAGAAAAAATTCAATAATGAAGTTTTGTTGCCACTTCAGTAATAAACAAATATTATTGCAATATAATATATTAACGAATATAATATTATAGAATATAATATAATATAAACACTTTGTAAACTATTTGTATCGAAGTACTATCAAACAAAATATCATATATTAATTTTTCTACTCAATGTTAGTGAAATAAAACTCCAAAATTAATTTATACACAAAGAGCATCAAACGTATGATTGACAACTAATTGTTTATTTTTAATAAAAAGAATGCTTTGACATTTATGAAATACAAGTTAGCACTTAACAGTAATAATATAGAATACATTATTTAATTTCACTTTAAATTTATGTAAACAATTCGCTATTTTGTAAATCGTTTTTCATATCTTTCCTTATTCAAAGACAAGTCTATACAAACTGTTCATATTGACATGCCTAAGCTGCATTACAGAGTAGACAAAAAATACCAAAAAGACACCATAGCAGGTAGCTATAGTGTCAATGTCAAACAGCTTGTTTGTATTGAATTGTGCGTAATGCATACATTTAAAAACAATTTATATCATACTATAATAGCTTAAGCTCTTATGCATTTTGATTGACATCGATGGCAAAAATAGCTGGATGCACAAAATGCCGCTGTCAAGTTTTATTGTTTAACGTATTTTCTTATTGTAATGAAAGATTTTTGTATTAACAGATAAAAATAAATATTAGAAAGAGAAAAACTCAGCTGGAAAATAGTTAAAGAGATGAAAATCAATATTTTGATATATAGAAAACAAAAATTTTAATTTGTTAACTAGAAAAAAACTCATACGCAACGAAAATCGCTTTAAAAACCAATTCTGTTTTATTAATATGACTTCATTTGTATGAGTGTGTGCGTATAAACTTTGAAATCATCTGCAAATAACAAAGAGAACACAATAAATTTCTTAATAAAAATCAACCCGATCAGCAGAAACCACTTTTTTTCTGCTCTGGTAAACAGCTACTTGCGCTTTAGTGCTTTAAAGTAGCGTTAAACCCCAACTAAGGGAGCTTTAACTAAAATAACACACATTTACAGATACACATACACATGCACAGAAACGAACATACGCCGAACTGAACAAGCTCGTTGAGTAGCGCACTTGGCCAAACGAAAACCGCAGCTAAACAAACCACCTTAAACCTTTTAACCGCTTGCTAAGCTAAGCACAACTCAACAGCAATGGCGAAGCCAACCCTACTCAAAGCGAATCATCCTTTATTCATCTCAACAACAAAAACACAAAGAGGATAACAAGGTTTCTGGGAGTGGCCGGACAGACTGACAGACAGACAGACAGACAGACAGACAGACGCAACAGACAAAGTAGCGTAAATTGAAAATTAGTAAAATTACTGGAGTGTAGCAAAAATTGCTTGGGTCATTATTTAGTCAAGTGCTTAGAAACCTTAGCTGAATTCTACACTGGGATAGGCATGTGCCTTGTATAGAAAAAAAAAATATACCGAAAGCAGCAACAAATACGAGGGATCTTTTTATGCGAAAGTGATTTGCAAAAAACAATTATATTGGCCCGGAAGGATACAAGGGAGATTATCCTAGGAAAGTGGTTCTTGAAAAATTACCTGAGCAGTTGAATTTAAAGCTGCCTCAAATAAGCCATGCTACAAAATAAAAAACGATAAAATAAACAAACAAAAAATGGAAAAGTTCTCAGAATGTATAAATTAGAATTAATTTCGCGAAAAGGGAAAATAAAAAAGGAGTTTTCCATCAATTTTATTTTTCTATAAAAATTGCAATTATATTAAACTGAAACTTAAGTTCAAGGCAAATTTTAACAAACAAATTTAGGTTACATATTTTTATTTTATTTTTGTCTATGTGCAACAACTTGTGTTAACAACATGCAGCTCATTAGATTATAAAAAACATGGCATACTTATAGGCGCAAGCACAAAATATCATGTTTCGCGAGAAAAGGTGAAAATTATGAATTTTGCATAATAACGCCACGAGAGCACACGCTTGCTCTACACGCTCAACACAGCACTTTGCGCTGTCTTGAGCGTGCAAACAGTTTCGTTTCGTGTTTTTCGTCATTTTTTTCTTCCGGCTTTATTTTTCACTTTTATTGCATGTTGTGTTGTTCTTTTTTTCTCATTTTTTTTTTTGCGCTTTTCTGGCAGTTTGTGTGTGTGTAATTGTGCTTGCATACATAGACCTCTGAGGCGTTCCTTTGTTGTTGTTCGCTGCATGTAGCCAAGTGCTTTTAATTAACTCCATACTTTTTGTTACAATTGTTTTTGTTAAGAATTTCTTTTCTTTTCATTTCATTTTATTTTCGTTTTGTTGCTTTTCGTAGAATAGAATGCAATGCTTTTTGGTTTCTAAAAAAAACAACAATAATGGCAACATCAGCAACAGCAGCTGGCCGAATGAGAGCCCAACACAATGGGTGCTTCTACAAAATGCCTGCTCCGACAAACTGCCAGCTAACTGACTGGCGTCGTCCAGTTAAATGTGCCAAAAGCCAAATAGGACATGCACTGACAGACGACTCTGTTATGTGAAGGAAGTCAAGTGTTGACTTCAGTTTTATGCAGATCTCTTTTAGATCTTTTTTCTTATGTTATTCGTACTGCAGTTTTAGTCTTGATTTTCTGTCCCATTGCGGAAGTGTCTGACATGAGACACTGACAGAAGAAAGACTCCAATTAGTACAAATTTAAAAATTATTCTTCACAAAATTTTATCAAGAAAAAATCATGATTTCAATACAATGCCAAATACAATCAAAAATAAATAGTAAAACTTCTTTTTTTAAGCCATTACAGCAAAGGCTTATGTATACAAATTGAGATTCTCGGCAAGGATCAACCTACTACAGATGATACTAAATAAACTCGCCATCTCGTTAGGCGCCACTTTGACGCTCCATAAAACTTGTTGGCGTTTCGTGAATAATATAAACAAGAAAAAACATTTTTAAACATCATTTACAAAGTGAGTGACTACACAATCGCACACTCGCACAGTCACAGTCACAACCAAAGCCAATGCCGAGTAAAGTATTGCCTGACCTTAGTGTCATGTCCTTCTGGCATGAGTGCACACTGCTCAAAACCATTAAATCATTTTCACTTGAAAATCCTGCAGCAGCAACGAGCGAAACAATTTTAGATGACGTTATACACTCACACACACACACATACACATACATGTTCACATGCAAACACAGACACTGATACATGACAACACTCAAACACACATACACGGCTTCTAATCCCGTGAGGCGCTTCAACAACAACAAGAATAACAATAGCAACAACCAACACTAAGCTTTATCTCAACGCTGCAGGCAAAACTTAAATTTTGCATAGAAAGAGCTTATAAAAAATACGGAAAAAAAATTGCAACGCTACATCAAAAGTACGAAACGAAAAGGATGCAAAAAACCAAAAAAAAAACAAACTTAAAACAAGTGTCAATGTCAATTATTCAACCTAATCGTGTTGAATTTTGACCTGAACATGTACAACATCGTTTGCTGTACTGTTGAACACCGCGACGCATTGGCGTACGTAATAGAAACGAACGGTAGGGGTTGATTAAAAATAAGGATGGCAATGAAGTGCCCCTTACAATTTTAAAAGATAACATTTGTCATTTGTTATTATGGAATACAAATCAAAAAACTTTCCATTTGCGGTAAGTTCAAGCAAGAATTTTTGATTTAATTTATAGACGATTTTCATGATTTCCACAGCAAAAATTTAAGAACGTAAAAGAGTCTCTTCGAAAGAAAATGTTGTTTATTATTTGTGGCTTCTATTAGAAACTAAATTTAAATCAAAATTTGTTTTTTGGAATCACAAATTCTTCAATCCACAAACCAAAAATGTTGTTCTGCGCCAATGTGTGTGTTGCACAGAATTTTGATAGGAACATGCAAACTAAATATAAATAAATATATAAAAAACAAAATCAAAAAATACTGCACAGAAAAGCAACAAATATAGTAAAGCGAACCAGCGAAAATAGTCAGGGGCAGAGTGATGTGCTTTTCCGCGCTGCTGCTTTTCGGCATCTGTCAATAAAAATGTCGGTCGCTATTTTTCCAAATGGACCGACTGCTGCTTTGCCAGCGGCAGCGAAATGTGTGTTTGTTTCTGTGTGTGTGTGTGCGTGAATGTGTAATTGTTCTTGTTTTGCATATGCATATTTTCATGACTCTTTTGGTTTAAAACCTACTCAAAAATTTGACAAAAATTCCACGCCGCACAGCACAGCGCAACACTTTCGGGAGTTGTATGCGAAAAAAAAGTGTGCTCGCAAAAAGGACTCAATAGCGCATAAAATATTAAAATCTTACAAACATTTTATAAATTTATGCTCGAGTGCGGCTTTTGTGCAAAAAAGTGTTTGTTTTTCGTTTTTGTTTATTTACTTATTTATTCTTGCTTTTTGTTTGGCTTGAATGCAAAAAGCAAGAAATTGCGATTGTTTTCCAACTCGCACTGTTGTTATTGTTTTTCATGAAAAACGAAACAACAACGGAATTATTTATAACAAAAAAAGGGTTAGTAGACTAAGACTGCGAAGAGCGGACTCGGTGAAATGGAAACGATTTTGATGATAAATGAAAGCGCTGGATTAGATATGATTTAAATGTTTTCAAAATAAACAAAATTCGCATTCGCAATTGAGTAAATCGGAAGTTACTCACTTCTAATGGAAAAAAATTATATTTTAAAATAGTTTTGCATTGTGAAGGAAGAAATTTGATTGGCTACTTGGAATGGTAAAACATTTTAGTTATTAACTTTTAAATATTGTTTAAACTATATGAAAGAAATTGTTTAGGTCATAAGTGCATTTCGCCTTAAAACGATTGAATTCAATTCATGTAAAAAAAAAACATTTTCTTTATCTGAAAGTATTTAGTAAAATGTAACTAACACTTCTGCAGTATTCCACATCCGATCAGATCAGATAAAGTGCGATGAGGCACGTGAGTTTTGCTCAATTTAAAAGCGAAAATATATTTTTCAGATTAAGAATTCGAAATCTATTTGCATTTGTGTTCTAAGAAGCTAAAGAAAATCTACAAAAACGTAGAAAGCCAAAGACAAGTAAAGAAAACAGAAAGTGAGGAGAAGAGCAGAGCAGATCAGACCACTTAGCAGAGCGTCACGAAGCTAAAGGGGACAAAAACAGTTTATTTGGGTGTTATTTTGTGGTTTGCCATTCCATTGTTTTCTTGTGCCTTGTTTTGTTTTGTTTTAAAATGAGTTAAGTGTTTTCACTTGTTGTTTTACTTGGCGGTTAACATTCGTTTTAATCTTTAGACTGAGTAAAAGCAAACAAAGATATTTGCCAAGAACTTAACTGAAATGAAACGAGAGGTTCAAGGCAATAAATGGTGGCGATAATGTACGAGTATGTAAGTATATCTGCTCATTGTTTCTTAGGTTGTATTTTAATACTGTTAGATTTAAGGCATTTTATTTTTGTATTTGCAGCAAGCAATTAAAGTTTGTTGTGAAACTTCACAAATACTTTAAATTGTTTACAAGAGCTGCTTAGTAATATTAAGATAATTTATTAAATTTCTTTCTTTCAATGGCAAATATTTAATGAAAACATTGAAATGAACCAGTGCATGCGTGTGCGTGTGGGCATGACTTGACTTAAATGACGTCGTGAAAAATGAAAAATGAATTTATTTCTTATAAAGAAAATGATTTTCGTTTTAAGAATACAAACAAAAATACGAAAAATTAAATTTAATGTTGCGAAGAAATATTTTGTTTGTATATGTTATGCATGTAAATGTAATGGAATATTTTTATTATTTTGTAATAAACATTAACAATTCTTAAACAAAACAAAAAATTATTAAATATTACTCATACTTCACGACCCCAGACTTAATTTCTTTTTTCTGTTTTCACATAATGGCAAAACAAAGAGTAGACCAATACGCACGTACTTTGTCAAGCCAAACACGCACACGTAGCGAAATGCCGCAGCAGCCACCGTGTACACACGCTGCACTACACCACACCGCACGACGCTACGCCGCGGCACGGCACGGCACGGCACACAGCGTCTTGTCAGCTTAACAATGGCGTGTCACATTCTAAAGTACACATTTTTACCCATGAAATCCAAATAAATAGAACGGCAACAGCAGCAGCTAGTAACTAGCGCCGCGCTGCCACCCTAGAGGGGCAATTATTCAGAGCATGTTGCCGCTGCCATTAATGCTGTTGTATAGCATTGTTCCTCTTGTTGTTGTCGTCGCTGGCGCGCTTGCTTCATACGAATATTTGTGTTGTTGTAATTTTCGTAAAAGTTTGTTTGGGATTTTGTTCGGTTCTGGTTTAGTTGCAAGTTTGCGCGCTTTTAGCTTGTGGCGGCGTGTGCACGTTGCAAGTTTTTACAAGAAAAAAAGCAACCGCACAGTACTTTAATGTAATTTAATATACAAAGATATTGTGTGTAAAAGTCTGTCAAATAGCAAGAATTAATTTAAAAATTTTTTTTCTAATTGATAAAATTCTGAAAAATTAATCTTCTTTTTGATTTTTTAAATTTGTGTGCCCGCACAAGTTAAGTTGAATATGAAAATAAAACCAGTACTTTAAGCACCGTGCAACTGCAACATCAATATACTGCTGCTGGTGCTATTACAGCAGCTGACTAGCTGCCTGGTTGGCTGGTGGGCGTGGCGTGCCAGCGCTTAGTAAACTTTAATGAGAGCGTAATTTTGAAATAAATCCTTAGTTTGTGGGTCATTCTTGGAATGCTGCTTCGTTTGCTGCTTGTCGCGGTGCAAGTTGCAAATGATTGTTGTTGTTATTGTTTTGTCGCCGCTGACATAATAATGATGCTGCTGGTAGTTTGCGTTTTGGCTGTTGCACTTTGACCCAGTTTAGTATGCGCAAAAGTGACGTTTTCATATGGATATCGTTCTCGCTTTTGGGCGGCAAACACAATTTGTGGTTTCTAAGTAGCTCGTCGAGTGTAAAGATATTAACTTTAAGAAGTGCGATAATAATTGTGCTGAATTGTAAAAGAGAAATCACTTAATTAAATGCTTTATTAAGAACTTAATTTTAGCGCTACTCATAATCGTTAAACTTCTTTGTTGGAAAGATTAATTTAAAACTTAGGAAACTAGTTTTGAGGAAATTATGAGTTTGCTCTGACTTTAATGGGCGTCCTACAATAAAACCATTTTTACCAAGCAATATAAAACTTTATTAAGGTTTCACTACTAAGCACTGCATGGCGTATGAGTGATATTTTTTGTAATTCAAATTCAAACGGCAAAGGTATTTAAACTCGAACCGTTTTTAGGTGAAACATTAAACTGATTATAATGAAACGAAATTTGATTCCGAGAAAATTCTTAAATTTGTCATATGAATAAAATTAACGATGTTTATTCTTACACTTCTGCGATAATTCTCAATAATTTCGTATGAATATATAATATCAAATTTATGACGGAATTTCAATCACATTTACATGCATTTTTTTTATAAACATCGCATGGTATGAGTAATTTGATTTTCTTTAATATTTGCATACGCTCTCAGTAAACTTTCAGCGACAAAATTACTTCAAGCAAAAGCGCAATGCAAAAGAAGTTTGCTTGCTTTGAATTAAGCCGAGTTGCACTTATTTGTATAAGTTTTATAATTTCTTTTCGCCGCTTTGCTTTTCTTTATCTTTGTTTTCTTTGCGATTATTGAGCACAAATCAACAGATTGTCTAATTTCCGTTCTTCCTTTGGATCATTGATTTCTGCCATTTTTTTTTTCAGCATTTGAAGATTCTTTTTTTTTCATACTTCTTTTTGTTAGTATTCGCTGCCACTGTAGATGTTTCCTTTTTCTTTCCTTAAGCGCCGAGTGGGCGATGTTGGCAGCAACGTTAGCGTTAGTAGAAATACAGTCTTAGGTACACAAATACACAGAGCCACTCAAAAAGCCATCAGCAGGCTTGTCCATAACACAGACTGACCTGGCGCAAAGTTGCCAATGGCTTCTGTGTCTGCTTGTGTGTGGGTGTCTCACTGTGTGTGTGTGTGCGTGTGTAAGAGGAAACACGGCTGATTGACAAAATAATGAATGAAGTTGCGCTACGCCACAGCGGGGAAAAAAATAAATCCATCTTCACTTTGTCCAGGCGGACAAAGAAAAAAGTTCGTAAAACGAGTGAATTTTAAATTTGATTTTGAAGAAAAATGGTTTTTCACAATTTCCCCGAAAAGTAGTTAATTGAAATCGTACGCGTTTGGCGCAAGTAACGCCCCCGACCACCGGCCATTTATTTGTGTCTGTTTGCAAATTGAAACGAAAATGGAAACGGAAATGAGCAGGCATAACTTGAGCATTTTCTTTTCTCTTTTTCTTTGCTTGTTCGGTTCCAAACCAATATTTCATTTATTCATAAATATGTTTTTTGTTTATTTGTATTTTGTTCGTTGCTATGTGTACGCATTAACGAAATAAATTTAATTTTATGCGCGAATATGAAAAATGATGTCGGACGAAAAAATAAACGATATCATAATAAATTGTTTATCATTACTTCTTGGCTTATTTGCCAGCTATGGCCAGCTATGACGTGGTTTTCGTGGTGTTTCTTTTTGGGTCGTTCTTATTATTATTTTTTAAATTGCTTTTTTGAATTTGCTTCTACTCATTTTTGTAAACGATTTTTCATAAGTTGATTTCCCTTCGAAGGAAGAAAAAGGATCTTAGCTTTGTATTAAAAAAGCATTTATCACGAAATTAATTTTTGCGCAAATATTTGTTTTTGTTATGTAATATATCTTGTATAGGATCGTTTAATATTTCTAGAAACTTTTAAGCAAATGTTTCTGCTATTAAAATTCTTAATTAACTTAATTCTATAATTTACAATATATTTTGTTTTGTGCATATCAACCATTAAAATTAATGCACACTTTCTGCTTACAATAATCACAAAGTGTGTGCGCCTAAAACGATGCTACAACTAAAACCAATTACAATTTGCGCATTTGCACACTGACATTGCAAGCGCTCGCGCGTGTTTAATTATTTAAAAAACTTTTTGTTTTTGACATAACACAACGAAATCACAAAACTAACCGAAATGCGAAACGCAAACATTTGTCAATTTCATTTAGCAAAACACAAATTGTATTGAATTATTAAAATTATCAAATTACAAATTACAAATTAGAACAAATCTCCAAAATGGCGTGTGTGCAAATAAATAAATAGTTAAATAAATACTTTGCACAACCGAGCGTATGAGTAATATGTATTTGGAATTTTAGCTAAATAAGCTTATTAACAAATAACAAAAACTGACATAAACACACACAAACACATGCGAGCGCACACATACGCAGTAATCAAAAGCCAAATCTACACAATAAAGCGCCAGTGTTGTCATTTACAAAATTTCCGCCCAGAGCCCACAAGGGAGGATTTAGCATAAATAAATGATTTTCACAAAAATTCTCCCAAATGGAAAATTAGTCAAATAAAACGGCAAAATGCCACAAAACGGCAAAAGCAACAGCAACAACAGCAGCGATTGGAAAAATTAATGACAAACAACAAAAGCAAAACAAAAAACAAAAAAACGACGATGAGAACGAAAAGGAGAATGAGAACAGAAACCCAGCAACAACTGTGCTAATTAATGTGTGCGCTTGTCCCTTTTTTTTACAACAAAACTTTGAAACATTTTTCACTTTGTCACTGTATGGCAATTCTGCGAGTGTGTGTGTAAGGGTTGGCATTGGTTCTTCCTCATATGTGTGGATGTGTGCGTGTGCGCATAATTAAGCCGGGGTTAATATCAAATTAATGCCAGCTAATTATTTAATTAGCAAATTACAAAATTTTACCAACAACAAAAATTTATTTAACTAAATTTTTTCCATCCTTTTAACGCCCAACGCCCAACAGTAGCGGTTGATTGTCGCTTTCATGTTTAATTAAACGCCAGCTAACTCACATAACCAACAATTCAGTCCAGGGCGTATATATCTTCTCATTTATCTGGGCAAATGGGAGGGTTCGTTGACGGCTAAGCCTAACCCTAAATTGATAGCATTTAAAAGTTGTTACAAGGAAATTCAATATAAAATTAAACGATTTTGTATTATTTGACAAGTCGATATCAATTAAATTGGCATTAAATTTGACATTTTAAATATTGTTTGATTCGATTAATATTTAACATACAATCAATTCGATAGGATTTAAAAAAAAAAATTTAATTGAAAGTATGGTATCACAAATAAACAAGAAAAAACAAATAATATATGTATAGCACAATCACCCAACAAGTTTGTGGTCCGAGCTATTTATAAGCGTTTACCTGGCAAGTTGTATAAACAGAAACCTTTTTAAAAATGAATTTTTAGCCGTTCGCTAGGATAAGAAATAATCTACATACGAGTATTTGTTTTTTACCTTTAAAACAATTCAATTTTGATTGTCGGTCCAACATTTTGAAATATTTTTTTAAAAGGGGCTTAACAGAGTCAAGATAAACATTTTATCCTTTAAAAATAACTGAGAAAGACGACCATGCCTTACGACCAAAACTCTTTTTAGCACTCCGACCATTTGGCCAACGCTACTCGCCCACAAAAGGTGGTTGCTAGCGGTAAATGCGCGCCAGTTAACTTTTAATAAAGTGATTGTGGCAAAGTCTTTGTTGTTGTTGTTATTTTTGTTGGCTTAGCTAATTAATGAATGACCAAATCACAACGTTTTACCCAAATGACAACCTGACATGCTACACCAGCATCCACTCATTCCGCAGCGGTAGCGAAGAAACGAGCACAACAAGCAGAAATGAGGATGAAAGACACAGGCAAGTTGTTGCTGTTGTTGTTGTTTAAGGTGCACATTTGCTAAACTCGCAACTTTGGTTGTAAATTACGAAAAAGGATAACGAAACGCTTTTAAGGACATGTGAACCCTTTTTCCTCTACATTTAAGCACGCGTACATTCACACAGTTGTAGGGACAGTGATGGCTTCAGCAGCTATTTATGGGCTTTAATGTGTTTCCCGTTAATTTTCAATACAAAGAAAAAATAAATAAATAAACACAGAAAAATTTAATAATTATTTTATATGAATATTTAAAAATTTTAATTCAAAAAATTCTAGAATTCAAAATCTAAATAAAGAAGAAAAAAAGAAACCTATCAAGCAGCATGAAAAAAATTAATATCAACGCATTTTCCCTTTTCAGATATTTTATCGCAGCACGAGCGCTGTCAGACGCTATCTCAATCGGGGCGCGATAAGAGGCAACGCGCCCAATGCACGACTTTTATAGTTTGAAACTTATTCGTGAAGCCGAAGAAAGAAAAAAACATTTCGGTTTAAGGATTATTCGGGGCGCATTTGTATCAAAAGGAAAACTCGCTATGCCAAAACCGAAATCTACATTTAAGCTCAATTTTAGCGAAATTTCAACGCATATACACACACATGCACACACGCAAACACACGCGCACGTACATATGCGATAACTCATGCACTTCCGTAACATGTTCCGAGCAACCGAACGAGCTGCGTAACGAATGCTGGCAACGCCCTTTGTCCTCGTCCTGTGCGAAAATAGGCGCAAAAGCCGCAACACGACATGACACCACACCCCCTTTCCCTCTTTTACTCATACCATCTTCTGCCTATAACCCTGTCCCTGTACAAATGAGGCACAAGGCCACAACAGCAACCGAAACCGTAGCAAACGAACGCATCCAGAGGGTTCAACCTTTTTGTTGTTCCGTGATTTTCGTGATTTTCATGATTTTAGGCTCAAAATGAGTAAGCTATGAAAAGGAGAAAATAGATGCCTACCTACCGGAAAGCAAAAGGATTCCAAACCGAATATGTGCGTGTATAGGTACGAATACACACAACAAGGAAAATAAACAATTCATGGTTTGAGGAGCACCAATAAGTATATATAATAACTTTAGAATATCATATAAATATGTATATACATATATAGAATATTTGTTTTCTTTCCAATCAATTGTGTTTATAATGTCAAATAAAGTTTATAATTTAAGGAAGAAAAACGTTTTTTAAGACAAAGTTAAAAAAGTTCTTCTTCTAAAGAAATCGATAAACATTTTTTTAACAAATGAATAATTTTGATATATTTGATTATAGTTGTAAAAATTAAAAATATTCGTAAATTAATTAATTCTTTTAACCAGTGTATGTCAGCAAAAGTTAAAATCTGTCATTTATATTTTTACATACTTTTATTAAAATCTTTTTCGGGATTTTTTTCAATTCTTGAAGCAAAATTTTTTAAATTTGTATATGGACTATTAATACCTTTTTTTAAATAAGAATTAAATTGTCCGTGGATTTGTAAAAAAAAGTAAACAAATTGAAAATGTTTTAATTGTGATACCCTCAAGTATGCCTGTCCAACAACAAAAATGTAAGTATGTATTTCGTACTCGCGAATTTAAGCTTTTAATAAGCGCTTTAGTGGCGCAAGCGAAACGTTTCGAATTCAAAAGTACGCAATTATTTTCGAATAACTTATGTGAATATTTTTGCGAACAATAATTTCAATTTAATTATTTGCAATTCGTGCGCCTTACTTAAATGTTGCCTTTAAAATTATGGCGCAACAGCAGCAGCAATTATTGGAATTCTCCACAGTTAAGTGGAATGCAACGGTAAGTGAAAAATGTATCCTGCGGTAAAACTCTGAATAAGCAGTAAAGTTTTTCTTTTGTTCTTCAATTAAAGGTGTATTAAATAAATTCAAACTAAATGAAAAATCTGTTCAGGATCAACTGACCATATCAACATTATGAACAAATGACCAACGAGAAAATCTTTATTTTTGGTACTCTAAAAGGTCAAAGTAATTTTTATTTCGCAAACAATAAGAATTCATAAATCTATGCTCTTATGGATCAGAACTTTGAAATGTGCACTTACTCATTTATGAACATTGAGGCCATATTCGAATAGTGCAAATCAAACGAAATATTTAACTTATTTTCGAAAACGAGAATATATAAAATTTAGCTTACAAAATCATTTCGATGCTTAAAGCATCATAATGGTCTCGTTATTTATCACTCACTAAACTACCAACTTATAGTGAAATACAAAATAATTGCTTTTATTGGCGAGGAAAGTGAGAGCACTTGAATTAAATATCGCTCATTCGCCACCGATAAACACTTTACCCGAACTTAGCTGCTAAACTTATAAATGGCATAATTTACGCGCACACCCAACACCAACACGACCGCAAATGCAAATAAATAAATGTGAAAACAACAAACGCACACACACACACGCACACGCTTACGAGAACAAGCTAACGGGCAGCATGCGCACGCTCACATGCATAAATCGCGTAAATAACCGTTAACAGTAAATTGAGGGGAAAATAAAAAAGTTTATTAATTTTATTTTTCCGCTTTGTACTGAGGGCGCTGCCATACAACTACAAAAATACAAACTTACAACAGACCGTGAACAAGAACAACAAAAACAACACGACCATAAATTGCTATCAAAAGAAAAGTAAAAAATTATGCAAGTGTGAATATCTCTGTTGGTTCGCATTTATACTCGGTGTGTCAGTGTACGCCATTGCTGCTGTTGTAATTTATATGAAAGTTCAATTACAACAACAGCCACGCCACATCAACCAAACAACAAATAAACAGAAACACTAAAAACAACAACGAGCAGTAGAAGAAGAATAAGAAAAAGCATATGTTAATGCGGCTTTTTCTTGCCTTGGCACGAGGCCATTTCATCTTCTCTTCCAGCTTCTTTGTCTTTATCTTCTTCTCGATTTTATGTTTGTGCTTTGACCGCTATTTTCTTTCAGTATTTGTCAAAGCTAAATATTATTCGGTTGTCTACACTAAAAGAAATCAAAAATAAAATCTTGTAAATTTAATGAAATTACTTAAATGGACATATAAGAAAGGCATTTTCAAAAGTATTGATAAAAACTTCTAAGCAAATCAAGAAAAGATAATGTGGAAATATATGTTGCAACTCCTAAATTTATTTTAAGTCGCATCGAGTTTATTAAATACAAAAACAACAAATCGAATATTAATCAAAACAAATTAGTTTGAAAATGTTTTAACCATAATTCAAACATGAATTTTTCCTCAGTGTGGCTTTTTGAATCTCTGCTACATTTGGGCTGCTTTTTGTTTAAGAAACTATACAAAATGACGCAAAATTCCTTAGGATCGGCAACAATAACTGGATTTAAAATATTTTCATTTTCTATTTTTCTTTACTCTTCAATTTATATATACTATAAATAAAAATTTTACTAATAACCATAAAAAACCTTGACAAATTAACTAAAAATTTTTTCCTTTCAATGCGTTGGAATGGCTGCGTGGGTGATAATGTATCAGTGTATCGGAATTCCCGGTTGTGTATGTGTTCTGTATGCGTGTGTTTGCTTTCGTTTTCGGCTCATTGTGATTTTTCGTGTAATTTTTGCTTCGTGCGCCCGAAAATATTCGCCATTAGGGCATCATAAATAAATTAAATGGCAAGTTGTAAACATTTCGTAACATTTTTTGCTTTCCTTATTTTTTGCCTCCTTCTTACTACGTCTCTCTTTCGGTGCTTTTCATCGATGGCAAAACGGTGGCGCGATGCCCGAGCGGTAGCCGCTGTGTGAGGATCTAAGCCGAGACGCGTGCGGAATTTGTTGCATGTTTTTCTTGGCCCCAACTCTGTGGCCCCATCCACTGACCGTACACTCATGTTTTTGGTTTGCTTTTTTATGCATTGTTGGCATTTTTGTTTGTTTTGTTTTTTTAATTCTGGTTTGGGTCTCACGTGATTTAGTATTTGGCCTAGCTAATCACTTCATGCATTTTCCCATTATCCCGCCCAGCGGAAAGGCGCTCCACTTCACTTCAAAAGTGTGAGAACTTAATTGTTTGCCATGTAAGCGAGTAAGGAAGCAAGAGATAAGGAGGGGCATAGCTGGACAGAGAACAGAGCAGAGTGTAGGCGGACTGTGACTTATTTGGTAGGTGGTAAATTGCTGATGTGTTGGTACTTACAGATAAGAGTAATGTGCGGCCAGGGATGCATAAAAATTACCTGCAAAAAAGAAAATAAAGCATAGAATTAACTTGTTGTTGGATAGAATATTTTGTTTTTTTTTGGTTTTTTCAATGTTTACTTTACAAATTAAAGGAAAAGGTATGAGTTATAAAAATAAAGGATAAAGCATGTAGAGAAAATTACATTAAGTAAAATAATCAAATCTTATATAGTCGTATGAGTGATTTTAATTCGATTTATATGTAAATTTGTAATTTTCAGCTGGAGTACTTGAATCTTATGGATAATTGGACATATTCTGAAGTTAGCAGGAAGTAGAAATTTAAAAAATTAAACAGAATTTGTCCGTCAGGAATTTTATACGAGAATTTAAAAATGCTCTTGTCCACATCCCAATATAAAAAATTCTTAAGCATTTTTAAATTTCTCGTTTCCTTCGAGTAATATTTAACTATAAATAAAAATAAATATCCACGATGAAAATCATTTTAATGTGCTACAAAATTCTTGGAAAACATTTGACTTCAGCACACAGCGTAAGCGCGCTTAAGACGCGCATTTTGACGCAACGTCGTCCTTGTCGCATCTTTACGATGCCGCGCACTCTAATGCGAAATGCTCCAAAATAACATCAAACTGACAATAAATTTGAATTTCATCGCAACAACAAATTGAGGTTACTTAAAAATCAATATGGCGCACAAAATGGCTGTCAACAAAGCAACAAGAAAATGCAAAAAATAAAACCAAAATTACCAATAAAATGCCATGAAAAAGCTATAAAGGCGCAATGGACAAGAATTGATAAAGTTCCTGTATTAAAAAAACAACAAAAAAAGCGAAGCCACAATCTTTAAGACAAAAACTGCGCACTAAAATGAATAAATGGAAAATTAATGCCACTGAGGGGTGACTATGAGCGCAAAAAAAGGACATCGAACGAGACCAAAAATAAAGCGTAAATTAAGCGAAAGTTGTTAGCCAACTTATCGAGCACATTACGCCACATTCAAGAAAAGTAGCTAATATAAAATTTAATTGAGCATTCAGCATTTGCTTGTGGCACTTACAACAACGTTCATATACCAATTTGCATTGCAGTTCTAAATGCCGGATTAGCGAGAAAAATAGCTGCTTACAGTGGATGGCAAAAATATTGAACCATTATACATAATAAGGTGCATAAGATTAAATTGATAAGACTTTGAATTTATAAAAAAAAATTATTGAAAGTTGTTTGTCAAAAAGTTTATTTTTCAAACAATTTAATTAACTCACAACTTCCATTTGAGTGTGTCTCAAAATTTGTGGAAGAACTGTAATATCGTGAAGCCCCCCCTGCGCAACGTTTCCACCACCAACAGTCCAAAACGCTCCCCTACGTCAAGTCAAGCACACGACACAGTCACAGCATGTGGCAGAGATACGAGTTTCATTTATCAAAAATTGAAATATTTGCTTAACTGTTGCTTAGGCATAATTTTCACTTTGAACCAACCTTTATAAGCTGTTGAATGTCTTTAATAAACGGCTTTCACTTTTTTTTTTCATTTTCTTTTTCTTTATTATTATGCTTTATTTTTCTCATTTTGTGAAACTCGACACTTTTGTGAGTGTATGTGTATTTGTGTTGCGTTGCTGTTGCTGTTGCTTATGGGTATTTTTATTTTTCACTGTTTGCATGTGTAGTAGTGAGGTGGTCTTACGCCACATTAAAGACTTAATAATATGGAAATTTGTTCGCACTAGGTTACGGTGTGGAAAATTCTTTTGTAATGCGTAATTTTTGCTAACCGCCGCAAAGCAAAGCGAAACCTTTGTTTGCGCTCATGTCCTGGAAAATGTTTGATAATTTCATGCGTTTGCATTGGCGCTTGACTTGGCCTGTCTGGGGGGCGGACGGACTGACTGATATACATGGTAAGTAGCTATGTTGATGTTTAGGACAGTTGCTTTTATAAAACAGCAGCGTGATGCATAATTCAAGTTTTATGTGTAAATTGTTTAAAGCAATTTTTAGAAGATTTCAATTTAATTAAATTTTTCATAACTCAAAATTATTTAAAAAAATTTTCTGTGCCATTTTTTATGGTTAATTTAACGCATATTTCTTATTTCAAAATTTGCTTCTCATGCCTCTTCGTGTCTGCTGCGATTTCGTTACTGCCGCCGCTATTGACCACGACGGCCACGCCTTGCGCATTCGCAGCGCCACTGAAATTTTTATTGTCCGCATTTAAGCGTTTTAGCGAAATTAACTCCGAGGAGCGTTTTATTGTTGACATTTATCACTAGCGAAAGCGCAAATAAAAAATCAAATAAAAGCAAATAATTTGCACGATTCTTGCGTTTTTCTTGCGTTGTTTTTGTCGGTCAGATAATGACAACAGTAAATAAAACCTGGTCACGCGAACTGAGCAACAGAAACAACAAAGTTGCCAGCTTTAAAAAAATTTAATAAAATAAATTTATGCTGCCACGCAAGCAAGCATAAGTTCATTCATTTTCGCACTCCTCCGGAAGCAATTAAACAAAAAGGATTTGCCACCTTAAAAATTTCATAAATTCTATAAGCTGCTTTCTGTGTTAGCACGCACACAAAGCAACACACAAATGCAACTGCTAGACTGGTTTTGTCATAAATAAAATTTATAAATTTTAATATTGTATATAAAAAAGGTTTTAAAATAAAAGGATTCCACAGCTATGAAATAGAATATACTGACCGTCGACATGAGCCAAAAATTCTGTTTTAGGCTAATAATCTTTCTTAGAAATTCTGAGATTAAGTATTTTCTAAATGATTTTTTTAAAAATTTTCTAATAAAAAAAATCTAAAACCGCTCTAATACACACACACACACACTGTTACAACAAATAATAATGAACATAATAAAAGAAATAATAAAAAGCGTAAAAAAGCTTCTCAACGACAAAAGCACGAATGCGTAAAAGTGCTTTCGCTGTTAATTAACAATTACACACCCTCCTGCAACAACAACAACAAGAGCAACAAACACAACAACAAACAACAGCAAAATTCGACGGAAAAAAGTCACAAATACCATTATTAAGAAAAGACAAAAAAAGCGAGAAAAAAATGTCTGCAAAATTCACACAAAGCCGCACAAAACCGAAGCCGCTTACCAACAAAAAAAAGGACTTTTCGCTTTTATTTCATTTCCCTTTCCTTTTGCGTTTTTATTTTGTATATTTAATTTTTTTACTTTTTTATTGTTTAAATAAAATAAGTAGATGAGGGAGGCCGGCCCAGCGTGCAGGGCCTGTTGAAGGCTTCCCTTTTTTATACATATTTTGTTGGCTCTGGTGTTTGTTTTATCTCTAAATTTAATTTTAGCTCAAACGTAGCAAAGCGCATAAAATCACGAAATTAATTTTTTAATTACATTTGCGCAAATAACGAAATTTAAAAAAAAAATAACAAAAATTTGCTTCCTTTTTTTGTTGTTTGAAGAGCTTGTCAAAAGTGAGCAATAAAGCCTGGCTAACTAAAATTCTCTTCTCTTCTGTTCTGTTTTTTTATTTGTGGCGTTTTCTGTTTGCGATTTCATAAAATTTTTGCATAATTTTATATCAAGCTAAGAGGTGGCCAGGTGTGGGTGTTAAGTTGATCTCGGTGATGTGCTGCGTAAAAGGAATGGACAATGGAGGAAGTGTGCAAAGGAAATTGTGGTCCTTGCGAAAATACAAATCTAACCCTTATAAGGTGGACAAGGCGTTCAACTGCCTCTACTTAAAATTAAGTTTGTTTTAATGTTTTAAAAGAATTGTATATAATTAAAAGCAATTTTGAATTCATTCCCCTTTTATTAACAAAAACGAATTATTACAAATTCTTATTTTAATTCATATTAAAAACTTCAAAATGCAAATTCTACCTGCATAAATAACTCAAAGAACTTTGCATACTATGAAAATCTCCGTTCCTTTAACTCCAAAATCTAGAAGCTCTAGATCTTTGCTTAAATTGCCTACTTGAAACTTTGCGACGAGTGCGCATAAATATCTTTATTCATTTGGCTTAGTTTGGCTTAGTTTGTGACGTAGTTTAATGCTAATGAAAAGTGCATAAATAATTAGGCAAAGTTTGCTTGCCACAGACGGAGGCGGGTGCAACATATCGCAACAGCCAAAAACTCCGCTTGCAATGCAAACAAATTGCACCCACAGATACTTGTGCTCTCTCCCGCATAAACACAAATTTCCTTCCTTACGTCGAACACACATGCACACATACACACACGCACAACAACAGAAATAATAATTTTACATTGCATACATTTAGGCAATTATTTGGCAGGAAACGCGCCACTGCCGTTTGTAAACTTTGTTTCGCTGATGTTGTGCAATAGTTTGCGAAAACAACAACAACAACAATACCGACGACAACCATTTGAAATTGTGAAACCAGCAAATAAACTAACGGCAAAAATGTTTGTCGGTACGTTTCGTTGCGAGCCCCTCCCTCGCCTCTTCCACCATCCACTGTGCAGCTCCCGAAAAAGTTTTGTATGCGAAAAGTTTTGCCAACGAATATCCCGAAAACTGCAAAAAGAACGACGGAGTAGCACAGTTTGGTGCATGTGGCAGGATCTGCCGCCAGGATGAGCGCGTGTCAAGTTACAGTTGTGGTCGCTCTAGCTATTAATGTCCTCGTAGCTGAAGCTGTAGTTGTCCTTCCGTTACTTTACTTTACTTACTTATTTATATATTTTTTTATTAATGAAACTTTTTCGTCAAAGGGTGATTTTTTTTAAACTGTTTATATGTTGTTTTAAATTTTTTATCACATTACTTTTTAGCTTCTTGAGTTTAATGTTTAAGAATTGCTCTTTCTGCCTTTTTTACTTTGAAGTTGTTTAAAATATGTTCATAAAAAGTTTGTTTCCTTTAGATTCTGCAAAAGTAAAGTGTTGAATGTCATAAGTGTTCTTTCGCTTCCCTCCTCTCAATTGCAAACAGAACTTTAGATACTTTGCTTCCAGAAAATATTTTAAATACAATTTAACTAGATTCTAAATAAATTAATTACAACATTTTAAAAGTTTAAATATTTTGTTCAGGTCTCGTCAGTTACTGTGCGCCAGCGCTACTCCCCAACCAAGTGGCATTTGCACTCTCATTGAACATGACGCTAGCGTTTAATAGCTGTTTTATGCTTTTCTTGTGGCTGTTGTGGTCATGTGGCTTTTTGTCTTTCTTCCTTTTCCTTTTCCTTTTGCGTTTTTCGTCCTTCACAACTTTTCAATATTTTGTTGAGTTCTCTTCTCGTTTTTTTATTGTTGTTGCTTAATCTTTGTTGCTTCCGTAGTGGTCGAAATCCGTGCCACTGAATGACTTTGGTCTTTTCCAAAATGAACTTGCATTGTTTTACGAAAGAATACACACAGAAGTGGGCAGGAGAGCTCGAGACAAAGTTATTGCAATTGCATTTTCAACAATTTCTGAATTTTTGTGGCATTGCTCTGACTGGCAGGCTACTCTGGAACTCAGCTACTCTGGAACTCTGAAGTAATTTTGCTAATGTTTTTAGTTATTTTATTGCAAAATTGTTGCGTTTTGTTATTGTACAAAGCAGAAACATTTTATATTTACAATATTCGCAGTAATTGTAAATAATTTAAGTGGGCAAATAGTTTTCTATTACCAAGTGATTTTTCGAATTTCTCAAAAATGTTTTCCTTTTTCATTTTTATTTGTTCTACTTTGAGTTGAACTTTTAAAGTTATTTGAAACAAAAAAAAACGAATACATAAATTAAGTTTTCAATTATCTCATACACCGACGTCATTACTGAAGTCTGCTTTTACCTTTCAGCTGTCAACAAATATTTTAAATCTCTTGTCCTAAGCATGAAAATCTCGAAATTTTGCAATTTCGCAATTACCACAAATCCGAACGCACAATTCCGCACAATTGGACAGAAATGTGTGAAATTCCCAATAAGGATTTGTACAAAAGCGAAAAGCGGATATCGCGTTTCCGTCGAACGAACGATCGAAAGCGCCGCAACACCGCACGCGTTTCACCAAAAATGAATTCCGTTTTTATTTGCAAAATAAAAAGTGACAATTACTGTCGAAACCGAAATGTTAAATCCAGCTTACACAAGCGCCCATGCCCGCGCCCACGCACACATGCACAAATGAATAGACACATGCACACGAATTCGCTTATGCTGTGTGCTTTGTTTATGAATTTGAAATTAAAGATGACACTCATGCGCGACGAAACACAGCACCACCACCACCACCCACCCGATGACAGCCACATGCGATACTCGCAGAGCCGAGCCGAGCCGAGCTGGAACTGAGCTTGACATGGCTTAGCTCGCAGCGCTGATTTGTTGCGTGTCAACATGCGCGCAATTATTTCGACATTTGCGGCGCCACCAACGACAACGACGAATGACGACAATGCGGACTATAAGGACTCTGCATGATGATGTCAATTGTTAATATGAACAGACAATCAAATAGACAAATATTCCGACAAATAGACAAACAAACAACCAAACAAACGAATGGCTGCGATAATTCGACTTTTTAGTGGCTTTTCTTTTAATTTGCCAAATGTTGGCATTTTTGGATGACATTTGTGTGCTTGTTTGAGCGTTTACCGCGCGCGCTTTTCAAATATTTTGCCTGTACAACAAGCAACTCTTACGTTTGCATGATGCCACTGCGGTTAACGAGCGCTATTTTGATTAAGGACTGGTCCATCAACAATTTGCTACAAAACAACTTTTCAATTTATTTATTAAATTTTCTACTTTTAACTTAGTTTAATATTAATTAATAATAAAATTAGATAAAACAATGAACTTAAATCTTTATGAAAATCAAAAAACTATTCAAAACCTAAATCCCGGTAATTACTTTAAATTTCTCTTGTCCCCATAACATGTGAGACAGTCTTTACATTTGTTGCGCCAACAAAAAATTAAAAATTTGCATGTGCGAAATTTGTGAAATTTGTTAACTTTGACATTACACCAACAAACTAATTAAAGCGGTCGGTCAACTGGGCTCTTTCGTTATTATTGCCTGCTGCTGCTGCTGTTGTTGTTGGTGGTGGTGGTTTGGAACGCTCGACTTTACCAGAAAAACAACCTTTCGCAAACAGCATGCGAAATAACGCATTTTGCCAATCCAATGTGGAAGTTTTTGATTTGGTTGTGGTGGCTTCTTCGCGTTTTGACCTATTTTTTGTTTTTACTTTGATGCATTTAAATCCACACTTACAGTGGTGGCGCACTAATAGGGCACAGTGGCAACTATATTTTAGTTACATATATGGTAATATGGAAATTTGCCTACAAAATTCGGGAAAAAAAGAATTATAAAGTAAATGAAGATTAATTTCTGCTTAAATGTATTTATGCAGCACACACATTAAAGAACAATACTTTAATTAATTATTTTAAATTGTTTTTGTATACCTTATAGCAATTCAATGTTTTTCCTAAATAATTCGCTTTTAATGTATATATCAAAAAAAGTATTTTTTTAATTGAAACTTATGTACAAGCACGCACTCATACGCAAAAATACATAAAAAATGTGTCGTATATATTTTGCTATTAAATATGTATCCGTACTTATACATATACATTTAATTTAAGCAAAACAAGACGCCAATTTAAAACAAGTAAAACCTAATAGCTTCATTTATACACCAACACAATGCCTCAGACTCACGCTAAATCCCACACATGTACATAGTTGTACATATGTAAAGATTTGTATAAATTTGTGTAGTTTGGGAAATTTTGGAACACAAAATAATTTTTCTGTATCCGTCGGATACTTCACATTAAATAAAACTTTTGACCAACGCTTTAATTCTTTGATTCTTGACCATATTCGGTAATTTCTGTTAAACTAAAACATTATTTTAGACAACTTAACTTCATTAAAGTTGAGTTTAAAAATATTTAATGTCATATTTTTTTTCCCAACCTAAATGTATCTTTAATGCTGAAAACCATTCCCTTGTGGGTTCAATTGAAGCAACCCACAGCGCTTGCCAATTGCTGACGACTGTGATGGAGTGACATTTTTATTTTAGGTTCGTTTTTTTTTGCGCATGTTTCTACACTTTGTTGATTCTTCTTTCTTGTTGTACAAAGTTACTTGCTTTGCGTTTTTATCTGGTCTATTTTTTTATGCTAGACAACATAAAGATAAACCAACGCAACTTTTGCGATTTTTTATTAAGCAAAAATGTAACTTTATCTTTTGGCTTTTACAGGATATCCATTCCAACATTAAGCAATAATAATGATAAGAAAATATGACTCTATTTTATAAGCATATCAAATGACATCGTATTAAAACGCACCGCAACGGAAAAAACTGTTTATGGATTCAAATACATTTCCTATTAATGTACAAAAAAACAAAAAACGAGATACATTGAAAAGGACAGCGACAAATGTTTAACCCTGTATTGGCAACACTCGCCACACCCGCCTTTTGTGCGTTTTGTGATAAGATATAAGACAACTCCATTATTCAGCATATTCGAGCGTTTCCACGTATAATGATATGAGTTGGCAGAGATAAAAAAACCTAAAGAAAACAATTTAAAAAGAAAATCACTCTTTAAGGACTTCTTTGTGAATATGTATATTAAAAATACCCGTATTAGAATTAAACTGTTAGTATACTAAACAAAAATGTGCTCTGTGAAACCAATTTAATTAACATATTCAACCATCCTCATTATAAGAAAATTAAAATTTTTTTTTTGATAATTTAAAAGCGTGGTCGAATCCGAAAAATCGCTTTTTGTGGTCGCTTTCATTTAGAAATGCACTTCTTAATAAAGAAACATTAAAAAAAAATTGTGCAATACTCTCAAACGTTAACCACAACAACAACAACAAATGCATTGTAAAATAAAACGCTGCCTTTTAAAAACCACTCGCACCGCATGCCCTGAGACAGGCTTTTAAAATAATAAACAACAAAATCAAAAGCAGCGGCAGCAGTCGAGGCAGAAGGAGGCAGCAAAACACTACAACTACAATAACAAGCAACAGCAGAGCAACAAACCAACAGAGGCGAATAAAGTGAAAGTCACTTGGCGGCGGCTAATATTTTCCCACATAATTTACGAGCGTGCACACCGACAGAACAGCCCCTAACCCCAATTTCAACACTAACCCAACGCTGCAGCACCCCACCCCTCTCACCACCCCACTCAACCCCACTTGAGCACGCCGACAAATAGTAGCAAATGCACCGCAATTTGCCGGAAATTGAAAGAGAAATCCTTTTCTTCTCTCTTACGTTTTTTATTTGGTCGCTTTCTTTTTTCGCCTCTATTCCTTCGTAATATAAATTATTTAGTATTTTCTTTTTGTTGTTGTTTTGCTTTTTGCGAGTGCAATTTTATTAAGTGAGCATGAAAATGCGAAATAATGAAAATTATTCAAAGAAAAGGGTAGTAAATAAATGTGTACGAATGTGTCCAACGGCTGCAAAAAGAGTAGTGACAAAAACGTACTCGCATTAGTAGTTGTATTCGTAGTAGTAGTTGCGCATAAAAAGTAGCATGGCTTTAAGTTGTATTTGTTGTTGTTGTAAAGGTAGTAGCAAAATGTATGTCAAGCGTTGTTTAATGCAATCAAATAAATAACAACGCGCGCGTTTGTACGCCGCCATCACTGCTGTATTTCTTTTTTTGTTGCGTCTTTCCACCTCTCCCGATATCGCACAAGAGGATGCAAGGCCTTTTGTGCAAGCCAGTCATTCTATACGAGGGATCCTCATATCGAATTGAATTATTTGCGATCTATTCAAAATATCAAACAATTTTTGCTTTGCTTAAAAAAATTTAAACTTTTTTTCATATCACAAACAAATGACTTAAAAGTTTTTTTTTTAACTCTTCCTTGTAATTTCACTCTCAAAAAAATGATCTACCAGCTCATCTTACAACAACATTGGAATTTGAAAAAAATTTTAAACATCCCTAAATTTCGGTCGCCCCTAAAAGCAGGCTGCGACTGCTGCTGTTGTTATCGTCAGAGGCGACGGCGACAGTAACGACGCCGACATTGGCGGTTTATTTGATTAATCGTCTGTGATTATTTTTGTATTTGCTCGGATACTTTCGAGGGCCACATTTATTTGTGTTTGCGTTGGTTGCTCTCTCTCTCTCTCTCTCTCTCTGTTTGAGTGTTTGTTTGTGTGTGTATGTGTGGACGTTTTTTTTTTTTTGTACTTCTTTTTTACTAAACTTAAGTGAATGTGTTTGTGTGAATTCTGCTGCGTCCTTCAGTTTGACATTTTTGTTGTATTGTTGTTGTTGCTGCTGCTGTTGTTGTTTTTATTGTTGTTACTTGCTTTGCTCTGCCTGGGATCGTTAGGAAAAGTTATTCCGTTCGCTTTTATTTAATTTACTTTGTGGTTTTTCACATTGCTTTGCGGAGAAAATTAATTTTACTTTTATTACTTTTTGCTGTGTTGTCGTTGTTGTTTTTGTTGTTCTTTATTGTTGTTGTTGTTGTTTAAAACATCCTTTTACTTTCTTCAAGTTCAGGGATAGTCCATTGCAAAGTCCTTGAAAGTAGCACCAAAATTAAGCAAAATAAATGCTTCTCTGGCCGCGCGGGTTTATTAAATCGAAATAAAAGGCAACGGCCCCCGCCCTGACCAGATCGACCGGACGCCACAATATGAAACTGTTATTTTGTTTAAGAATTTTAATGGCGAATTTTATTAAATGGCCAAAAGCGTTTTGGTAATAATCCAATTTTTATTGTTTATTGATTTCGATTAAGTAAATGTTTGTTTTTCTATAGATATTAAATATTTCCGTAATTAATTTGTATCTTTTGTTTGTATGTACATATGTACATATGTACAAGTAAACTATTCATTTAATTTCAATTTTAATAAGTTTGCATTTATTTACAAATATTTCTGGTGTATACAACATTTTTGTATTGTTATTTTATATTTTATTGTTGTATTAATGATTTTTGTCATTTGTTCAGTTAATTAGCGCTGCTCGCTGTTGGAGCGTGAATAGGTTTACATATCGTTATATGTTGCATAATAAATACAATAACAATACAGCAATAATTATTTAATGAGTATGTTAATTCAGTTTAAATATCTACGATGGGACAAGAAATCTAAAATTACTTTTAATCTGTCACCACTTTAAAAAAATCACATAAGGATCATCTAATCAACATGTCTAGATCTGATTATCGGAAAAAGTATATAAAAGTATAGAAAAAAAAGAGAAATTCAAATCAAGAGGAGAATACAAAAGAAGTGGTTGCATGTAACTACAATACTATAAGACTCAACGTTTTTTTAGGTTATATGCGATCGCTTTACTAGCAAAAACTACATCGCAGAGTTAAAGCAAAAATAGTTTAAACAGAATTTTATACAATTGCAACAACAAGAAGTCGAGACTGTGGAAAGTAAAGTCGAATCAACGTTTTAGCAATTTATATATGAAAATACTTGAAAAAAATTCGAAGCAGGTTTTAAAAACTAATTCTCTTAAAGTTCCTTTTAAAGTCAAATTACTTTTAAACAGTTTTTTTTATTATGTAAGAAGGTCGCTAAAAATTTGATTTTATTGCAAAGACTGTGGGGTATGAACTTTTCGTATACCCCAGATACCCATTACTACCCAGGCGTGCAATCACATACACTCATACAAAAACCGTTCGCCTCTTAACGTGCTCAATTCGACAAAACAGCATCATCAAAATGTTGAAAATGTTGTCTCGAGTGTCAGACAAACTGACAGACAAACATACAGACAGACAGGCAGACAGACAGACATACAAAAAGTCTTTTATAGAACTCGAAGATGCAATCATGCTTTTCTAGACTTTAGCAACAGAAGGATTACTTTTCCCCAACGTCGAAGTCTTCGTCGTCTTTTTACTTGTGTCTATGACGCGGATCCCTTTGCGCAGCCATCCACTCCTCGCAGTTGCACTTAACCCTACGACAAGTGCAGCTTTATTGCGCTTCTTTTGTATCGCCGCACGTTCGAGTTCAGATGTGTATGTATGTGTGTGTGTGAGTATATATGTATACGAAAGTGTACGAATATTCGATGCAATTTGTATTGCGCTTGAAGATAGTTTATTCTTTTTACTTAGTTTTTTTCTAGCGTACTTTGCAAAGAAGAATTTAAAACGGTT
The DNA here is from genome assembly GCA_949127995.1 of Suillia variegata. Lineage (NCBI taxonomy): Eukaryota > Metazoa > Arthropoda > Insecta > Diptera > Heleomyzidae > Suillia > Suillia variegata. The sequence goes on along the minus strand of OX421846.1, from coordinate 40,838,270 downwards.
TCATGCTTCAATGACTTTCAAACGAATTGTCAATTAAATTATGAGCACACTTCATACGACCAGTTCGACTAAATCGCTGCAAATGACAAATCATTATTGGTCTGGGAAGGCAGTTGACGATATTGAATGAATTATTAAATTTTATACTGAAGAGAAAAGAATTTAAAATATTCGTAGATAACTTATCAGCGGAAATTAATTGATTGTAAAAAATAAAATATATAATGAAAAGATAAATAGATTGATTTATTATTATTTATATTTTGATTTAAAAATAAATTCAAAAATCATTGCCCTTGCGTCAATTCCCCAAAAACAAATTCAAAAATGAAAAAATGCTTCACTTCAAACTCGATTCCCACGAGTCGATTATGTCTGTAACAATAGCAGGGAAATCAACTTAATCCCAAAATAGAAGCCGATTAGGCACAAAGACGCAAGCTATGCCCCCGACTCGCTTTCAAAAACAATCATCGACGCAAGTGTTTGGGGTAGATGAGAACAGAACAAAGCAATGGAAGCGAGAGAAATGAAATATGCAAAAAAAAATATAGAAAATCAAAAGCGACGCAGCAAAAGACAAAAGATGGTCACGCCGCACCCGCCACAACGAAAGATGACGCCGCTGTTGAGTTTATCGTTAAGGCTAAGCCAAACAACGGCGGTTAGCGATGTAAATGTGTCCCGTGCTGGTTACGGAGTACGGAAAGGGAAGCGTTGCCAGCCATGGCGCTTTAAGACTTCATGTTCAGCATGTCAAGTCCACAGCGAATTGCGTGACGAGCAAATAACGAAACCCAGCAAAGCGGAAATGATTGAAAATCACACGCGCACGTTGACAATTTCCGGTTTGGCAATTTGTTGCGAAATTTGTCGAGCAAAACTCGTGAAGCGATTGGAAGCACAATGGAAAACTAACGAAACCAACTAACCAAAAATAAAAACAAAACAAAACAGAATGGAATGGAATTGGCGATATTGTGAATGTGATTGAAAACAATTGCTAAGCTTAAGCAAATGCAATAAGAAGAAAATTAGAGAGAAAAACTGAAGTGGTTGGAAGTACATTTTATTATTTTATCTACTAGAACTTTAATCTAATTATCATAACGCAATAACTTATAGTTTAAATAATTACCAAAAAACGAATTCAATTCACTTTGCTAAATTAAAAAAATAATATCAACGCTTCTTTTACGGCGAAATCAACAGGGAAATATCAAAAGTCGACATCAAGACAAAGTCACACACAATTAAACACACACAGCGCCTGAAATCAGCAATTGTCATCAGCGAGAGAGCGAGCGCCTGAAACTGACACTTTTTCGATTTATGAAATTAGCAACAATTTGTTGCCCGTTCCACCGGTTGGTTGCGACACTCAAGAAAAATGCCACTCCCACTAAACAGAAACACAGCCCATAGCCACCGAGCACTTGGTCTAATTGACAGCAACGGTCGGGTGGCGGGCGTTCGAATTTTCTATTTAAATTCAGCGCTTGAGCATTTCTGCCGCAAGCACAATTCACATTACAAGCCGAGCAACCAAGCACACGAATCAAGCGAATTTCGCTTGAACGCCTAAAAGTATATTTAAATTTACAATAATTTTACACTCACACTTTGTGCGACAATCATTGTGTGTCTGTCTGTGTGTGTGTTCCCTCGATGTCTTCGACAGCGAAATACTCTGTCTGTACATAACGAAAAATTTCTGTTGCTTGCTTTTAGGCGCTTAAGCTTTTGTTGACAGTGCAGCAGCAACAGCAACAAAAACAGCAGCAGCGGTGGTGGCGGTGGTGGCTTTGGTTGCGCTACCACATCTTCTGCTTTTGGTACCACTTGCTTCGTTGATAGTATTTCTGTTTACACTTTGTCTAATGTTCAAGCAGGTGCACTGAACTTATTAATCAAATTTTAACACCATTCTGTGACGAGAAGCGCTTAGCAGCAGCAGCAGGCAACGCTTGCCATCGAAAACCATCTCAAGAACAACGTCAACAACAACACCGACAACGGAAAGTCTTACACATTTCGCATAAATTTTAAATGCTTGCTAAATAAATTTCAGGTGATTCAATACACTCAAGCACAAACGCACACACAGACACATACACATACACAGTGATTTACTTCCAAGCCGGTGCTTGTGTTTGTGTTTTTGTCGGTGTAGGTGTTCATTTCAGCACTGCCATGCTGTGCCGTCATTTACCCAGAACCACTGCAGCCTGTTTCACGCAGACCACAAATACCATAGCCTACTTGTAGGCGCGACTACGCTTATGTTTTGGAATTTTTTTCTCTCTTTTTTGCAATATATTTATAACGCTTCGTTGTTTGTATTGGTGGCGCCGTGGTCGATGTCGACAAGCGTTTATACTGTGCAGTGTTGAACAACATTTTGATAATCTTTTTAAATGCAAATTGAATGTTTGAATAATGGAAGTGTTTGGAAATAAAAGGTATTTTGGAAAGTAGATGTTTGGAAAAGAAACATATTTGGAAAATTGTTGGAAATTGCAATTGCATATTTAAAGAAATGAAAATGCTTTTGGTAAACCAGCAAGAAAAATTAAAGTTTAGAGAAAATAAAAAAAATGTTTGGAAAACAGGAAAAACTTGGAAATAAAATGTTTGGACAGTTGAACTCGATAATTAAAAACACAATTTTTAAACAAGCAAGAAGAAAGTTTAGGTGATAAATGTGTCAAGTAAAAATGTGTTTTTGGAAATCAAAGGCTTTTAAGTCTTTTGAAGTATTGTATTAGTCGCAACACTGGCACTTTATAAATGTACAATACATATCAATTTACTCCATGTATATATATAAGTACATGAACATTCACCCGGACACTACACTAACTCGTACTCTACTATATACTCGTATACACACACACAAACAACAGGTGAACTTTATACGCAGTTTCGTTGCCCTCGCATAAATCGAAGCAAATCGCAGTGTAATCCGATTACTTGGCGCTTTTCGTTTGCGCTCCGCTTGCGGTTTTAGGCTGACGTTTTTGTTCATTTCATTTTTGTGTTTATGATTTTTTATGAGTTTTGCTCTTTTTCAGATTTTTCATTGCATACCTTTTGGCCTTTCGGTAGGTTACGAGACTACATTTTTATGCGCGCTCACGTTGAAAGTGTAACAATAACCGCAGGGGTTGGAATAGGGGGGGGGGTGTGGTTGGGCTCGAAAAGGGGCTGAGTTAGCAACGGTGACGGCATATAAGCCATATGAATGTGAAAAGTCTAGCTTAACGACAAAAGGGCAAAGTGCAGACAAGCTGAAAATTATGAAAATATTCACTAAGCCCCAAGACTATGCGATGATTAGTGTGGAAAATTTATGTTTTCAAGTTTATAAATGTAAACGTAAACATTTTAGCATATTGCATGTGTAAGTAGGCGGCGGCTCGAAATTAATGCAAGACACAAAATATTCAGAGGTAGTAGTGCCCTTAAATATGCAATGATATTTGGGAAAAATTTAATAAAGAATTTATGAACAAAAACGAACGCAAACGACTCCAAGATTAAATCTAGATTAAAATATACAATTAATTACCAATGCAACTGCTTTTTAGAGATAAATTAAATGAACCAAAACTATTTTTAGAATAAAAACTAAGTCCAGTATTTATATAAAAAAAACTTAAAATTCAGGAGCATGCAAAAACCATTTGAAAATAAATTAAATTTACAAATTTAAATTGTTTGTATTTGTACCCACTCTTCACGATCAAATTTTTTTTGCACTTTTTCACAGCCCCGCAAGTATTCCACTAAAATTCGCATGGACTTAATTTATTCGCTATTTCATGCTAAATGTACAAAAACCGTTCTTAACAAATTTCCAGATCCAGCACAAAATACACCATGGATTAGGGTTAGAAAAAGCCCAGCTAATACCAACAACAAACCATAGAAATTCTACAAATGAAAAAAAAAAAAAAAAACCGAATGAAGCAAAAAAGAAATCATGTACCTTCTGAACTCATTTTGAGCGTTCCTCTTTCGCATGGCATACTTTTAGGCGCGTTAAGGAATTATGTTAATGTGCAACGACGAACGAAAATACAAAAAACAAAACGACAAGAACACACAACAACAGAAAAGAAAGCGAAAAAATGTTTTTAATTAAAAATGCCTAGCAACCGCGCGTCGCATCGTACTTTTCGAATTTCATTTGCTTATTTCGCTGCTTTATTTTGCATACTTTTCGCAAGCTAATAACATTTAGCGTCAAACAAAAAGAAAACAAAAGCAAAAGTTGAGAAAAAAAAACCAGCTATTTGAACAAAAATAAAAATTAAGCTAATTTGCATACTTTTAGGCATTAAATGTGCTGTTAACTTTTCGCTCTGCATATTTCAACACCTTCTTTGAGACTGATAAATTTCGAAACTTGCTGAACGAAGCAGGCAAACAACGAATTTATTTTTGTTGAAATAATAAAAATAAACAACAACAAAACGGTGCCTGCCTGCCTGCCAGCCTCCCCTCGTGCGCTTGTTTTTATTATCATCAGCACCGATTTATCACAACTGACCAGCAGCAACGTTTTTCACTTTTTTAATTAAAAATCATTTAATCCGCCACGTCTGTTTATTTAATTGCAGCAATTTTTCACAATCTGCCACTCGACGGCGCGTTGCGTTGCGTCGCGTCGCATCGCGGCTGTTGCGGGTGTCTACTTCGCGGCCGCTGCTGCTGCTGCCTGCTGCCAATTCAAACGGAATTAAGTGAATTCCCACACACGCACAAATATTCAAACAGACATAAACGCACCAGGGATGCTGTATCAGATTATCTACTTTTCGTTTTTTTGTTTGTTTTCTAATTCAGATTTTTTATGATTTATGTACACATATTCTTTAAGTTATTTTAGAAAGTGTTTAGATGACGATAAGAATGAAATTTTAAATGTTTCCACTTATCATCTATTCACTGCTAGATGGCACCAAATTTCTTTGAGCAAGGTGAGGAGCGCTTTTCTCTTATTACGATAATACCTAAAAATATTTTTTATTAATTGTTAAATTAAAAAGATAAGTTAACTTAAAAATTTTGCTATCTACATTTTTGAAAAATACTCCTAAAAACTATCGATCAAAAAATAGTTTCACACTTTGGCCGCACATTCGAACGCCCCGCTTAAAAATACTTTGTCATAAATATTGCACAATACGTTAAGTTTATGACGACGATGACAATACGCCGCGAGGCTGAAGCGAACTTTAACGCGGTGGATTTAGTGCAATAATCACGTGACAATCACAACGAAACGCAGCAATGAAAAATAAAACATAAAATATGAAAAAAATAACAACAACAACAAAATATTAATCGGAAATTTACGATTGTTTGTGCAGACAACAACACAAGCAACAACGAGAAGAAATAGCAGAATAGCAGCAGCTGCCGCTCGGAAAATTCTATAAATTGATTACTTCCGGCGCTGAGTGCGACTTTTAATTAAAAAAATAAATAAATACAATCGTCAATATCGATGAAGGGAAAAACCGTCAGACAAAAAATTCTTTTCACTTGGCAAGGAATTTTCTCAATTTGTTGTGTTGTTTTGTTTTGTTTTTATCATTTACTTTTTCACTATTATTACACAAACGGACTTTATCCCGTTTCCTACGCGACAGCAACAGTGGACGCACTTTTGTGACACACACACGCACACACACACGCGCATACTTGACAACAAAAAATTAATCCTTTCAATATTTCATCGGGTTTTATATTTTATTGAAATGTCGCGTTATCAGTGAGAATTTCTGTTTGTCTCTCTGTTTGTTTGTTTGTTCTTTCGATTGTTTGTTTTGTTCGCTCGCCGATTGTCGTCGTAGTAGGCGTCTGTCGACGTCATTGTGTGAAATGGGATTATTCGCGTTTGGCGCTGACAGTGTTGGCAGCATATGAGGACAAAATTGAAGCTCTGAATAAATAGAAAGACTGCCTTCGGTACAGTGGAACGTTTTCAAGAAAAACTAACTAAATTCATTTCTTGGTTTGGTTCAATTAATTGCAATTTTACCACAGTAAAGAAATATATAAATATTATCAAATTTCTTGTTTCTTTTCAAATTTACAGATTTCCGAAGTTTTGTTTTATTTATGTTTGTAGGTAAGCCTGCGTAATTTATTTCCTAACCAGCACATGTCAAACCGAATCTTTTTACCAAATTCAATTCAGAAAGCCACTATTTTTTGTTTCCCAGTTACCAATGCTATGGTAACCCTACCCTACTCATATGTTTTGTTCAAACGTACATACGTAGGTCTGTCTGTCTTTCTTAAATCCTATCATGCTCAGTTCATCTGCATGTCATGTCATTTCCGCATATAAATTCAGAGCTCATCTTCTTTAGTGCTATGCCAAACAAAAAAAAAAGATTTGACTGTCTGTCTGTGTGCCTGGGCATGCATATATGTATGTTTGTATGTATGACCACCACCACATGCCCGCCTTTTCTCTCAATAACTGTCGTGCACAATCGATGATATCAATCAGAAGCGAACTGTTGACTTAACAAAAAACATATTTAAGCAAACAACACGAAGAAGAAGAAGGAAAAGAAAAAATGAAACGATTCGAAATAAAATAAAATAAAAATCAACGACAAAACAAAAATGAATGTTAAATCGAAATGGTCGAATGGAACGAAAGATGTGGTGAGAAGCAGAAGGACAGGAAAAACCCCAAAATGGAGCGCAGCAGAGGTACAGATGAATGTCAAAAATACAGCATAAATATTTATAAAGAAATCTGACAGCAGCACCGAAAGCAACACGAAGAGAAACAGACGAAAAGAAAGGAAGAAAGAAACAAATAAACAAACAATCACCCAAAGGACCAACTACAGCGAAATAAACAAATGAACAGCAAACAGCGAGGCGCGAGGCGCGCGAGCCTGAACATTCTGTCCGGGGAGGCACAACCAGACGAACTGCAAAATTCATGAAATCTCAGCACGATGAGTATTTCGATTACTACAGTTTCGATTACAAGTGACACAACACATACCAGGGAACAAACAAACAGACAAACAATCAAACAAGCAAAAAAAAACTTGCACAGTAAGTGTGTCAAGCACTTGTATGTAATCTTATTCGCACGAAAGGGTTGCCACAAAGGTTAAATTTTGTATACTAATTAGTTTAGATATTCGAAAAAAATTAATTAAATAAGGTTCGTTTTAGTTTTCATCTAGTGACTAGAAGAAAAATGTTGGTATCATTTAAAATAAAAGTAAAAATTATCGAAATGATGGATAAAGCGTATATTAGAAACATTTGAGGACCTTTAGAAATTTATTTAACCTTGTTAAATTTTATATTAAATATTTTTTTATTATTTCTTTTTGGAAAAATAAACAAATCTTACTTAAAAATTTTTAATTTTTCAACAATTATCTTCCACGCCACTGGCACTTATGGCAACCCTAATATACGCGCATGTATTCAACTCGATATGTCAGTGACACGGTATGTGCCGAATTTCCTCATTTTTTTTTCCAAGTTTTTGTTCCTAAACCTTGTTTAAAAATTCAATTCAACTTTCGATACATTCTCCGTAGCGCACCGCCGCCGCCGCTTTACTGCCTTCTTGAAGTAGTATTAGTAAAAGAAAGAAGAAAAAAAAAAGTAATCGATCGTTGGCTGTTGCTTTCGTGGTGGGTCATGTTCCATCAAACTGGGACGACGCTAACAACATTTCGAAACGGTTTTAATGCTTATCCGCTCCTGGTGCTCTACTGCTCTTGCTGCTACTGTTGCACAGTTTGTTGCTACAGCTCCTGTCGTCGTCATCGCCGTCTTTCAGTTCGATTGGTTTGTCGTTTTCGATTTTGATTTTGTAGCTTGTTGCTGACACATTTACCCCGCCGCTGCTGTTGTTTCCAATTTCATAAGCTTTGGGCTGGCTGTGACTGCAGGGCTGTCAATTTTTTCAAAAACTGAAGTTTTTTTTTTAATTTTTTCATGGAAAAGTATTATTTTGTTTTTATTCCGAGCAAATCGTTACAGTTTAAATGAAAGTTTCCTTTTCACTTTCCACATCGCCAACTTCGTCAGTCGCTAAAAGGCGAATATCCTTGGCAACCCTGGCCGGTATTATTTTTGGGTACTCATATTATGTCAACACGCCTCACTTTGTTTCCTTTTCCCGGTACTCATATCATCATAAGAGTGTGGGTCGTATTTCATAAAAGTTAGCATTGTTTGGTATTTGTGACACTTTGTTTCGCACACACACAATACACTCGTATACACACAGATACTCCCATTGATGTAATTGGTTGACGAAATGTCGACACACCAATTAACTGAATTATAAATGCATTTGCCGTTTGTATGTGTATGTGTTTGCAGTGTTGCTTTTGTTTTAGTGCCAGTTATTCAATTTGATCATAATTGATTTCAATAAAATTTTGCATATGTATTTGGGTTTTATTTTATTGCATGTTATTGTATTCGTGTTTATTTGACTCAGTTTTGCACGTAGTTCATGTAATATTTTATTAATAAATTTATAATTGTATTATCAGCAATTGCTTTGAACAATTATTTGTGTTTTTGATTGATTGCTTGTTTAACCAAATTTTAATAAAAATTTGTTTTTTTCGACTTTCTTTGTGCAAGAAACTATATAAACTTTATTGCTTTTTTTTAAATGCAATCTTTTCCATTCAATTTGTAATTAAAGTAATTTTAATGGATCGGCATCGCCTTATTTAGTATCCAAGACGAAAACTTAGTAGACACTTTCAAAAATAGTTGAGTACTATTTTTCTGTGAATAAACGCCAGGAGCGAAGACCAAGAAATATAAACAAATTTTAATATATGACTGCATTTTAGAAATATTTACTGGAAATTCGCTACATTTAAATTATAACAATTTGAAATTTTTTACTGTATCCACAAGGTTTTGTTTTGATTTCTAATGTCGTATCTCGATGTAAATAATTAACATAACTTATAAAGACCGGTAGAAAAGAACCGACAGAAGTCAAAAAATCAGTTTATAAGCTGAAGCTTAAGAACGTTGGTGTTATGGCGAAAAGAAAAAATATAATACTTAGCATGAGCGTTATTTCTAAAGCTTCCTTTAAACAATTGCACTCGATAATATCAATTCATAGTCTAAGTAAAATAGCGAATGCAAAAGTACAACGAAAACATTTTCCAAACTTTCGTTACTAATTTAATTAAAAAGATTTCTATTTGTCTAATTTTGCTGCGCATCTTAAAGTCAAAAGTCGCCCAACACTCTTCACTTCCGCAGATAGCTTTACAGACACAACAGCAAACACTTAACTGTAGTTTTAAACAAAAATTTAAGTCTTACACAAAAACAAGAAAAGATCGTAAGAACACCTTATTCCTGGCACAACTTCTAGTTACTAAAATAGGTTCAATTCGTTAGCGAATAAAAATAAACAAATAAACAAACAATTTGAAAGTGGAGGTGAGCGCACGCTGCTTCGAAAGTCATTTGCGTCACCTCGAACAGAAAACACAAAAATCTCAACTTTTAGTTTAGAAATCATAAAAATTTTTGTGTTCTTGTCAGCATAAACTCCCAAATGCGTGTTTGCTTTGCTTTTAGTTTTTCTCTTTTTCGTGTTTTTTGTGTTTTCGCATTCGCGCCGGAAGTGAAAAGTTTGTCCTTGCATTTGTCGCCGACATCACACTATTCCGCGCGCGCGCGCTCCCGGTGCTACTTCCTCTAGCGTTCGCTATTCGCTGGTGAAAAAAATGCGAAAACTTTTTGCAGTTTTCATATTTTCTCATCTCATCTCATTCCAGCAAAGTACAAACAAAAAACACGAAAAAAAACTTAATGTTGCTTTGAGAATTTTAAGCGTATATCCAAGGCACACTTGGAAATTATATTGTCAATAGCAATGATCCCCGTGGATTAGTTTTGCGATAAATCGTTTAAAAAAATTCGATAATACGAAAAGTAAACTTAGAGACAATTTTTATCGGCTTCGGAATTTTGAGGGCGTACCTTTTTTCTTGTACTACGACTCAAGTTAAACCCCAAGACACAAATCGTTAAATGCAGAAATACACTTATTTGCTATGGAATGCACCCATGCACACATTTAAAGAGCACATTTTTATTAAAAATATTTAAGAGAAAGAACACTAAAGAAGAAAAGAAAATTGTTTTACTTTGTGAGACTATAAAACTGCAATACCAAAACGTTTATGCATAATTTAAAATTATCAAAGCAGTAAAACGACTGTAACCAATACATAAATAACAATTTTATAGTTTCAGTTATGCATAATTTAAAATCCACTCTTACTCCTTTTATTGCTTCCTTTGGAACTTTTCGCGCGCACACACACACACAGACAAATACCGAGAAATTTCCCCATCTTCCATTTTCCGTTCCTTTTCTTCGTATATCCCGTTTTTTTTGCGAAACAGTTCAAAAGTGTAAAAGAAGAAAATACAACAACCACACAATATGAATTTCCACTGTGCGTGTTTTACATTTTATTGTACGTGTTTCGTCTTCTTTAAAATTTACGCTTTTTGTAAATTATGTTGCCTACTTTTAAGCGTACTTAAGCATTTCTTTGCTATATTTATTGTTTTTTGTATGTAATATTTTGCATAATAAATGCCACAAAGGGTTGGCGAAACAAATGGCAAAAATGTACAATTACACGCACTGTGCGAGTGGTTGCCAGAGAAGAGAAAAATTTATTCGTTTAAATGTTTGCAGTAATTTTTATACTTTAAGATACAATTTCGTGTATTTGTAAATCTTTGTTTAGATTTGTTTTGTGCTACGTACTAACAAGATTTACATTTTATACTTGTACGAGTATGTTCCCCACCGAATGATCCTTCTACGAAAGGATGTTTAAGGCTTCTCATTTTAGTTGGCATTTCCGCATATTCAAGTAGACACTCGCTCCCCTAAGTATGCTACATGGTTGGAATTGTCTGCTACATAATTTACTTAACCACGCTCGTATTGCTGTCGGTGTGTACATTTTTGCCCGCCATTAATGTTTTCTCAGAAGGTTTTTTTTTTCCTTATTAAATTTCGCACTAAACAAAATAAAATTATTATGTACCGTTGTTATTTTGCTCCTACTTGCTCGACTTTAACGTTTGCTTAGCGCGTTTTCTACTTATTTGTCTGCTTTTTTTATACATCTTGTTTGTTGCTATCAGGCAGAAAAGTATAGAATATTTTTGAAAATCAACACACAAAAAAGAAGAAGAAGGCGAAAATGTTGGTTTGTTGGAACTGGCCGAAAATGTGGCCATAAAAGCGAGCAGAAACGGCCATAACAGATTATCAGCGCCTAATGCAGTGGTGCGTTTGGCCCATTTTGACGATATTTGCTTTGCCATTTTCGTTGGCTGTCATTTTTCGAATCGTTCGCCATACTCATACACGCACAAATACAAATACAGCAGCAGCAAAACAAAACGACGAGTGGTGGCATACAGACATATAGAAAGGCACTGAAGTGTTGTTAACGCTTATTTCTTCTTTTTAATGCCCGCCGCGTACAGGGGGAGAGGGCAAGGCACGCATAATATTTACTTTTTTCGGGGATTTCTTTTATTTACTGTTTTATGTTGGTTTTTCTTTTCTTTACTTTTTTTTTGTTTATGTACGATTGAGTTCCTTTTCTTAAATTATTTTGCAGGCGTGTGTTGCGCCCGTATTTGAGGGGCTGGACTGGGTACAGGCGACGACCCTATCCGATCCGTGCCACAAACTGTGCCAATTGACGTGGCGCGCGTATTAAGAGGGATTCCAGCATTGAAGAAATGAATTATTTCCCTTAATGTGTTTCATGTTGAAATGCCAATGTTGACGCTTTTTATTTTTCTCGTTCTTGTTTCTGGTTTTTGTTTTCTTTTATTTTCTTTTATTTTATTTATTTTTGCTTGTGATTTAAAGCATTTTATATCGGGCATGGCATAAGTTCTGTTTTGACAGTTTGTGCAGGGGCCTTTTCAGCGCGAAGACTGTAGCTGTAGCGCAATGAGTGAGTGGAGTTAACATTGAAGGAGCTACTTTGGGCAACAATTTAATTTACTTTATGTTTATGCCATTTGCGTGCGTGTGTGTGTTTGTGTGTGGGGTGGTTGCGAAGTTCAGAAGTGGAGAAGTGGAGAAAGTGGCATCATGTTGATTTACTGTAGCCGCAGTGTTTGCACTCATTTTAATTGTTTCGAGGGGTTTATTTGTTGTTTCACAGGAATAAAAGTCCAGCTTAAAAAATTTTATTTTTATTTGTATAATTTGTAAAATTAATTTTTTTATTAATTCAGTACAAAAATAGAAATAAAGTTTGCTACAATTATTTTTAAATAAGGCTATGATTATTTGTTTGTATATAAATCATTATGTCAACACTTACAATATTCTTTGTACATATGTACATGTACCCACCCAGCATTTTATATAAGAATTCATCATATTCGAATCTTTTTTGAGTCCTTTGGGAAAATAAAACAATCACAAATGCGCTCATTTTTTATCATAAGACTCTTTTGATGCGAGAAAATGGAATCCTACAAGCGACACTTTTAGAAAAGTCTTCTTCAAGTAATTTGTCAGTCATTATTTTGTTGTTGTTCTTTCAATAAATCACATTTTAAAAGTAAACGTCAATCCCTTTCAAGTATTTTTTAATCGCATAGAACATTTAGTTCCAGAAAATAAATATCTGAAGTTTTAATTACTATGCAAGATTCTCTCTGTTTTCTTCAGAAATTTGTTTAAGCCATTTTTTTCTTTTTAAGTAATAATTTTATTTTAATTAAATATAGCTTCAATAACTGCTACGTGAAAAAGTTTGTATTGAAATTTTTTAATTGACTAAGATTTTCGTTGTATGTGTACAAAACCTTTTTCCAACACTCAATATGAAAAAGGATCGCAACTAAGTATCTACAAATTATGTCGTTAACAGGCGAACTTGTTTAAGTTTTGAGTTGAGACTATCTTTTTTTTTTAAATTGTTTAAAATAGACCTTAAATTCCTGTCTTGAATTCAGAATTTGCAGTTGCGAAATTAAAATTATACATAAATGACCTGTGGATCATTTACCAATGAATATTTCTATCTTTTGTTTGTCATGTATTAAAGAATTTATTGTTGTTAATTTATCCACTTCCCAAGAGAAACTGAAACTTCAGCAATAGTGTAAAATATATTTATTGCTGTAAATTGAAGCAGAGCATAAGCGTGAGCATATTATTGCTTCTAGCCTGGCTTACAAAGGTAAAAGAAAGAATATCCCTTGAATTCCATTGGACATGGTCTCTACAAACTGAAAATGATTACGTCCCTATCCTACCCCATATAACATTTTTCTATACTATTGCTGAGTGAAAATAAATCTGACTTATATTTTCATTATGATTTTTAAAAATTTGCCCAAGTTTTCCGTTACAAAATCACTTTAATTGCCACAAAAACAACTTTTAGATCCGACTTTAATTAACTTTTCACTTGTGTTGCCGTTTTACTATTTATTTTAATTTTGGCAAGTACATATTTGTCTTCCTCTTCTTTTTGTGGTCGTGCCAAACCAACCAAACGTAACGTACGTAGAAGATATCAAATTCAAGTGTACGATTTTATACACTCAAAGCAAAAAAAACATAAAGTAAAATAAAATAAAAACACGGCATGGAGAGGAAAAAAATGCTGCGTGAAATTGTGTCTGACATAAGATGCCCTTTCAACCAGCGGTTGTACGGGTATGTGCTGCCACCACTTCTGGTGCTGCTGTGTCAGGCATTTTATTTGTAGTTGTTGTTGTTCTTGTCTTTTTTTTTAGAGGAAACAAAGTCACGTTGTAAGAAAATGCTTTTAATTTACGCGTGGCTTGGCGCGTTGGCGACTGATTGATAAAGTGAATTCTGCGAAATGAGGAGAGCACGGAATGAAAGAAAAAAAAGCGACCAAAGCGGATTTTTCGTAATAAAACAACGCAACGAATCGAAACGCAACGCAACAGTGACGCAACTATAAAACGCTCACCAAATAGAAAACGTGTACGCGTGCATTTTTTTGTTGTATTTTGTTGTTGACGTTTGTTAGTCACACAGCAATTCCAAGAGGAGAAGAAAAAAATGTGTAAGCGGAATTCGACTGTAAATTGTCACACGCCGTTGCAAATGCCAACAAACACGTAAAAGTAGTAAAAGCACGTTTTTCTACTTGCGCTTCTCTTTCCACTTTTGTGCTGCCGCCAGTTCTTTGGCAAACAAAAAAATGTTTAAGTGCCTTTTCCGGTTTTGACAGTATTCCATACACACATGTACACAGACACACACACACGCACACAAATGTACGCACTCACTTTTGTGATATCCTTTTTAGATTCCAGCTACCGCTTTCACTGCTGCTGCTGCTGCTACTGCTGCTGTTCTTGGCAGGTTATTTTAAGCCTTCTGCTTTTGAGTGTTCATAATTTTGACATGAAATTTTTAGTGTGTTCAAATTTTATTGCATATTTTTAGGGTGCCGACGACGATGACGACGCCTTCGCCATGTTTTTGACTTATATGGCGCATGTTTATTTCATGTTTTCGATGCTTTTGTATACTAATAACTTTGCTAAATGTTTGTTGACTTGTCGTCGAAAACGTAGGCTTAAATTTTGTTAAGCAGAATTTTTTTAAACATTTGATAAAAATTTTAATTTAATTTTTTTGGTCTTGTACCAAGTTATTTTGATTTCAAAGGAAGCTTTTTATTTTTGATACATCTAATCCGTTTTGTTCTATCTTTTCTCAAGATAAATAAATTTATTTATGGATATACTTTATTAACTTTAAGTGTTTTTTCTTGTCAAAAATATTTCTAATCGTTTTTTGTGATGCTTTGAACTTAGTTTTTTTCTTGTTGTAATACTTTTAAGTAATCAAAAACTTTGTTTTGAAGAATTTTGCATAAAAACTTTTCCGCTTGACTCTTAGATTTTTTTATATATACACTTCAGTAATGTACTCAACGACTTTTAAGTACTTTTAGCCACTTTCTCTTGCCCCCGATCAGCTTTTTTCAACACTTTTTCACGCACTTTTTAACCGCACCACTTGAGCAGGAATTTAAAAAAAAACGCTTCTCTTTTCTTACGCGTACAGCCGCAAGTTTCCTTTATTCCGATTTTTTTTTTCGTTTTCGTTTTTTTTTTTTTTTGTTGTTTTCGCAGCGAAACAAAAAATTATTTTACAACACAACACAAACGCGATTTGTACTCGTTTACAACGCCTTAAAATAGCGCAGCGCACACGAAGCAAGCGATGGCTGCCACTGATTTGCACCCAGCCTAGCCCAATACAAAAATCAAAAGGAAATCTTTATTTTGTTCGTTCTTGTTTGGGAAGTTTCTATTAAATTCCCACTTTATTTTAGTTTTCTGTGCACTTTTTTCTTATTCTCCAGTTAACATGTTTTCAATAAATTTTCTTTTGCCTTTAAGTTTACATTCCGTTTAATTTTACAAAATTTCTAAACACTTTACACACTGATTTACTGGTTTACTTGGACTGTGACACTGTTTCGCACGAATTTCCGCCGCACCGATGTTTGTACGTGCTTTCGGGGCAACAGTTGAATTAAAACTAGTTGCGACAGCGTGACGACGAGCCTGACTTCGTTCGTTTCTTCACTGACTCGCGCCGAAGTGGATGCTGCTGGTCGACGCGAGCTTTGGCACGGCAAACAGTTGTTGATAATTCTCGAATAGGCGCACGAAGTTAACAAGAGCGAATGCCGAGAGCCGAAGCGCTCGCTCTGCGACAATTGTGTGCCAACTCCGAAATGTCCGAAAATTATGCTACACAATGCTAAATACACACAGAAGAAGAAGAAGAAGTGGCGGTGAGAAAAAACAAAAATATTCGATGTAAAGTTCGAAGAGAGCACAAGGAAAGGCGAGTTTTTTAAGATTTTTTCTTACTCTTATTGTAACGGTTAGACTCGCATTTTTTTAAAGTAAATTCTCTTGCTCGTTTCATTCATTTTTATTATACTTTTTAAGATTCTCGATTTGTACCGAATTATTTTAATCCAAATAAGTTTATAAATTGAGTTTTAAAAACGTATCCCTGTTAAAAAAATATCAAATATATTTAAATAATTTATAGGCCTGTAATAATTTGAGAAAAAAAAAGACACATACGCGCTCTTTTTTCATCAGGTTTTACTTTACTAATTTACAATCTATTCTCTTTGTCGTAACATAAAAGTCCTTAAAAAGAAGCTTTCCACGGCCACGTTGCATGCGACTTTTTTTTTCTTTTCTTCGTTTACTTAGCTTAGCATGTGCATTTTGCCGGGTCACTGCAGCGCGCATGCGCCTCAAAAGCTCACCAACATTGTCGCCGCATAAATTATCTGCATGTTTATCTCCGCTCAAAAGTATGCTATGAATTTATCTGTAGACCTAAAGAACGAACAAAAAAATAATAAAGCCAAAAATTTGTTTTGTTTTGAATGAAATTTTGGCTAAAACTTTGCTTCTTTGGCACGCTTTTTGCTTCGCTGAACACTGCACGACGACGACGACGACAGCGGCGGCGACCAAGCTAAATGCCAAAAAGTATGCAGCAGCCTGTTTTGCGTGACATCATGTGCTGGCAACAACAAACGCCTTTAACAAAAACAAACCAAAAAAAAACAACATCGAAGGGGAAAAGAGAAATTCCCTTAGGTTAGGTCAGCAAAAACATGCAATGTCATTTGAAAGTACTTTAGTGAGAAGGCGAACGAACAGTGGCGGCCACTTTAAATGAATTGAGGCGCGTCGCTTCGCATCGATGTTAATGCAACAAAAACAACAACAAATGAACAACTGCGTTGTACGAAAAAAGAAGTTATGGAAAGCATAACAATTTTCATTGTACTCGCATACAAAATTTCCCTTTTCAAGGTTCTTTTTGATATTCACTGAGAAAAAGTCGACAATTTATAACAATCAAAATCTCGAAATTCTCCTTCGCAGATATTTAAGTTTGTTTTGATTTTTTTTAAACCTGACAAGTCAACAAACTCATTTATTAAAAGTTAAGCCAAGTTCACTAATTTTAATGCCAACCTCAACATTTTACCTACAAAATGTCTTTTTTATGCAAATAAAAACAATCACTTTAAAACACATAAAATACGAACAAATCTACAAAACCAACCACTTCCCCCCCACCCGGGCACTGAGCCACTTTGTATTCGCTCACGTCGCGCAGGCAAAACACACTGAAATATTGTAGCATATTGTGCGGCGCGTCGAAATGGTTTATTAATTGAAACATTAAAACTGTGCGCCTTTCTTTATGTCTTTATTTACTTTAGACATTTGCTAGCGAACGAAATGTCGGTCGGCTCCTCCACCAGCGCCGCGCCACACGTTACTCGACGCTTTTGAAGAGCCAAAGCGACAAACAGTTATCCTTAATGGCGCCATTAAAGTCACGAAAAAACAATATCGATGCTTATCAATGTGCGGCGTTTGAAACAAGGCAACGGGCACGGGAGGGGGACATCATGATACAAGCAGAAGCAGCATCAGCAGCCGTGTTCCGTGTTCTTTGTGTGTCGCACGGCGAGAAAACAAAGCCATAAGCGAGGCACGATTTTTATTATCTGTGCACACTCGCACACACGCACACAGCAGCCAACAACATAAAAGCTTCCCACAAAGAATTAAAAGGCGGCAGAAATGGCATAATTTTATGTTTAACCCTTTTGCGAGCACACCTCTCGCAATCCGCCGCCCCAAAACAAGAAAATTTGTCTCCGCACAAACGAGAGACAAGTCTGTGTGCCTTCACTTTGGCACTTTTCTTCTTCTCGTCTCGCAGAAACAATTAACAACACTTTTAGCTCTTGACTTGGTAATACTACGCTGCAGCAGTTTTGTTTTTGGTTTTTACTGAATATCCCGTTTAGACAATTTCACAGGCGTAGCTTTAGAGAAAACAGTTAGTTAAACTCTTTAGTATAAAATTCTAAAAAGGGGAAATAATTGAAGAGAATAAATTATTTTATTCTATTTAAATCTATTGAAAAATTTATTTTTGCCTACAATCTTTTAAGCTTATTCGACCTTTGATTTAAATTTTGACTACGCCTACGAAAAACTTTGCACTCATTCACGGAATATGAAGAGGGACATAAATAGAGGAGGTCGGCAAGTGTGAAATTATTACGCTCAACTGCGAACGCATAAACATGAATTCAATTACACTCTTGAGACACTTCAACAAGAGCGCCCGCCTCCGCGCTCACAACGCCACCGCATCGCACCGCCCACCGAGCCATCCACCAACACCTTTCGCTGGCCTCTGTCCCTCTCACTCAGCATTGCTATTAGCGGGATAAATTATGGCAAAGCCATGCAGTAAAATTCTTAGCTCCTTTGCTGCGGCACGATGACATTTTTCACTTTTGTGATGCGAAACAGCAAAAGTTTTTGAACAAACGACAACGACAACAACAACAACAAAACAACAACCAACAATAACGAGAGCATAAAACAAAAACAAAAGCGAAAGCAGCAGCAATTTGTGGTGACTTAAGTTTGCGAGAATATTTCACAGAGCGACACATAAGCGCACCTACGCAAACAGGAACATGCAATGAGGACAATGACAACGCCAACACTGACCATGACAGTATTTGAAGCTCGGCGAGCGTCCGTACGCGTGTGTGTATGCGTGTAGGTGTATGTGGCAAGGTGT
Source organism: Suillia variegata (assembly GCA_949127995.1). NCBI lineage: Eukaryota > Metazoa > Arthropoda > Insecta > Diptera > Heleomyzidae > Suillia > Suillia variegata. The sequence goes on along the minus strand of OX421846.1, from coordinate 40,819,510 downwards.
ACCCACAGTGTTCTGCCTCTCGTTAATTTAAAAGTTAATGAGTTGCAACATGTGAAATGTAAAATGTTGCAAAGTTATTGTTGTTAGTTGCTTCAAAGGTGGCAATTTATGTGGAGCATACATTAAAGCAAAACCCAAATTAAATGGCGTGTCTGTGTGTGGGCACTTAAAAGTATGCAATGCATATTTCTGTGTGTGTGTGTTTAATTTATTCATTTGAGTTAATCGATTTATGCAGCTGATGTTTGTTTTTGTTGTATGTTGTAATTATGAGAATGCGCTATTTAAATTATTTTATTAGCGAGTTATACATATACATATATACATATAAATGTTATTTTTGCTGTTGTTGTTGTTGAACATAAATATTGTTCTTTTTTTGTATTGTAGATGAATATCCAAGACAATTATTAATAAATAAATATATATTTTAATTGGTTTGGTAATTATTCATATGCCTAAAAGTATGCAATGAAAAACATGACAAATAATTATGCATTACCTTTTATGTAAGTGTGGAATTGACATGAAAACGCAAATTAAAAATTTAATATTGTTTCCATTTTAATACTGACAATGTACACTTTGACAGTTCCGAACAAAAACCGATTAAATCGCATCTTCTTAAATAAATCTTACTTATTATAATCAATGAGAAAAGAGATTTTAATATATTTAAAATTATTTGTGGCTTACTCCAGTAAATTCTTGTTAATTTGTTTTTCAATATTTGTGGCCTGCAAAGGAACTTACTTATTTTTTAGTCTATTCAGGCATTCGCTTATCATGTCCCATACCCGACTATTAACGCCATCAACGCACTAAAGTATGCTAACATAAATTGCGCCCAATCAATTGTCCGTGAATCGAAAATTGCGAGAAAGTAAAGTCGGAAGTCAAAAAGTTAGCAACGTCACAAAAAAAAATATAAAAAATTACAATCAAAAACCGCAAAAATAGCGAACCCCACCCCCAGAAGCTTGTTTGACACTAAGACGCAAATTTATTTTCAACCCTCACCAAGCGAACAATACGAAAAAAAACCGGAAAAGCGCTGTGGGGGAGTTTTTCGCAAGGGTCGTTTGTGGCCAGTAATGGGGGACGACGTCGCAATTTCTGATGTGTGTGCATCTTCATCTTAATAAACGCACATCCACACCCACAACCACCCCACAAAAAAAAACCAAACGAACAGCTTAAAAATCAAAGCTACTAAAATGCGTAGAAAGGATAATGCGCCGAGGAGGTGGGGCTTGCGGGGCAGTGGTGTGCAATGAGGCGTAAATATGACGAAAAGTGTGCGGCCATAGCGCAGACTACTGCGTGGGCGGAAAGTTGCACAGAAATTGCGCAGCGTTTGGAAGCATATTTTGAGCGAATATGATAATGAAAATTAAATCGTGCTAAGTCCTTGAAAGTTGCTGCCCAAACGCGCTACAATTTCAATTTTTGATTTTAGTATTTGCTGTCATTGAGCCGTAAAAGAAGCTGTAAATTTCGTTTTTTCTTTTAGTTCTTGTTTTTTTTTTTGCTGTTCTTCTTCTTGGAAAAATTTAATTAAACTTTCAAAGGACACGTGCAAAAATTTCTGAACTCATTCACTTTGCGCCAATAGAAATTTACCAGATTAATTGCTTGGCTTAAACTCATGCCAATTATTCGGTTAAAACTTAAATTAATAATCTTTTCGGAATATGCCATACGAAACAGCACATTTAACAGCAGTCTAACGCTCTCAGATTCAGGGAAAATTTCGAGAAAACTTTAAGAGCATTCAAAATTTCTTCAAAGAAATTAATAACATAAACAAAACTAAAAATGCTTATTTCCGAAGTCGTGTGCGTTTTATATTAAATATTCTTCATAGAATATATAAAAGTGCTCCTCACCCTAACTCATAATACAGTGACGCCATCTAGCAACTGAGTATACAACCATTCTGAAGAGGTGAATACCTTCGATCAATATCTTGGTTAAAATAGTTCCCCCTGGCATTTGTTTTCCAAAAAGTGTTTTTGTATAATTTTACATAAATGTGGTCCAATATCGGTTAGTGGCATCTAAAGGGTTAACAACGACGCGATTACTTTGTGTGCTTGTCATGATTTATATTGACAGACTTTTGAAAAGTGTAACGAAAAGCCCGACCAAAAACTTTCGCGACAATTATTCACTTCATAGAAAATATAAATACATCAAACTTTCAACTACCTGCCACCCTACAACAACATCAAAAAGCAATCGTTGCGAAAATCATAGCCTGGATTTTAAACCGCAGCACACGGAAGAAAACTTTTGTCTTTTGACTGGAGCCAAACTGAACTGGAAACACGATTAAAAAGGACCAAAAGAACATTCGGCGGCATAAGTGAAAGTAGCAATTTGGTAAATAAACAAGACACCATCGCCACACCACAGCAAGCCGCGACATGCCACGCCACGCAACGTACCGCTACAAAAGGCTTACTTAAGTAAATAACAAAAACACTTAAAGTCACACGCTGGCGTTGTTGGTTGTTGGACAGGCAACGGTCGGCACATCGCTTCGCATCGCATCGTGCTTAGCGCCTAGAAGCCCGCAAGGTGTTTTCGCCAACTTTTCTGAATGTTAAATTTTGTAATTTTGTACGCGCTCGCTTGTTCGCTTGCTCGTTCGCTCGCTTGCTTAGCTTGCTTAGCTTGTGCAAAACTTTTCTTTCGGTTTTTCGTCGTGTTTATTTAATAAGCAAGATCATCAGCAAGCCTTAAAGTATGCCATGCAGCAGCAGCAGCAGTGAGACAAAACAAAAAAACGACGAGTGATTTAAGTGAAGCCTACTTTAGGCGCACGCGACGCACGAAACGAAAATCTCATTTCAAAGTTCGTTAATAGCAAAGTTGCGCTTTTCGTTTTGTTCTCTTTCGTTCTTTTTTTTTTTTTTGAGATTTTTATTTACTTTAAAATTTTGCGCGTTGGCAGTGCAAAAGATTATTAAAAACTTTACGCCAAGTATTACAACAAAAAGAAAAAAAGCGCGAAAAAGGTTCGGGCTAAGGATATGGATTTTCGTTGTATTTGTTGTGTAAATAAAAGCGCCGAATGGATTGGGCGATATTCGCTGTCAATTGTTGGCAATAATTGAAAGTTATTGATTGCGCTGATATTTCCTTTTTATTTGTTTTCATTAATTTGAAAATGTTTTTCTTCTTGTGATGGTTTTTGCTGCTGTTGTTGTTCGGGTTCGGATTCAGTTTCGTGACTCGTGCTTAATAATGCATGCAAAATTTCGTGCGAAAAGTGATTTAAAAGCGCTCAAACTTTTGTTGATTTTTCGGACAGTAGCTGCGGGGGCTTGAGTGCGCCCCGCTGCAGGGTGTGAATTTCAACGGATGTCTTGCTGCTAAGTATTTCAAATGGTTTTTTAATATTTGATGTTATTGTTCGAGCACCGAGGCGACTCACACGAAAAATGGGTTGCCATATTACAGTGCATTTTTGGTTTTTCTCTTTTCATTTTTCTCTGTTTGTGTATTGGTAGCAATTTTATTTATGGCGGCGCATATTTTTTTCGCACTTTGATAAAGGGTAAAAGTGGTGAAAGGATATCGTAAAATTTATTTCGTTTTGTTCAAAAGGATTTTTTGTAAAATCGCCAAAACAAAAATAAATCAACAAAAGGAAAGAAAAGTGAAATTAATTTTCAGCTAAGAAATATTTAATAGAAAATGAAAATTAATACAAATTGTACAATTAGACGAAATCATCCTTTGAAATCGCAAAACGTATTTGTAAGGGAAAAACACATCAGTTATTAAAATTTTAATTAAAAAATGTCCTTACGTTGTAATGACTTTGAAATAAAAATATTTTCTTCACACAAAATAACGCAAGGCGAAAAAGTGTTTTTAATTAAACACTCAAACGTCATTTTTACGAACGCCCGCCCGCTGCCATAATATGTGTACAACAATTTCCGTGCGCTCATGCGCCGCAATATATGCTACGCTTAACAGCCGCCTTAAATTACCACTTTGTAATTTATGATATTTTTCGACTCGACTCGTCTCGTTGTTGCAATTCTCGCCATTTTTTGTTTATAATAAAAAATTATATACAATATATTGTAGGTACATTTTAAACGCTTCAGCTATAAAAGTGTATTGCGCACATACGCACACATGCACACACACGAACACATGTATATATGGCAGCGTAAAAGAGCGAAAAATGTTAAATTGTATCTTTCATAATTTTCACATGAACCTCGCGTATGACAAAAGCCAATGCAAACGGACTCCAGTGTCACAGTTACAGCCCAGCCCAGTACAGCCCCGGCTGCAGTACAAGATCTGCAATATGGCTACAACAACGACAGCAACAAAAAGAAGTATTCGAAATTGACAAAGTGGTTTGGGGTTAATGCAACATAAAAAAGATAAATCGACCAAAAAAAGAGAAAAACAGAAAATAAACGAAAAGGCTTATTACTGCGTAAAAATTTACGCGGCATCTATAAATTTAACATATACAGATGCATAGGGTAAAGTCGGGAAAGCTGGTATTTAGTTATTCTTGGAGAAGAAGAATATTTGAAAAAAAATTAATTAAATATTGAAGTTTAACAAACAAAAAGAAAACTTAAAAGTTTCCAACGATCACGAATTTCGAAAAAATGTGACCTCAAAATTGTATTCATTGCCTTACATAGAAATAATATTTATCAATGACGTCAATTTCCCCTTCCTTACCCTATGCAAAACCAAACACACATGCACTTGTATGTAAGTGTGTGTGTGTGTGTGCGAGCGCGTACTAGCAATAAGCATGATTACCGCGCCTGTTGTCGATGTATATTGGTGAGATACTGCGCCGCGAAGCATGCTTCTTAATCCGCCAACATCAATTTCATTTATGGCTGCAGTAACTGCCGCGCACCGCCACCTCAGTGCAGCCGCGCGACAATATTTTTTTCTCAAATGAAGCAATATGAAGCATACAAATGTGCAAGGATTAAGAGGCAATTTATACATACAGCAAAACGCACGCACACACACACGCAGACATGTGTTAATTCAACTGAAGCGTTAATGCAGCGACGAACGAACATTTATTAAATTATTTTCAACTCATAAATTTTGTCTATGCCAAAAAATTCATGAAATTCTTCTTTTCGTTTTCTTCTTTTTTTCTAACATCAAATAAGAGAGAAATTTTGATGCGTTGTCATTAATTTTTAAAGGGATTTGCATTTTTGTTCCTATGGCAAAATATGTTAAAAAAAAGCGCATGCTTTACTTACGCAAAAATATGAAGAAAAATAAAACCTAATAAAATAATTTTGCAGTGCGCGAATTTAATGAAATAATTAATTAAATTTGATAGCGAAATAAAAAATTCTCTTTTTCGCGAAAAGTGTCACAACACAAACACACACACACTCACACTCATACTTTTATGACAGAGCTTGAGTAAATTTATCGCTGGCATTAAAACGAGCATACAAGCGAACGAGCGCCGCGTAAATGGGTTGAATGCACTTTCACTGTTGACCAAAGCTTCCGAGCAACCAACCAACCAAGCAACCAACCAACCAGCTGGGCATATTCGAAATGCGTCCCAAAGTACGGCAAATATATGAGTCAATTACACTTAAGTGGCATATGTTCGGTTCGGTTCGGTATGATTCGTTTCGGTCATTGGTTCGAGCACTTTTATGACGTGGATATGTTTTTTTTTACGAGAAGGAATTCATACATCGCATACATGAGCCAACCGTGTACATTCATTTATAATTATGCAGGATAGTAACTGAAGGAAATTGTCCAATGTACGAGTATACACAAGTTGATGCATATTTTATGCATTGAAATGAACTAAATACTTTACAATACATTTAAAAAACACTTTGTACTATATGGTAAGCTATGTGTGCTCAAAGCGTATTGGCTGTAAGCTGCCATTTTCAAGTTATCAAACTGAAATTTAGAGGAAAAGCGTTTTTGAGGATTTAAATCAGTTAAATTTATTTAGTTTCGATTTAAACAAACTTAAAACTTTTTGAAGCTTTAAACTTTTTTGAATCAAAAAATTATTGAAAGTTACTCTTTTATAGATTACACCATAAAAAAAGAATGTAAATTTTTGTTTTTACTGTTGAAGATTATATCTTTTGAAAGCTTTGATTGAAAAAATTATTTGTTTTCTAAAGCTAAAATTCCATTTGAAACGAAGCTACACTCAAGATTAAAGCTATTAAAGATTAGCTTTTAGAAACTTCGTTTATAAATGTTTAAAGTTTCTATTTTAATCTTATTCCATATTATACAAACTCAAATTAAGATCGTTCGAAATTAAGAAAGCTATACAATAATTTTCGCTACGCATTGATATGCTTTAAAACTACAACTGAAGAGCTTTCGCAAATTTTAAAACTCTTTTCATTGTTATTAAATAATGCAAAAACTTTTCGCATTTGTAATTTTTACATGTTTAAAGCATCTTAAGATTTATTTACTTACGGTGAGAGCTTGAGAGCTTTTGTCATTTATCGGAAATAGTTTTGCAATTTGTTTAAAATTTTTTTACAAAACTTTAAGAAAGCTTTTTACATTGAGTTATTTAAAACTTTTTCTATTTTAAGAGACAAAATTGCTTTTACATAAGTTCGAATGTTTTTACACAACTTTCGGTTGTTTTAAGATTAATCAAAGTGTTGAATTTTCGCACACCATCAAACATCAAAACTGCAATTCACTGAAAATGTTTAAACTTTTTTATTCTTTTTTCAAATTTCCGTTTGAGCTTGGCTGCAAGCATCTAATCGAATAATCGAACTGACAAATTGTCGCAACAGAGCACTTATAAAACGTTGCAAGTACAGCGTAATATGCAATTTATTTGGGGGCTTAAGGACACTTTTTTCACCATTTTCGATTTGTTATGCTATATGCTTGCAACACGCTTACGCCACAAAATGTTGCTATCATCAAATTTTTATGGAATTTGTTTAGTTTTTTGTTTTTTTTTCTTTTCACTCGGTTAGGTTAAACTTTGTTTAAACCAGTGCAGAATTTTTATCAAAGCTTTTTTATCAAAGTGCCCCCGATTGCGATCTCTTTGCATACGTTTTAATAGAGGGGGCGGAAGCGGGAGCGACGAAAGTGCAAATTAAACTGCAACAGTGGCAACAAACAAGTTGCTGTGGCAAAAACCTCTCACAGTGAAAAAGTTTTTTGTTTTTCCCTTTTTTTTCGTTTTTTTGCTTTTGCCACTTTGCAAATAAATTGACAACAAAATGACCAAAAACCACGCAGCTCCAAAGTAGTTTTAAATATGCATTTTTTTTTCTTCTTTTTTTACTTTATTTGATGCTTTGCTGCTCGGTGACCGCATTAATTTGGCACTACTTTTGGCTAGCTGAGGGGTTCGAGTTCCAAAAATATCAACAACAACAAAATAAAAAATAACTCAAAACTAAGCCAGGCACTTCTTACAATTTTGTTAAGTGTGGCCAACAACCGCTTCAGAAGTCAACTGTGCAGTTTGTGTTGAAGTCGGGCGGATGAGCACGATTTTAAGGTTTTACGCATTTAATGCGCTTCTGTTTTAAATTATATTCTAAAAAAAATTTAAAAAATTTTGTACTAAGATCGATTGGGATGCTTGAGGAGGCGATATTGAAGAAATGCAAAATGAACTCCTTAAAGAAGTGTTAGTACTTGTCATATGAGTTTCTTCGTTTTTAAACAACGTTATACGATTTTCCTAAACTTAAATTTCAAATGACCTTTTCTAAAGGTCCGCGCATTTACTGCTCTCTCACTCGGTTGCTTTCCTCTGGCCAACAATTGTAAAAGATACCTTTGCAACCCAAAGCGCAAACATTCAAAAAGTAGTTTGCATGGCTTTGCAAAATTTTCACACCCTCAGCATATAATTAATCTTAATTTAACGCATGCTTAACAAATTCTATTTAATTAAACGGTCAAGGTTATTTGCCAAGATACCCCCCCCCCCAAACCCAAACACACGCTTTCTATACTCCAACAAAGAGAACACAGTCAGTCCACTGCGACCTTTGGCCGGAATAACATTTCCCAGCAGCGTAATGTAAGTAAGAGTGAAATAAATGTATGTTTGGTATATACATATTTATATATGTATATGTATATATAAATCTCTGTCTGTATATAAAATGAAACTAATAACTACTGCCAAAAGCTATACCAAACTACAAATGGCAACAATGGCACGTTTAGTGTAGGCAATAGTTTGTGTAAGTGTCTTCGGGTGTGTGTGTGTGTGTGTGTAAAAGATCGCAGCAACATTTCCACCCAACAAAAACCGAGGAGCAGCAGCATCAGCAGCGGCAGCGGCAACGAGAAACAAAAGGAAATATTTGAATTACATTTTAAAGAAGATTAATCGCTTCGTATGTGCGAATTGTAGCAAAATTTTAATACATAAGCAATTTGTACTTGTATTAGTTTATGCAAGGTCGTGCTAAGCCATGAGCGACTCACAGTGTTTATTTTGAAGTTTAATAAAAGACGATGATATATTTGCTTAAATATTTTAGTGTTAAAAGAAACTTATTTTTTTATTATTTTTAATTATTACGCGCTTAAAAATATGCTTCAGTTTTTATAAATATAAAGGAAAATATGCTAAATACAATTCCCCACTTGGAAATACACATTTGAAATAATTCTTAAAACATTTTTAATGTTTTTGATATCTTTCTTAAAGCCTATAAGTATGCAATATATTTAAAATATATCTTGATATACAACAAACTGTGCATAAATTCTTACAGCCTTATTGTATGCTAAGAAATTGTATGTGAAGTTTTTGTCTAATAAATAATATAACATTTAATAATACTTTTATGAATGTTTTAATGTTTTTTTTAAGTTCTTTTGGTAAGCACATTTTATGTTGAAATAATTTTTATCAAGTCAAAAATTGTGCTTTAAAACTTTATCACACACATGGAAACTTCGCACACTGTACTTAAAAATGTTGGCCAACCTAAATAAAATAAAACACGTTCACATTTTAGAAATATTCCCGCCAAAAATAAACATTCCGTGCCGTGCCGCAGAGAAATTCCTCTATGCCGCCCTCAAATTCTGTCGCCTACTGTACCTACTTTGTCTTCTGTAGTCTGTCTGTCTGTTTTGCTTTACTTAACTTATTCTTGTTCTTTCTCATGTTCTTAATATTCGAATAGCTTCACTGGAAACTCATTAAGATACGTTCGTTACTTCGCAGTGCTGACAGACAGGATAGGCTGTCCAGTCTTGTACACTGTCAGCGCAAATAGTTCATTTCCTTTTTTAGTACAAAAACAAAATAGAAGAAGCAATGCTGCTCGATAGGAGAAAAACGCATTGGCAGAGTATTGCCAATTATAGAAAAGTATAAAAATCGAATAAAAAGAGAATTGTGAAGGCATTAGTTGGATGCCAAATCAGCGCAACAAACAGTGCAGAAATCAGAGCAGCAAATGCGTGCCTGCCTGTCTGCCGGCCCGCCCGCCCTCAAGCCGCCATCATTTATAACAATTTGAAAACGATAGTCAAGCGATAATTAGCGCAGCGCACATCCGGAAGTCTACATTTGTTTTTCCTTTTTATGTATTCGTCTTTTTTTTCGTATTTTGTAGCAGTTGGCGTTGATCTTAGTAACGCGCGTTTATTGAACTTTTCTATCAAAATTAATGATTTTCTCCATTGAAATGCTTTAAGCTTACTTACAAATTTAATATATCGTAAACACTATTGAATTACTTCTAAAACTACAAATGCACTTAAAAATTCGAAGCCAACACTTGTGCAATTATATTTAAATTACAACAACAAAAGCAACTCAAAGCGCAGCATGTACTTAAAAAATTAATAATTTTATTTTTTACATAATAACTCACACAAGTGCATACACGAGCAGCTTTAGCTTCACTTCAGTATTTAAAACAAACGCATTTAAACGCACCCACACATACTCGCACACACACAATCACATAAAGACACTTATTAAAAATAGCCACGGTTTATATTACTGTTACACACACTCCCGCCCGCAAACATTCGAAATGTTACCATATCGCAAATAATTGACAATGGTGAGTCTCAATTAATTTATTAATTAATTTTAATTATTCGTTGTTTGCTCGAATGTTCTTGCAGTGTCGCTCGTTATTTTAAAGGGTTCCCATATATTTATTTATTGACACCCTGCACTCAAATTTCGAGAAGAATGAAAGTAAGTCGGCGACTAGTTCAATTTGATTACGTTTGGTATAAATACAAATTATTTGAATTTTAAATCATATACCGCCTATAGGAAAAATATCTGTTAACATTCGATTTCTACCTCTCTTACTTTTGCAGGATATTAAGTTTTCGGTGTAGCAAAAAAAAAAATTAATACTCATCAGTATTTTTATGTTATTTTTTTAATTAAATTGTATTATCACTGTCAATGGCGCGCAAATGCTGTCAGCATACTTGAGCGCCAAAGCGAAGTACTTACACAGTTGAATGAAGCATTTGTTTGTCATGGTTGCCAACTGCTTCTCAATTAATTTCATTGCATTTCCACACCGTCATTTAAAGCAATTTAATTTAAATATTATTTTTCTTTCTGCCGGGTACTTTTATGCACTATTGACTTTATTAATTCGCGCCTTAAATAAAAGTCAATACTTTTAAATAAAAATATTATTTTTGAACAAAAAATACTTTAATAAAAATTCTTAAATTTTGAAGCTTAAATTCCACTGCAAATCAGAATATTCGAAAGTATTATATTAAATATAAAACCCTTTCGGACGCCTCAATTAAATTAAATAACTACTCGTAACACTTTATTTTCTATTCAAGCCATATTTATCCAATTACAGTCAACATGCAATTACCACAAACACACACAGACACTCACTCACGCACGCACACACACGGAAATACAGCACCGCGCCACTCCCATCTAACACCTGTTGTTGTCGCTTAGTGTCGTTAGAGCGACTATTGCGGCTGAATGGTATTCCTCTTCTTCTATTTTTTTTAAGAATTTTAACATTTTATGCGATAGCAACAATTAAGCCTCGTAAAAAAGTGCACACCACAACATTCCGGAAGGACAAGTGGCGAAACTGCCACCGAAATGGTTGCAAATTAAAGTAATTATATGGGCTGATAGAGGAGGGCAGCAAAAATTGCAAAGTTAAGCAAATGGAAGGCAAAAAAGCAACGCGTACCACTGACATTAACACTTCCGGCTTATAATCTAGCACGAGGAGGGTCGGTTTTGAAAGCAGCAAAGGAAATGGTAGCTACGTAACCTTGTAAGTGCCGCACCTTGGGTACTCAAATTAGGGTTGCCAATTGGAAGACATAAATGATTAAAAAATAATAATATGTTAAGAGTTGTTTCAATTTTAAATATCGATGCAGTTAAGCTGCGTTATTAAATGAAATTTAAATTCTTTAGAAAATAAATAAATATTCTTGACATATCCATTTTTTTTACAGTAAAAGTACAACCCTGGTTTAAAGTTTGCACCGCTTATGAAAGAATTGCGGCAATAACAGCCAAACCAAACGCTTTTTTAATAGTGCTTAGGGGGAAAATAATAAACTTTGCAACGCGTTTTACGATATGCGAGCACGCACGTGATGCCGACACGCAAAGAAGCAAACATACGTGTGTGTTAGTGTGTGAGTGTGTGTGTTAGTGTGTGAGTGTGTACGCTTACATTATAGTTGCATGTGTTTGTCTTTATGCGCGGTTCAACAGTGTTTTCTCTTAATTAGCGTGTGGCGTTGAAATTCATTATTAATTTGCATACAGAGGAACATTTTTGAAAACAGTTTTTTTTTTCTTTTTTTGGGGCGTGGCTCAACCGAAATTAAATCATTACTTATTTGCATAAAATCTTCGTGTTAGTAAGTTGTTTTTTGTTTGTTTTCATTTAAATTGTTTACCATTTCGCATGAATTTACGCAAAACAACATTTTTGCGCTTAATTTCGCTACAAATCGTTGCCATATTTTCTTTGATTTTCGCTCCGGAATATTTTACCATAATTTCGCTTTTGTTTTCGAAAGCGAATTTCGGAAAATTGAGTCTAAAATCGCTTTTAAATAAGCATCTGCAACAGTCTCTCAATTAAGTACATTCAATTAACGATACAAACACACGCACACACGCACACACGCACACACTTGTATTTTTGAAATTATACACGCGCCGGTTGCTTGCATTCAAAACTAACAACAACACAACAAATCGAAAGACTCCTGGCCGCATTGACAGCACCCCACGCGGCAAGAGCGTAATTAAACCGGACTTTGGCAGAATATTTGCGAATTAAACCGAATTTTACCTGCTGCGTTGAGGCGCTCATTTGCTGGTAAATTGGTACAAATTCTCGGTAGGTAATTATTATTTTTGGTGCTAATGCGCGCACACATCCAAACGTTATTTACAGCTGTTACTGACGTTGCGCCACCGTTTTTGAGCGCCCGACTCTACGAAATTAATTTTATTTTTCGATGACATTAGGAAATGTCAAAAAATTTAAGTTATTTCAATCGGAAATAATTTACACAGTTGAGAGACAGGATGATAAACTGAGTGATCTATATATTGAAAGATTGATAAATTAATAGATTTGTACTTTGACAGATTAATAGATTGATATACTAATATATCGATACATTGTTTATTGATATGATAGATTAATGGATTAATAGATTGATAGATCGATAGATTGGTTCATAGATCAAGAAATTGATGGATTAATAGATTCAAAGATAGAAAGATTGATAAATTTAAAGAATAATAGCTTTACAGATTACTCAGATTGATCTTTCAAGCTATCATTGATAGAGAGTTTCATAGATATATTGATAGCCTGATATATGAATGAACAAATTTCAAATTATTTCGTTCCGCTTCACGCAATTCTTCCTTCAAATAAATATATTCTTTAAACGTCGCAATTGGATTTAAGTTAGTCACCTCCTGCCACACAAGAAAAAAAAACAATTTAAGTTCGTAGAATGGCGTTTTCAAAACACATTCTTTGACACGCTTCCGCAGCGACAATTTACTTTACTTGCGCCGCAAACACTGCAACGTAAACAAAAACAAAAAGCGTATCCGGCAGCGTTTTGCATGTATTTTTCCATTTGTCTGCCCAATTTGACATTTGAAACTTTAACCGCTGCTGCTGTTGAATTTTCTTTTTTGTATTCTCTTTTGCTTTAACTTACGCAAAAGAACTTCTTGAACGCAGCGATGCGTTCGTGTCGGCGCAGCGTAGCAGCGTGTGAGCGTGCGAATGTATAAACGCTGCGCTTTATGCATTTGTCGTTCGAGCGATCGATCGATCGATCGAGCGTTCGTTCGTTCGTTTGCTGCCAGCAAACGCAAATCGAACAAGTGAAATTACCATGTAAATTCAGCAAATTGACAAGCGCAACTTTGCCGCTTTTCCATTTCCCCATTTTGACTTTTTTTCGTTTTTCGCTCGTTCGTATTTTCCCACATGGTTAAGAAGTTTTCTTTTGCGCTTTGCCAGCATTCGGCAGTTCGCAAGCGTGTGCGCGTGATGAAGTGCTTAAAGTTTGAGTTTTGTTTTTTTATTTTTTATTTTTCTCTCGATAATCACAAAAGCAGCAAAAAGTGAAATTCACACGAAACCAAAAAAGAAGCCACAAACAACGACAGGCAAAAAGTGCAACGCTTCAGAGTGGAAATAAAATAAACTCCTGGAACAACAGCGCGTATAAGCAATGCGAATCTATTCGAATTCAAATAGCGAAGACACAAGGACTGGAAATAAATTTGCGATTTGTTACATCTCGATGGTTGAAGTATTTTCTTTTAAAGGCGTCAACAGCAGATTAAGGAAACTTTATATTTCGTACAGAAATTATGAGCTTAGGTCCAGCGTACTGAAGGACCCCCTTAACAATCGATTTAATTTCCTATATTAGATTTATATTTAGCTTTTATTCAAATAGTTGTAAAATTAGCGCATTTGCTTTAAAAAATTGTTCGCTCAATTTGTGCGCGATGTGAAGTAGCGATTAGAAGCGCTTTCAGCTTTTAGTTGTTGGCAATTTTAAAATTCTAAAAATAACGCATAAATAGAAAAGCATTTTAAAAGCTTTTACATTTTTAATAACAAAATAAAATCTATGAAAATTTTAGTAAAACTATAACTAGAGTAAATTTTTCATGACTTTCCAAAAAGCGAACTCAATTAACCACTCTTCTTCTTCCGCCACACACGCTCCCTGCACACGAGCATACTAAAGCAACGCCACACAGTGACGATATTTTAAAATTTTAAAAATTCATTTTTCAGTCAGCGCAGCAACACAGTTGTTACACGCACATACACACACACACACACGCACACACATAAACACAAACTGCTGACTGCGCATTAAAAAACAAACCAGCAAAGCCACGCAACAAATTGCCAATCAAAATTTTGTTAAAAAATTTACAAGTTAAAAAAACACAACAACAACAGCAGCAGCAAAAAAAGAATCCACACAATTCAGCAAACGACAATAAAGAAAAAAAGCTGCCATCAAATATAAAATTGCTTTGAAAATACGCATTCACGCTGGCAATAAATATCGGAGCATCGCTAAAAAAAACAAATTCGACAAATTCGAAATTGTTAACAAGTACGGCGGCCGATGGTTGGGCACAGTGACGAAACTAATTATAAGGCCACTGCCGCATGTAAATTACTGGATTAATATAATCTAATAAAAACGCAGCACTCATTCTTTCAGTTTGAAAGTAAGTCGCTAATTTGTATTGATCTAGTTTATATTTATACTTCCATGCCATATGGCAACTCTTAAAACACTTTCTCATTAAGATTATTTATTTAATTTGTCTCTTTTAAATCTCATTCGAATTCAATTGAACTTATAAATTGTTCGTATGCTGTGAAAATGTATCGTCAATATTGCAGCAAATCTGTGCTAAAGCGCTTAGGTTAGTTTTACAACGGATATTTGTGCATACATACAGACACGGCAGCAGCACATTTTAATATCGCAGCAAGTACAACAATAAAATAACGCGTGCAATTGCAACTTTCAATGCAACAGCAACAGCAGCAGCAACAGTAACAACAACAAAATTGCACTTCAGTTGACAATGATGGCGCGCGCACGATCGTTTTCTGCTCCTAGGTGAAATTATATTGCATTTTTATGTATGTATATATGTATGCGAGCACCACTTCCACAAGTGTATAGGTGTGCTCTATCTACGGATATATGCGTGTGTGTGTGTGTGTGAGTGTCAATGCTGAACTATTCCATTTAATACACAAATTGTTATCTGTCAATTCATTTTATGCTCGTGTTGGCATTTTTAGAAATTTTGTGATTCTTTGTTGTTGTTTCTATTTTCTTTTTGCTTTTTCTATAAAAGTAATATTTGCACTAGTTGTACTTTCTATAGTAACTGTAAATGGTCGTGTTTATTCTGCAATTTTTCGAAATATTGTCATGCAAAACTTCTGAAGTTCATTAGATATACAATTAGTTCTACATTTGATATGATTGTCAATTAATTGATATTGATTGATTGATTGATTGACTCGAGTGTTACATTTTCAGAAGTTTGAACCAAAAATTTCAGGATTCATCATTTCATTGTTATAATGAATTTATATTTTTTGATATCAATTACTCATATAGATATAGATGGATTTTTACTGAGGTTGCCATATTAAAATTGTTTAATTTTAAAGGTATACCTTAACAGGGAAAGCTTTAGGTAAGTTTCTTCTTAAAGTCAAAGAATTGTGGGTGGATAAACGAGTGAGGCACTTAATTGGGAAAACTCTTTTAGGATCGAAAATTTATATATAAAATATTGAAAAAGATAATATCCCCAACAATTGAGTACTTATGCAAAATGTGCACTTGAGAGCGGAGGTACGTAAGCGGGAAATTCTATAGTAAATGTCAGTGCTCCAAGCCTTACAAAAAGATAATAAATTAATTTAAAAGCTTTTTAGTATATGTAAACTCATACTCCACTACTTTACTTTACGTTTGCATAACATTTATTTATAACAATTTAAAATAGCTGCGCAATTGTTAAAAACAAAATTTTATTTAAATAACCTAAAAGTAAAGTACTTAAAATGAATATCTCATTATCAATTTGAGTATAAATCAATTTCTGGCAGCTACACATGCTGCCAGGCGTACGTGATGAGCGCTCGAAAGCACATTTTGATAAACCATCAAAACAACCGCTGGCTGCGCTTCATAAAACTTAACGCTCTTTGTTTAACTTATTTATTTATTTTATTTTTTTTTTCGTTTGTTTGTTGCTGTTTTGTTTTGCAGCTTAAATTGAAAGTTTTTCGCTCAAAAGCCAAAACTAAATATTATCATGGTGGCACTGCTTCGGAGCAGTTTCTGTTGTCTTACTGCTATGTCAGTCAGTTGTGACATTATTCTTTTGCAAGCACGTTAACGTTGAAAAAATCGTATTTTGCCTTCGCGATTCGTTCCTTTGCACTGACAGACAGTCAGAAAGACAGAGAGACGGACAGACAGAGAAGGCGTTAAGCAAAACTTAAGCTGTAACGAAAATGCGAAAAGTTTTGTCGCTTTCGTAGCTTAAAGATAAACTGCACTCAAGTCCCGAGTGCGCGTTGATGGAAATGCACCAAAGCTAAGGTAACACGGAAGCAAACAAAAGCAAACATTTCTGTTGGTATGAGTTATTTCCCAAGGGTGTGTCTGTCTGTCTGTCTGTCGCATGCTAAAGATACCGAGCTTAGTTGTATACGAGTACACGAGTGCATTGCAAATATGGCTAAAATATCATTTTTTGTCAATGTTTTATTCTTTAGTTTGCTACTATTTAAAATAATTTTTTGGCACAAAGCTGAAGTGGCGTATGAGTGATGCAGCATTAATTATATTCACATCGCTCAACCAGTGGTAAAATTAAACAAATTAGTATGTATATAGTTCAAAGTACTTCAAGTTGTTTTCATTGTATGAAATTGTAAAATAAAAAAATATTAGGTATATTAAAAAAAATTCGGTATTCATACCGAATCTGCCAAGAGAAGCAGGAAACGGCTGAACATATTCTTTGCACTTGTCCAGCGGTGGCAAGACGCAGGCATTGAGATTCTCGTTCCAAATCACATAGTAAAAATTACGACCACAATAATTAGAAGATTTATAAATAATCTAGAATTGTATTTGTATGGAAATGAAGCGGCACAATAGATCTTTCAGGTCGCAGTGCTTCCATAGCCTTTTATTTATAATTATATACTTGAAATTAAAATATCAAAATTATTTGTAATACAGCACGACGTATGAGTAACCTTTATTTAGTTCAAACTGCGGTATTTTACAATCCATGAATGCAACAACGCTAAAACTCATTTTCTAACTCTATATCAACATAAACCTGTATATACAATGACTCCCAAGTAAATAAATGGTTACCATTTAAAGTTTAATTTAATCTACAATATTTATTTTTTTCATTATTTAATTTATGTATCTTTAATTGTTCGTCAATCCAAATGCTCAATCTTCATTTTTATCAAATTAGAAAAAGCATTTTCCCTAATTTGTCTTCTATAGTACATTTCGACTTGAGTAACAGCTTGCCGCTAACTCATTAGCGTGTGTCATTTGAGTTTGCCTCCTTTTTCGACATTCTTGGCTGTTGATCAATAAATGAAATTTTTGTCTTTTCGCCATTGTTGTTGTTGTTATTTGTTTTTACTTTTTTTGGGTTTTTGTTTCGCTGTCACTTTGCCATGCCGAAAGAAGTTTTCCACTAATTGGTCGCAATGAATTTTCCAAAAATAAACAAACAATGAGCTTTAACAAAAACAAGAAAAACAAGAACAACATCGACATCAACAATACCAATAAAATGTGGACAACCCACGGTTAGCAGCGCAGCACTACCAGCTAATAACCACAAATTGCGTTCGGCTAATGGGGCGATTTTGTGGCAGCAACGCCAAAACCAAGCACAAAAAATTAATTGGCATTTGCGTTGCGCCGCTTGTTGCTTCCCTCACCACCACCAGCGCCACCACCAGCGCCTCGAAGTTATTTGTGCGAGTTTTAAAAGTTTACATTAAATGCCCATTAGTGATTGAAATTATTCGCAAATAATTTACGAAAATTTTCGAGCATCTAACGATTTAGAAATTAAATAAATTATTACAAATAAATCATATTTGTTGTATTTTAACATCAGTTTAAAATTAAAAACTACTTCAATTTGTACGACATTTATGTGGAAAGGAAAAATACGACAAATCAATCTAATCGAAAGCAGGAGAAAGCGTATGACACTTCCACAAATGCACGGGGACATGCACGCAATCGTCCTTCGTCTTCGTTCTCTGCTTAATACAGTCGCAAAAAATCTACAGTGCTTGCCCATAATAAAATACCACGCAAAATGTTGCATTTAAACGTAATATTAGAATGCTCCATAGCGCCAAAAACGAGTTATTTCGAATTAATCATTTCTACAAAAAATTAATTTTAAAATTTTGATTTGCATTCGAAATAAAATTAGGCAACTATTTCACCACAATTTAATTTAATGTTATGCAAAATTGAAAAATCGTTTTATTATAAACTTAAAAATTACAACTTTTGAGATATGTCGTTGTTATCGCAAGCAAGTCACAGGTTGTTAATATTTCTGCCATGACCTGTTTCTGACGCAATAATTCCGACACTCATAAAACACAATTTGTATTTGACTTGAATTTCACACACATTCATATACAGCTCTAGAATCAGAGTCACACACATATAAACTCACACACACACACACACACAAGAACACGGTTTGGTTTTAGCGGTTTTCGCAGTGAGTGATTTAAACTTAACCTTGCACAAGTACCTAAGCACAGTCGCAGCCAACAACCATATTTGTAAAAGTGTGTATTAGTTCAGAATTTGATGCAGAAAATTGTGAAATGCGAATGCACAAGAGGAAAATGGAAAATATAAAATGGAAATGCAACAGTTTGGCGCACTGCTGCGCTGCACCGCTAACGCACTGGCGCGTGCTTAAGTAAATCTCAGCTAACAAACTGAAAATCCTTGCACGCGACTTAATGTCAGCAATTGCAATTGCCGTGCTGCAACTGCACCAACAACTGCACCAGCTACAGCAGCAACAGAAATTTGTGCACCAACGCTGCAGCGACGACAGCAAATCCGCCAAATGAACAGCAGCCGCCAATGCCGCCGTCGCTGCCGCCTTTGAAAGTGCAAATCATATGAGTGCGTTGTTTTGCGTTGCATTGCATGGCATTGCATTGCGTCGATGTGGTTCGTTTGGTTTTGTGTGTGTGTGTGTGTGTGTGTGTGGGGGGGCATAACCTTCAATATATGCTAGCATCAGCAGTTAACCGCTAAACTGCTGTTTGTGCGCTGCTCGCATTTTCAGCGCGGCGGCTGCTCATACGCTTCGCTTCTTTTCGTTCGTCATTAAAAGCGGCTAATAGAGGAGGGCGCGCGCGCTCGCTCTTACTGTAGCTGCTTATTAAGTAAGCGCCCCCAAAGTGAATGTCAAATGTGATGTGGCAGCGGATGACGCTGGCGATTATGCGACATTGTGCAAGGCGGATTTGTACACTGCAAAGCTCAACTTTAGCGCAGCGTGTGTCGCGCACCGCTCCGCCATGCCTTACTGCATTTTGCTCTGTGTCGTCGTCGTCGGTGTAAGTTGGCGCTGTTTAAAAGTGCGCAAGCTTAAATTGTAAATTGCCGCACACACACACCCACCCACACACAAGCAGAAGCACCAGTTTAAGCAACGACAATATAAGCCGGAATCACTGCGCCAAAATTGTGTCAAGGATGTGTTTGGTGGCTGGCTTCTAAATGCGCAAGCAAAGTGCCACTATTATTTTATTACAATTTGTTTCCATTGTTTTTGTTTATTTTTTAATTATTTGTGTTTTTTCGTTTGTTCGAAAAAGTTAACTTAACTTAAACCTCTCAACATATGAATTCACTATTTTTGTTAGTAATTTACATGGGGAAATATTTGTGAAAGAAATTGTTGTTACAAAGGTCTAACAACAATTTCTTAAAATGTGGCTGACTTAAATAAATACAAACAAATTAATAAATTTGTCTGAATAAAATTTGATTCTGCACAATAAACAATAAAATATTAGATTGTTTATGAGATACATTTTAATTTTTATCATCTTTTCTATGTTTTGATGTGAATAATATGAATGTTTACTTTGTGCGTTACATAACAAACCGATTCCATAACAAATTTAAAAAAGGTTTATTTAACAAGAAGTCTTAAAGCTATACATAGAAAAAAAAATTAAATTACATTTTCTTCCGAAAACCCGAGAGCAACTAACACTGCTATTGCGTTGCATTTGCCTCGAAGAAAAGAAGAAAACTTAAAAATTTAAAAGCAATAAGAAGAAAAGAAAACGAAACGAAAACGAAACAGACACGCAAGAAACTAGCAGCGGAAACGAACCCTCAGCACCCAAAGTCAAACTTATACACTTTGCACTAAAACACACACGTACACGCTCACGCAAACACTACCACAGCCGCATAACCACAACTCGCACCCGCACCCACCCACACACAAACGCACGCACGCACATACACTCACTCACTCACTCGCTAAGAAAGTGCTTGATATTTGTAAGAAGCCAACAAGGATATAGAATTTCAATACCATTGCACAAAAACAACAATGGCAAATATGGCATAAGAAAACGTCTGTATGTCTCTTTATGTGTGTGTGTGTGTAGCACTCGACCCGCCTCGCAAAAGGGTAAGAAAAGTGTTGCATGCGAACGAAAACTGGCAGCACTGGCAAAAGCAAATAAAATCTAATTAAAATTTTTTTTTAATAACCATTCACAGTGTAATTAAAATGGAAAAGGCAAAGGCAAACATTGACACGCACGCAGACACGCACACACACACATACAGTCATAACCTTACTAACACCCACTTAATAACAGACCATGAAATAATTATAAGTTCAAAAAAACAAAATTGCTTAATTATATTAAATAAATTATTTTATTTGTTATGCTTCAAGTAAAGCTTACTTTGGAATGTATTCTAGAAGCGAATTTTTAGGTACTGAGCGTATTCAAATCTTGCATAACGTGTAGATATAAAATTTCACGCACTGTTTCCACAGAATAGCGCTAGTTGAAGCAGTTTTAATATTGCTAAAGAACAATTTTAAAATCTTTGTTCGTCGACGGACGGACGGACGGACGGACGACGACAACGACGGCAACGCCAGCAAATAGAAATCAATTTGGTTTATTGTTATGGCAGTAAAACATGAATTCTGTCGGCGTGTGTGTTACTGTGTGTGTGTGTGTGTTTGCTGGGATGTGCATTAAGGAAATGTTTACAACATCCGCTTTAATATTAAGTAAGTATATAGAAATATATTTACGGGTGTTATTAAGCAGCAATTTCAGCATTAAATCCAGCAGCAAACACAACCGAACAAGCGAACACAATCAATAAAGTAAGCGTAAAATTAAGCTGTTTGATAATTTGTGAGTAATTTCGTTTGGCGCTAAGAGTTACTCGTAATACTCGTATTTAAGTAGTTTATTATGTGGTGTGGGTGAAAATTATATTTTCATTGGAAAATAATTGAGAGCAAGTGAAATGCTCATTCTCAAACAAATCCTTTATATTACATTTTTGTTGCCAGTTATTTGAACAATTATTCAAATGCGAAGTAAATGTTCTTAGAGATTTTAATGCGTAATTATACTCGTGTATAAATAAAGGAAGGTAAATTAAAGACATAAAAAAGAGAACTATTAATAGTCAATATCTTTAGAATCTTTTGAGAAAACTTCGTTTGCTTAAATGCGATTGCAGCCATAATGACGAGCTCAAAAAGCATTGGTAACTAAAACTGATATGCTTTTGCGAGGAAAAAATGTTGAAAAAATTCATCTAATTATAAAATGAAACTCAGTGTTAAATGAAATCGAAACTTCCTTTGAAAATCAATTCCACAGACAAAGTGTCTGGATTGTCATAACAAGCGCTCGCACGCATTGTTTATGACCACACTTGGTGACGCTGGTGTCACTTTGTCATATCAATAAATTTAAGCAGCGATTGTACTTCTGACACCGCACACAAATTTTCCTTAAATCGGTAATAACTAGATCGCAAGTTTATAACCTCATTTCAAGTTTTAGTGTGTGCCAATTTATATTTGCACATTGCTATTTATATGCATACATACAAACATACATACGGAAATGTATAAATTTGCATTATCAGCTTATTGCGTGATTTCTGTATGAATGTATGTACATATGTATGTATATTTTTGTGACATATTTCCACTGCCGTAAAAGTAAAAAACAATAAATTTTATGTGCGCAACTAAGTGCGACGTTATGCGGTGCGTATGAGTAACATTTATTATACGCAGCAGAAGACATTTTTAGCTTAACTACCGAAATATATTTGAAGCATTTAAATGTCACTTCATTAAGCAATTGTGGAAGCACGTCTGTGCGAGTTTAAATATGCAAACAATTTATAGACACCTGCTGAGTAAAATAACTTTCGAACAAATCAAGCAAAAATTATAAATGTAAAATTAACAATTTATTTAAATTTACTTACATTTGAAATTCCGCTTCTGTGCAGCATGCCAACAGCTGCTGATGTTATTTCTGAGGAAAGTAATCATAGTAGGTTGTTTATCAAATAATCCTTATTCTTGCTTTTGGATCTCGGTCAGGCATCTTTTTTCCACGACATCACCAGGATCAAGATGCAATTTTACTTTCGAGAACAAACGAAGTCTCAAAATAAAAGTCCAAGTGCGAGATCAAAACAGGAAATTTAAGAATTATCATCAAATGCGAGAGTCTTCCGAGAATCTCGGTTAATTATAGATAGACTCTTCTCGGTATTCCAAAAATCTTTTTTTTTAAGAATTTGACTGATTTGTCTTGATTTTTGCGATAATCTTGACTACACTGTGCCCTCGACAAACTGATTAGATTCTGGAGCCACTAAAAATGTAAATAAATAAAAAAAATAATAAATTTTAAATGAAATATAAATTTAAAATATTTCAAAATAAATTTGATTTTTTTAATTTATTATCAAAATGTGGTAATTTCAATTGAAAAGTGTGAATTTACACACATGAAGTTTCTACAAATTTAAAGGGGATTAAGATTTGGTTTGAACAAATTGTGAACTTTTGTTATACAATATTTAAAGTTTTTTTATATAAGTGCACAATTTGTAAAATCTCCATTTGTGTAAATTTACACTTCAATTCAATTGAAATGTACGTACATAATTTTATGCTATGCCTCCGTTTTGTAATTATTTACAGCTGAAAATATGTTTCCATAGAAAATAAAAGTGGTGCGCAATTTTCGAACGTTGCATTTTATAATTCACATAAAATCACAAAAACATTTGAATTCCGAAATCAACATATGCAAAAACTTTCGAACGCATTCGACTGTCACATCACGTCACATCACATCATAATCGCAAGCAACAGCGTTATAAGAGCTGAAGAAGCAGCAGCAGCAACAGCAGTTACTGCTGACGACGACGGCGACAATAAATTAAATATTCAATATTCCGGCAGCGGCAGCAGCAGCAGCAACAGTAGAAATCAATTGAAAAATCAAATTGAATTGCATTCCGCTTGACTGACTGCCAAACTGGAATATGTATCAGATGTGACGATATGATGCGATGCGTTGTGATGTGATGCGATGCGATGTGATGCGAAGTCGCCAATGCCAGCTGGAATGTGAGTACGTTTGAACAGTATTTACCAAAGATTCATACAGCAGTCGACAAACATACAAACACATACAATCACATCATATATAAACTCAGTATAAATCACGTCCAAGTTAATGAATGTCAAATGCAGGTGAAGCATAGAGACGCGCGGCATGGCAAGAGGCAAGTTGCAGGCCAACATGTGCCTTTGAAAAGAAAGTGAGTTCAAATCAGTCGTCGGTATCGAATCATCGGCGGCTGAATTGAATGAGCTACTTAACTGCTGCTGCTGCTACTGCTGCAGCTTACTGAAGCGTCAGACATTTCAATGCGTCTGTAACGTCTGTTACAATGTCTGTATAACGCACGGATGCTATCTCGGCTTGAGCACAGGAAGTTCAATTTCATTTTGCGATGCGTATGAATAAACATACAAACAAACACACATACAATGTATGAGTTGGCATTTGGCATGAGGTAAATAATTTTCGATTTTCTATAATTTCCGACACAAACAACAGCAGCAGCGAAAAGATTTATATAGCTTAAGGATCTGTTATCCTATTAGAATGTTTTTGTTGTTTTCTGTGCCTAGTATTTGGCCCAATTTATATTTACTTGATGTTAAGCTCAGGTATTTTTGAGAACATGCCAAAATATACACAGCAGAAAATTTTATCAGCGTTGAAGAGTTTAGCAGAGCTGTAAGCTTAGCAATCTTCTTTTGGTCTAATTAATTTATCGTTGAAGTTCTGTGAAGTATTTTCACAACAAAGAAGTATTTACTTTGGAGTCTTAGTACAGCATTTTATTTATATTTTTGCCTGATCCCGATTTAATTGAATTCCTTTGGCATATAAATTTGTGTTGTTTTATTTTTTTATTCTACTCGACTATTGTTTGTGGTGGTAAGCCATGGAAAGCCTTGATTACTTGCCAATTTGGCAGTGATTACTTTTACTTTTATGTTTGTTGCATTAAGTCCTGCTGACTTTATTGCAGCATGAATTTTTATTGAATATTATTATATGAATTTTTTATGGTTTCGGTTTATATACACACATATTTTGTGTACGTTGTTGTACGTTGTTGCGGCGTTATGAACTTTTTGATTGTGCTTGAGCAAACATTTGATGCAGATGATTGTTTTGTATCTGCGTATTGGTAAATTACACACACAATGAAATTTTATTGTGTTCGCAATGCGAATTTGTTAATTAAAAAAATTAAATAGTTTGCAAAAGACCCGGCATAAAAGGTCATTTGTTCACTTACAAAAGAATCCAGCCCACACAAACGAATTTTTATTAATAATAATAAACTACTCGAAAAAATTTAAACAAACAAATAAGCAATTTGAACGTTAAACAATAAAAACGAATCCAATAATTAAAAAAAATAAAAACCTTTGTTAAATTTAAAATATTTGTAATATACTCGAAAATCACGAAAAAATTATTTCAAACTGAAATAACTCAATTCCTTTGCGATCTTAGCCAAACCAAGCTTAACTTCGGTTGCCAAAAGTTAAAACAATATGTCGAGCCAAACAAGTTTAAATTGCCACTCACCTCCGCGTGGCTCCCCATACTAATTACACCTTCGAAACTCAAGTCAAGTCAGCAGCACAATCCGTTAAAGCTGCTGGCGTGCAACTTTCAAAGCCCCACAACAACAACTTCATCACTCAGCGTATTTAGATGCTTCCAAACAAAAGTGACGTTCTTCAGGTTTTGGCCAATGCAATACTCAAAACTTCACATGCAACTTTGGAAGCGGGGGTGGAGAGCATGAGGCACATGCGAGCGTTGAAGTTGACACTAAAACTTTGCATAAATTTGGGCGCTTAACATAAGCACAAGCGCAAAGACAGCTGTTTGCCTTTGTGTGTGTGTGTTTGTGTTAGTGTTTCTGTGTGTTAGTCTCTGCGGGAAATGTGGCGCAATCAAGAACGTATTTAGAGCTAAGCGTAGCAAAAATCTCCTTTTTTTATTGGAATAGTTGTTAAATTACAAATATTATGATATTATTTAATTATAAACAATGAATAAGGAAAATTTAAATTAATTAAATAATTTAATTTTACACAATTGAGTCAGTTCGAAATTTTTTAAAGAAATCAAAATATTTTCAGTTTGTCTTTTATAAGCAATATTTGATTTATTAGTTTATAATTTTCTCAATTTTTACGGTATAAAATAAACCGACTACTTATAAACTTTTTGCGCCATGCATGTTTGTATGTATGTTTCTATGTATAAACTGTTCCTGTTGTAATGTGTGTTTTTTTTTAGCTACGCTGGTTAAAAGCGCAGCGACTATAAATATTTACATTCCTTTGTAAACTTCCGTATGTCTGTACGTATGTACGTGTGTGTCTATGTAGTTGTGTGTGTTTTTGTTTCTGGTGTCACTGTTTACACCTGTGCAACACTTTTAAGACTTTTCTTTCTTAGCTTCTTTTTTGCGCTACCGTCGCACACATGCAAACAATATACAATTTAAATTAAATTATGCTTTCCAACTAATTGTGAGCAAAGTTTAAGTGTTTTTCTGTCTATGTCTGCATGCGGCTTTATATATGTAAATGTGTGTATGTGTGTGTAGCACACGTATGCCATACAACTTCCTTGCAAAGTGTGTGCGTCGCTGCGTGCGGCAAATGTTAAAAAGTTGTCTTGGGAAAAACTTTTGATTGTAATTGAATTTTAGAAAATCTGGTTTTGCCATATTTTTTGGCGAATAAGATTTTAATTTTGGCTACAACGCACACATTAAAACTTTTCATTCATGCTAAGACTTTAATTTTTTTAATACGTTAAAAAGCGAATTTTAAGTGTTTGGAAACTTTAACAAAAACTTTTTTTTAATTGCTCATACGTCCAGGAGTGCTTAAAGGAATATGTAACAAATTTCTGATAAAAAAAATGTTTCTTAATTTCAAAATATACCCTACACCCCGTCCTAAACAATGACGCCTTTATTTAACTGGTTATTTTAATTTTTATCATATTTTGCTATATTACACGTACAAAAAAAAACACTTTACAACGACAACAACAACAGCTGAAATTGTGCACTAACAACATGACAGTTTGCGTTTATGTGTGCATGTGTTGGCGTTGATATATTTATAATGCAGTCGTTTCAACTCCGCCATACCAACACTACTACCAGTACATAGTACTGTTTCCTCCCTCCCACCACTATACATACACCAACAGTCGCTTCGTACGCTAATCCACAAGCGCAATGCTAACGTTTCTAGCGTAAGATTTCCGGCAGTAGTAAAATGTTGCTGCTGCTGCTTCTTCTTTATTTTTTATTGTATAGTTTTCTACTTTGTTTTGGTATTTTAATTCCGCGCACCACACACTTACTCATACACACATACTCGTACACACACTCATGCAAATCTTTAGACTTTTTCCAACTCATATTGGCCATTCAAATGTCACAAATTTATATTCGTAACTTAACAGTTCGCTTCATTTTATGGAGATTATCCACTCCTTACATATAATAAAAAACAACAAATGAGACCCACCCTATTGTTTCAAAAATTTGTTCAGCTGTTCCCAAGCAAAACAGAAAAATATCTCCAATGATTCTCAAGATATCGTGTTACCAAGAAATCAGTTTCTTTGTAATAATGGGCGTGATCTTGGCCGAATTGGTTTCAAAATCTAATCAATTCGAAAAAATGTTAAGTACAATTTTTAGTTTTTAAAATTTTAGTATATATATTTTTTTTTTAAAGGACCTAAAATGGCTGCATACGAGTATGTGCGACAGACATTGCGACAGACCGACATAAGCGCTTTTGCTGTCGTTTGCCATTTTTATATTCAAAATCTATGGCGTTTGTCGCGACACATGACAGGCGTTTAGCTGTGCAAAAATGCCATGTGTGTGCATATCTACGTATGTATGTGTGCGTCTGTTCGTTAGTATATGTGTCTACGTGTGTGTGAAATATTGTGCTGCCACTTTTTTCATTACTTTGATAGCGTTTTCAAAAAAGAATCCCGCAAAAAAGTTATGATAAAAAAATGAAAATTTGCGTGTACGGTTTTGTTGCTGGCAAAAGTGTTTAACAAAATGTCACACACTGTCAAAAATTATTGTTGTCATTTTTGTTCTCGTTGTTGCTGTCGTTGTTGTTGTCGTTGTTGTTGCCGTCGCCTCATAGTCTTTATGCAAATTGCTACCAGTAAGCTGTTGTGTTCTTTTTGTTGTTTTTGCATTTGTGTGTGTTACTTTCGCTTTTGTTTTGTTTTATTTTTTGTTTTTCTACTGCTATGGTTGTTCTTAATGTTGTTGTTGTGTTGTTTATATTTTTTTATGGAACATGTTCCTTTTTCATTGCTGCTATGTGAATTTATTTCTTGTGTGTGTGTATGTTAAAACCGGATGCGGAAATAAATAAGCGCAGGAAGTAACGCGGAAACAAGGCGATTTAAATTACAAAAAAAAATGGAGAAAAGAAGAAAACTTCTTTTACAAAAAACTACTATAAAATAACAAGCAACTTTCAACCAACTACACTGGGGACAACTTAAATTTGTCAACTCATTTTTAAATATAAATAAAAATTAATAAAAAGATAATGAAAATGTGACCAAAATTCAAATGAAGACATTTCAAATTTCTTGGAAAACATATTTTGAATTAAACAGAATTAATATTTTATTTTTTATTACGCACAATTTATAAAAAAAAAAATCAGTCTAAAAGCAGCTACATTGAATTTGTATTACATCTATTAATAGCAACAAAAGAACTCACAGATAAAAATAAATATGAAATCTACATAAAAACAGGAAATTAAGTTCTGACAGCTTTTATTGCACTCACACCATCAACTACAACAACATGACCGCAACAACAACAATTAATGACAGCTCTTTTAGTGCGCTGCACACATAAAAAAAAACCAGAATAAACTTACATGACGCACACGCACACAGTCAAATATGTGGTCGTGGCAGTATTGCCATGTTTTCGCAAAGTAATTTCCATAAAACCATAAAAATCGAAAATTGTTGCCACGCCCCGTAAATCGAGCGCAGCACAAGAATAATAAAAATCGCTGATAAGACAAACGGACACACGACACACAACACACACAAACTACACACACACATAACAAAGCAAAGGCAAATGCCGAAAATGTAGCACTTTCTTGCGTTAGCGTTTGCATTTGCTGCTCCTAAAAGTAGACTACATAAATTTTATTGCTGCACTATTTGCGAGTTCAACATTCGCAGCAAAGCAAAAACAACCTCCAACAGCGAGCAGCAGCGAAAAAAAGCAACAACAACATCAAATAGCAGCAACTAAAAATAGCTACGCAATGGCAATAAAAGAAGAAGCAAAGAAGTAAGATGCAAAAAAAAAATTTATGACATGAAAATCGAAAATATTGCTCAGACGCCAAAAAGCAAGCACTGCGCTGAGTTTAATTGAAACATGATTTATTTAAGAGCACACTTTGCGGCGCACGGCAGCAGTCGTATTCTTGTAGTATGCCAATATGGCCCACTAACTTAACACACATAAACACACAAGCACATAAAAATAACTACTCTAGACTGGTTTTGGAAACCTATATTTATGTATATATGCAAATATATTATAATTAACATAAACCTGACTATGTACATAGAAATACGAGCACATATTACTGTAACTGTCTTTGATTTCGCTATATACAAATAAAATGGCAAAAAGTTAAAGAAGAATTTCTTTAGAGGTAACCCTTAAAACCGCTCTAATAAACTCGTATAAATTATCTTGGCTTTTACAAATTTTTTTTTTTTTTTTCATACTTTTCGCAACTTTTGCCACGAAGCAATTTCGTGTGGCACTATGTTATCCTAGCTGCAACAGCAATAGACTGTCCGACAGACTGTCCGACCGACAGACAGATGGACAGACAGATGGATAGTCGCATCGACGAATAGACAAGCAGCCGATATGGTCAGTGGCTTGGAAATTGACCAAAATGTTTTAAGTCTATTTGCTATGCGCGCACGCGAGCCAAAAGACAACCGACCACGAGCAGATTTCGACGAGGCAGGCCGCCCTGTTGAAATGTTGCTTCTCTGTTGGCTATCGTTTCTGCTTCTTTTCTTTTCTTTTCATTCTTCTATGTATTTTTAATAATTTTTTTTTATTTTTTTTCGTTTTTGCTTTTGCTTTTCTTTTCGACTGCGTCCGACATCTTGTTAAGCACTTTTCAAGTGAAGAACTTTTCTAGAGCTACTCTTATCGATCTTGATTTCGACTTTTCATCTGCTTCTTCTTCTTATTTTGCAACGTTTTCGTCGTTCGTTATTGGCTATTTTGGTACTGTTGTTGTTGTTTTCTCTTTTGCCTTGTTTTTTTTTAATGGAGAATTGTTGTTGTTTCCGCCGGTCTGCATAGTTTTGTCCTTGTTCGGTGCTCCTGCTGGTTCGGACTGGCCTGGCCCGGCCTGGCCTTTTGTGTGTGTTTAGGTAATTATCCTGTATCTTTATCTGTACGTGTGTATGTGTGTCTGTGTGTTAATGTGTATTTGTAAATGATAAGCTTGTTTTATTGCCAAATCAGATAAATCGCCATGATGTCTCGTTTGACATTATTTTTCTTTTCTCTTTTATATTCTTTCGTTTTTGTTGCATTGTGTTTGTTTTTCTTCTTCTTGTTTTTTTTTTGGGTAACTTTACACTTTAATTGCCTGTCAACTTCAAACAAAACAGAACCGACAAAAAATCAGCAGCAAGCAAATACAAAAGTTGTGAGGACGTCACTTGCTGCTTTGGACAGCGACACCTTTTGTTACTCTGTTCCATTCTTCTCTGTTGAGTTATTTGTTTATTTATGGTCTGGTGTGTTGTTTGACTAATTGTTTCTTTTCCATTGTCTAGCTAATAAAATTGGCATTTGAAAATTCGATAATATTTTTTAATTCTTAATAAATGTATTTTTAATTCATTTTTGTCATCAACTCTTTGGATAGTTATTATAACAAATATTTTGTTATCAATTTAATTACATAATATTTTAAAATCTCGACTTGAAATAGCATTTCCCAAATTAGAACTATAATTTTAATAATATTTAGATTTCATACTTGAGTTTCGCTGTGGCGTCATATTTACTAACGTGCGTCATACTCGTATTTTCATATACATATTTACATATAATTGGTTTCAACAAACTTTTTTGCTATTTGATTATAATTTTCATACAGATTATAACTCGATTGAGTTTTTCGTTTATCCATTCGCCACAGTCGAAACTAGATCTATCATACTTTCGCAAAAGGCCTTGCCTACTTTTAATTGCATTTCCACAAGTAACCGAAGCTTGAGCACAAATTAAAACCAATTTCAAGCGATATTCGGGCAAGGCGAACTTTCTCTAATGACAACTTAAAGTAATGCCAGACATTTTCGTAAAAATTATGACACAAATCTACTTGAGCTTAACACAGAGCAGAACAAACAACAATAACAACAAGAAAAACAACAAAAAAGTGTTGTCACTTGTCGAAAATTTTCCCCAACGGACTTATAAACACAAAATTACACTTACTTTTGCTACTTTATCTTCTGCCTTTTCATCTAGGGCCGCTTGTAAGACACATACGAACAGAACAGAACTGAACTGAACCGAAGAGCCCATGTGAAATCTGTGAAAAGTGTAGCATGCTTTTGGGTGCACAAGAAACTTTCACACATAATTTCTGTAAATTAAAGTCGGGTTTTTAAGTTCTTTGCCGCAAAATGTAAGAAAGGGCACAAGTACAAGACGTTTGTGTGCGTGTCTGTGTGTGTGCATGTTGACATTTATGTCCGTATATGTGTGTGTGTGTGTTTGTAGATTTTTCTGTATAATTTTTGGGCATATTGAAGTGTCTCGAAGGCATTAAAAACTTTAAATGGGAAACAGTTTTCATTTCTGCTCATTTATGCACACTTACAGAAGTTCTTTGCTTTGTCTGTGTTTCTGTACATATACTTACACATATGCATCATGTATTTATTCATGTGTGTGTGTGTTTAAGTCTTGTGGTTTTTTGGGTTTTGGTGTGTGTTTGGTGTTTGATAAGTTAATGTCCCCGACGCAACTTTATTGCCTTGTTTTTCTTGTTTTTTGACCAAGTTTTCTGCTTGTTGACAATTTCCAAAATGTCCTTTTTAAGTATAAAAATAGTTTTTCGGTTCTTTTTTTGTTTGTCTATTTGTTATACAAAACATATTTGGGCGCATACTCAAGAGGGTAGCCGAAGTGGACGGGGGCGCTGTTGTGTGTCAGCAGGAGCAATTACGCATAATTTACAAGTGAAATTTATGACATAAGTGCGTGAATGTATGCCACAAACAAAAGCAATGATAACGTCCGTTAGTGCGTTACTTAGTGGGTTCAATACACTTTGCCTGTTCGTCTGCATGTCTGTATTTGCATGTTATTTTTTAACGTACATACGTATGTATGTATGTGTCAGTGTCATTTAATGAAAATTTATTGCTATTAGTTGAAGTGAAATGTTTTTCCCACAAAATTCGTTTTTAAATCGCAGCGAAAAAATGTTTAAAACCATTTTGCGGAAGTATTTATTTGAATAATTCATTCAAATTATGAATTATTGGGTTAATCGTTTTTTATTATTATAAATACAAAATACTTATTTGAATTAAAAATTTTTTTGAATTGTTCGTAGGGACAAAGTTTCAACAAAATTGAAAATGAATTAAATTTTAACAGGCGAAAATATCAATTTAACAAACTAAATAAATTTGAAACATTTCCCTCATCGTGTCTTTAAGAGTTAATGCCTTAAATCCCAGCAACTATAAACGAGCAACACTTTCGGCAATGCGCTCAACACTTGCGCCACCACGCATTCACTCAAACCACTACAGCAATAACATCAAACAGCACAATGACAGTAATTAAATGCGTCACAGTTGTTGTCGACGACGACGAAGACGACGATGATGATGATGAGGATGAAGACATGAACCAGATGAGTATCTCACTCCAAGCTGCTATGATGAATTAATCTATGCAACCCTTCATTTCCCACACACACGTACACGCACACACACAGAATATGCCACGCCCCACATGCCAAATATTTGTAATTTCGTTAAGAAGTTTTACGCAAAATGGCGAAAAGAAAAACTATTGCTACATTTTGTCATTTTGTCAATTGAGCATTACTTCAATCAGTTGCGCCACGAAAGAGTCGATTGAATTTGTTTCTGCTGCCACCGTCAGTTTGCTGCTGTTTCTTGTTATTGTTGGAGTTGTTGTTGTTTTTGTTGTTCTGTGTTGGTATTTGTCAAACAAGGCTTTAATTACGCAAAGCATATAATCCAACGCAAGAAGCAGTGTCAACATATCATCCGATGGAGCAAAGAGAGAAAAGGGCGAGGAACATGCGAACGAGCGCACAGCATAATTGCTGAGGAAGCGGAAACCGTTGCGAACGAATGAACTAAATTCACTCACTGTCACCGAACGTGATGTTTTGTCACTTGGCATCTATGCACAAAGGTACCTTGCACAGTGCGGGATTAACTAAAGCACTCGAAAGGGTAATTCGAACTAAACGAATTTTACTTTTAACATTTTCGTGTTGCAATTCAAGTTATAAAAATGTAAATTTTTTAAATATTTCAATCAATTTTAAAAAGATTTAACTCATTATTTTTTAACCTTAAGTTGGACTTTGTAGAATGATTTTAAATAAAATAACATTTTATATGATGACAAATTTAACTAAACTTCGATTCGATCACAAATCTGGTTTACAACCGTTTTAGAACTGTTTCCTATTTCAATATCATTCCAGGATATTGAGTCCTCTTAAAAAAAAACTTAAATACTTGTTGAATTTGAGGCCGAAACTGCGGAGGAGTACGTGCTTGTGTGAAGTATAAATGTCACCATAAAGTTACGTGGGAAAGGACAAGGACCCACACAGATGTGCAATGCATCTGCATGATTGTGCGTTGCCGGAACAAATTAAAACATTAAAGCACATTTTTTAAACTCTTTAAAAGAAACTTTTAAAATAAATTTTTAAATTTTTTGCTGGCTTTTGCGTTTGCAACAAAGCCAAAACAAAGACTAAAGCAGAAATAAAAAAAATACAAATAAAAACAACGCAAAAACTGAAACAGAAATCGTTACCGACAAGCGACGACAATTCCGCAATTTAGTGCCATTTGCCGCATCCGGCGGAAGTCAGTTTATCATGCTTACAGGTCACTGTACCACCGCAGCCAAACGCGACAACGAGCGGCGCAAAGCAGAGCAGCAACTATATTCAACATTCAAATAGTTGCTGGCGCTGTTGTTGTTGTTTTTGCTGCTGCTGCTGCTGCTATTCGCATCGGTCGGCACAAGTGCGCCGCTCTCTTTTCGCTTTTTTTTTATTTTTACTTTCTTCTCAATTTTTTGTGCACTTTTTTGAGCAACTAAAATCCGACACTTACGAGGTTTAAGTTCATTTTTCGCCGGATTTATGCGCAAACGACAAAAGCGCACAAAAGGAAACAATGTTAACAACAACTACAACAACGACAACAACGACAACAACGACAACAACGACAACAACAACAACAATGGCGGCATGTTCTGGCGCGCCGACATTTTCACATCATGCGCAAAAATAAAACAAACAAAGTAAATACAAAACTAAACAAACTCAAAATTTATACATAGAAGTATTTTTTGTTTGTTTGTTTGTTTGTTTGTTGTTGTTGAAATACTCGCACAAAACAGTAAACACTCATTGTCGGCTAATGCCAATATCTGCGCGTGTTTGTCAAATTAGGCTGGTTTTAAAAAAATAATCACTATTTTTTTTAAGTATTCTCCAGCATGAATTTAAAAATAAAAAAAATAAATAATATTTGCAAATTCAATTTAAATATCATATATAAAACATTATACCTAAAACCAGTCTAGTGAATGGCATCTACACATACACACATACGAGTTCGTATGTATGCGCGTTGGCAATAGTTTTAGACAAGGTTTTCGCTTCATAGTTTTTTCTATATATTTTAAACAAAAGTGTTTGCAGTAGTCGTAGTAAAAAAAGGAAGAGTATCTCTGCGCATAAAGAGATATAAGCGGATTTGGGGTTTTACTTCGTTCATTTTTACAGTTTTTGATTTTTTTTACTTATTTCTGTTTTTGCTTAGAGGAAATAATTTACGCATGCTTTTAAGGCGAACGCTCCTGGATGAAACATTAATTTGGGGATTGGGAACAGAAAACCTTTTGTTTGGGCAAAAGTTTCGTCTTGGTGCCTCTGCAATGTGTGACCCAGTTTTGGGTGTCCATTTCGGAGACTGCGAGATTATGTTATATTTTTTTAAGATTTTAATGAAATTACTAAATAAACCAATTGACCAAATTTCGTTTCCCATTTGTTTAGACCATTTTTAGCCAAAGAATAAAATCTAAATTTCAAATTAGTTATAATTTATTGAAAGTTATATAATACATATAAAAAATATTAACTCTTGTCTTTGTAGATAGCGAAACTTTAACTAAAATTTATCTCAAAGAGTCCTAACCTAGATATTTAAATAGCAGTTAAATATTAACTCCAGATTTCAAACTTTACTTATGATAAACTTCCGGTTAGGTTCTTTTTAAAATTTAAATCAAAACCAAATTTAAATATTAAAAACAAAACTTTTCGCTAAATAAAAACAACTTCTTTCATGACGTTTCACAAATTTCCGAAAACTATCAAACTTTTGCGTTTTCATTCAAACACTGAAATAAATTTGCCTCGCAAAAATTTTAACCACTCGCCCCACCCCCACTTGACTGTTGCGACCACACAAACGCAATTAGTTCAATGTGAGAATTTTCGGAAAATTTTTGGAATTTTCATTTAATATCGCCTCGAATTTACAATTTTCCTCTTGCTGGATAAAAGTTGCAGTTCAAATAAAAAGTTTTCTCACAATTATTCTAATTACACAATTAGAAGCGCAGCACAACGTAAACATTACAACACCAAAAGTTTGCACACACACACGCAAACAAACCAACACACATACAGCAAAATAAACATGCATATGCATAAGCCGCCACAAACTTTGATAAACTATGATAAACTGAGTTTTTGGCAACCCACAACGACGAAAATGGCAACACTAACACAAGCAAATAAACAAACAAACAAACAAACAAGTTGGAAAAAAACCGAAACGACGACGAGACGACTTACTTCACTTTTAATTAAAACGCTGCGCGTGAGTGCGCAATATTTGCGTTAAGCAAATTAAATGCGAAAACGCCAACAAAAATGAAAGCCCCTTTTTTGTTGTTGTTGTTGTTTTATTTTTATTTTATGTTTTCCCTTTTGTAGCAATTCAAATGCGAACAAGGAGCAACGAAAGTTTGCCCGCACACAACTCCCGACGCTCCCGACTCTGCGAGTGACCTTTTGTGCAGTTTTCAATGAAATAAATTTTGTATTTTCGTATTTTCGCATTTTCACATTTTCGCATTTTGTATTTTTTTGTTGCATATAATAAACTCATCAGTTGCAGCATTTCGTTACGTTGGATGAATTTGATTAATGGTCAAGAAATTAAGCAGCGCACAACATCAACGCCATCTGCTGGCGCTCTGAGCTCTGAGGGTACCGCCCGCCAGATCCGTACGGATGGCAGGCCGCATTGTGCATTACGCATACGCCATGTTGTGCGGGCGGCTTAAAGGGATACATACGTATGTATTAAAATTTATTTACACGTTGTTTGGGGTATCAAAGGTCAAGGTCGAATTCAATTTATGTTTAAGAAAAGCGTTGAGTAGAAATTGCAAACATAACTTTAGCTTAATGATAGAATTACAAATATTTGTTTATATATAAAAATGTGGTCCGATAAGTACTAGCCTAATCGGCCGATATATTCCTACTTTGTAGACCAAGAGAAAAGGTATTTTTCAGACGGTTTAAAGAAGTTGGAGCAGCGCTGGGTCAAGTGTATCGAGCTAAAATGAGACTATGTTGAGAAAAAAACAGCCACTTTTCTGAAATTTTCGTTTTTCCGAAAGAAATTCAAATAACACATTTCTACAAAAATAACATATGTTGAATTTGAAAGGTTCATCTGGTATTATTCGAGCTTGTTCGAACTGTGTCGTCACTATAATTTTTGTTTAATAAATTGTTTGAGTCCATAGCACATTTTTTCAGTATGCAAACCTGAAGCGCTTAACTTTAAGTTTCTTGTATAAGTTGAATGAACTTTTTATTTTGATTTAAAAAAAAAACATGTTTATTTCTCCATACTCCACTCAATTACAAAAATTAAATGTTCAAACATTTACAGAAAAAAAAGAAACTTTTAAAATTTCAATTAAACTTTTTCGCCTTGAGCATCGTTAAAATATTTAAAAATCCAAATAAATGCAAAGCAAACTTTCATATTTTTCCCATTTTTTTTACATGTCTCTCCGCTGCTGCTGTTGCTGTTGATGTCTGCACTGCAGCAGTCGCAGTCGTCAGTCGTAGTCGTCAAAACTCATCAACGAAATCACTGAACAAATAAATATTGGCCGGGACCACATCAAGCGAGGCGAAGCGAGGCCAGCCCAAAAACGAAAAGTTGTGCAAATGCGTCGGAATAAACGCTACGTAACGCATGTGTCTGTGTTTGTGTGTATGCGTAAGTGTGCGCATAATTCTGTTTGTGTACTTTTGCGGGTGTTCTGTTTGCTTTTTTTCATTTTTTGTTGTTGAATTTTCGTCGACTTTTTCGAATTTTTCATATTTCTGATGTGTACAGATTTGAGTACTTTACATTTTGTTATTTTCAAGAATTCTTCAGTTTTATTAATTTGTACATTTTTCCTAGCGAATAATTGCAGATTTTATTGCGTTCTTTTTTAATTATTTTCCTTTGTTTTTGTGAAATTTTTTTATTGCTAAAGTTTTAATATGCCGGAAAACTTCAGCTTAACATTTTTAAATTAACAAACCAACTTGCAGACATGAGGACGTGTTGCAAATATCCATACAAATAAATCTTTAGCTATCCTTTTGACATACACACACAGTCACACAGACACACACACAGACAGAAAAAAATACAAAAACTTTGTTTTTGCTTAGAATTGCAATTTAGACCCAGGAGAATAGCAATGAAGGAGCTCATTCAATTCCTTTGGTAGCACAAATTGTCCGGACAAATCAGCGCAACATGCCATTGCAGCAATTGTCTCGTTGTTATGTTGCTGTTGTTGATGTTGTTGCTGTTTTTGCTGTTGTTCTTGTTTGAGACGTACATTTGCCGCCCATGTTGCCAACACAACAAAACTCAACACAATAATCGGAAAATGCTGGAAAATGTTCTTCACGGGTTACAGTCGTGTTCAAAAATTTGCGCATAGTTTTCGAAAGTAATATTCAAAATTTACTTATTTTTCAATTTCTTTTTAATAAACACGGGATTTACAGCTATTCACATAGGACTAAGTGGTATATTAAATATTTAAAATTTAAAACAACAATTTTTAACTAACCTTTGAAAAGAAGATTTCGAATAAGCTTAATTTTCAAACCTTAAATTTTTAAACATAACATGTTTATACTTCAAATTTTTATACTTCAAATTTTTAAACATACCTAATATTTTTAAACCTTAAATTTAAATATTGTATTTAAAATTTATAAACTTTTAATTTGTACACTTAAAATTTTTTAACAAAACTATTTTCAACATTAAAATTCTTGAATAAATTTAATGATTTGTATTTTATTTGCAAATGATCGAATCTTTTGGTAAAGCATGTAATTTTTTACACCAAGAAAATAAGCTCCAAAGAAAAAGTTAAATGACATATACAAATATATATGTACGTATGTACTTATACAATACATAGAAATACTTACTAATTTCCGTGCGCCATGTAAGTCGATTGTCATAGTCATTTTGGCTTCGCCTGTACGCCTCGCATCTTGGCCTACATTGACCCCCGCATTAGGAACCAGCAGCAGTAACAACAACAAATACAACAACAAATTCAACAACAATAACAACAACAAATACAATAACAATAAACTCTATAAAAGCTGAAAATAAAACAATTGATGAAAATCTGTTAAATCCCTAAATGGGATCACATTAGAACAAGTAAACTTTTCTGAGTATTCGTGTTAGTGTTGGGTTGACAATGGCAACAACAACAACAACTACAATAACAGAAGCAACAACAGCAGCAATGACAACGCTTAAACAACAGCAAATACAACAATGCCGAGCAGCAACAACACAACACAACAAAAAACACAACACAGGAATGAAAGGCAACAGTTGCATGCATTGAAGCACATTCTGCAGTTTAGCACACAACACATACACTCGCTTGTTCACACAGCCACACATACACACACATATACACACAAATGTGGACTTCTTTCCGGTTTAGTCGAAATGTATATGAGTAGATTATTTTGACATTTTTTAATATCAAAACAGAAGTTTCGTATTTCAGGTACATGCATTCATTTGGGAATTTAAATGTGTGCGCAGAATAAAAAATAAAGTTTATTGTATTAGAAATTTAATATTCAAAATGAAAGCATTTATTTTTGTTATCTCAACTTTTTCTAGTTTCAGGTTAGGTAAACCGTAAAGCCCAAATTTATATTTTTCTTTTATTTAATAAAAATACTTTAAAGCATTATTTATAAAAATCTAAATTTGAGCATTGCGCTTCCTTTAAACATTTAAAAGCGCATTAAACTGATAAGCTCGCGCCTGCAGAAATGCAAATAAATTAATTTTGGGCATTGCCAGGAACGGCGGCAAAATGCGCAGCGAGCTTTTCGCGAGCAAATGGCGCAAATAGACTCTTTCTGATAACGGCGGCGCATACCCTCAGGGGCCACATAACCCTCAACGAGCCGAGTATTTGCTTTAAATTCATTAAGCGATGTACTGTATGTGCTCGCGTGTGTGTGTGTGCGTGTGCGTTAGCGTGTTTGTGCGGCGTAATATTATGATTTTTGATAAGCACTCGAAGCAAGCTGATAATAAAGTTGTCTGCTGGTCTGTTGTTTTAAAAGCTCTTGCAGCCAGTGCGCGTCGTGCGAGTCTGCACACAGACAGACAGACAGACAGACAGACAGAGAAAAAAAGCTCCGAGCGTTATCGGTCTTTGACCGTGTTTCGGCAATTGCTGCGAATGTATTCGTGTTTGGTTATGCTTCGATTTTTGCGATTCTAGGTTAGTAGTCTCAAAGCGAAAAGTTCCGTTTTTTTTTTTTGCTTTCTTATTGTTAGATTTTTCGTGTTTCTGGCGTATTAAAAGCTCTGAAGAGCAGCGCGTGGTTTTCGAAAACTTTTGTGCGAATGAGCGCAAGTAAGAAAGTGAGAGAAATATTATAAACAGAAGAGCGAAAATGTTATTCGGAGTAATTTTTGAGATGAGGCAAATAAAGAGCAGCGGCATACTTAAAGAGTTTCGTTTGCTAAGCGTAGTTGAGAGTGCATGCATTTGTGGTGCTCTCAAAGCTTTTGCGCTTAGAAAGCTTATGTAAAAAAATACTTCAATTCATTATTTCTTATTACTTTAAGAACTTAAAACCAAAAATTTTTTCATATTAATATAAGACATTGTCCTGAAGCGCTTCAACATTCCCCTAGCTAGCTTTAAAGTTTTCTGCACTTTTAGAATGTCAGCAGTTGAAGAACAATTTTATATGGATGGAGCAGAAAGTTATTCAATAATTTATTAATAATAATATTAAAATTATCATTCCGCTTAAAAAAATTAAAAAGTTAATTTTGGATATATTAGTATAAAAATAATTTGAATAATTAATACAATTAAACAATTTAAAGCTTCTTAGAGTACAGTAAGTACTTATGTATGTATTCGCTTTCTGTAGATACCACACATACTATATAAAAATTCAAATCTTTGCTTTTAACTGCTTGTGCAAAGCTTCTTCGATGACTACTTGCTTCTTTCATTTTTGCCCACCATGAGTTTTTTTTTTTGCGAGTCGAGTTTAGTTTTACGCTTGCCAACTTTGACAATTTTTCAATTTCCTAGGTAAATAAATCAAATTTAAAAATGGCATTTTTCTGATGCGACTCGACTCGACAGGAGTGCCACGACGACGCCACACCTTGCCACATGGCAAATAAAAATCTCATACTTAATCCCTTTTTTTAAATTGTCAGAGCAACGCAGACAAATAGTAGTTCACCTTTTTCTTCTTCTCTTTTTTTTTTACTATTTTTTCGCTTCCCCCATTTCGATACGTTTTTCAATGGCGGAGCACTTGGCATCCGACATTGGCACCTTTTGCGAATGTATTCGTGCGGTTTTTGTGTGATAGCGCGGTGTTTGTGTGTGTGTGCGCATATGTGTGAGTCAAAGCTTATCATATACGTGCGTGTATGCCATAACACAATCGAAATCGCAAAACCAACAACAACAATATCCAAAACGAGACGCCCCATAAAAGGTGAAAATTTGTAAATCGCTGGGGCAGATTAGATTTAATTCTTTTTCGTCTATTCTTTTACTATTTTTAACACTTTTTCTGTGAAGTAAATTCGTATTTGTTTCTTATTTCTTGTTTCGGCACAGTCTACAATGAAATTCTTGATTTAATTTGGCATTTGAAATGAAATTTTTGCATTTTGAATTGTGCTTTTTGAATTATTTATTAAAGCGTTGCACGCAGTCAAAGTTCGTCATGTTGTCAAATTACATACACATACATATACAACATATTTATATATGTGTGTATGTGTTGGTATATGTATAACCAACAGTCCAACACACACACACACACACACACACACGCACACCTGCATTTCAAGTTTGTCGCTGCCTTGGGGCGTTTTCTGCTTTTGCTGTCGACTGTCTGACGACTTTTGAAATGATTTGACAGCATTTTCCGACTTGTCGACGACAGCTGCGCGCTGTGCGCCTAAAAACATGTTACGCAGTTTTTTTTTATTTTGTCTTCTTTAGGTTTTTGTTGTTGTCGTTTTTTGCTATTTGCGAAAATTTTGAGTGATTTGCGTTGAAGACGCATGACACGGCGTTGAGCAGGTCGCGGAAACGTCGTGAGTTGACTTGAAATTTTATTAATGTCATTTTTGCGAATTTTCGTTCGTTTTCCTTTAAACTTGGGCAGGAAACTAAATTGAATTTCTAGTATGGATAAATTCGCCAATTCGCCGAAACGTATACTTCAGTTTAATATAATTTACTATATTAAATATATATTTAAAATTTGTTGCCAAAAATGACGCATTGCATCAACGGAAGATATTTTTACTTTACATAGTTTTAGGCTTTAAAGAGCGTAACAAAAATCGAAGTGATTATTTTCTAAGTGACAATTATTCTATCAATATTCAAATAATTTAAATCTAAACCAATTTTTTTAATTATACATACAAAAACGCAAAAGTTCTTATGTATAAAAAATATAGAAACTATATTTTCCACTTCAAAGTTCCACTTCAATTTAATTAATCAATTAGTTAAGCTTATTAAAAAGAATATCGACTAGACAATTAACTCAAATAAACCCACACATACTTAATGCCGAGTTTCTGCATAAAATTGGTAAATATGATAGGAATACTAAATAGCAGCGCCCTAGAATATACTTCATTTTCTTGTTATTTTTTCCTTCACTGATTACACTTAATGATAAGAACATGAACAAGTTCATTGAACTCTCTCACAGTTAATATCAATGAATTGTTTTTGCTGTGTATGGAAAAATGAAAAATATCTCTTGAAAAATCAGCACCTAAAAGTCTGCTATAATTTTGTGTATTTATTCAGTGCACTTCTACAACTTTAGACACTTTGATGCGGCTTAACTCAACAAGCGAATCAATTTCTAATTAACATAAGTTCATTATTCGCGCCGAACTTTCGGCTTAATTCGTATATTTTTCTTTTAAAGTTTCGTCTTCGGTTGAACGTTTTGGCGGCGCGAAGACAGCCCAAAAATAAATATTAATTTTGGCGTGCTACATGAGCAAATAAGCCCGAGCATACTTTTAGGCATTTTCACATCACAACCGGCGCAATAACAACAAAGTCTGGTATAGATTTCAGTAATCGTGTGTCTGTGTGTGTGTGTCTGCGTGTCTATACGTGTTGATTTTAACAAGATCGATGGCATTTCGTCGAATTCATTAAAAAAAAATTTAATCGAAGCATAATTAAAAACTTTTTTTTATTTCACGAATTTTTGGATTTTTGTTGCAGTATTAAAAAACAAAAATAAACACAATTTTTTGCCTATAAGAATTTGTATACAAAAGTTTACGATTTGACTAAATTTTAACACATTACTTTGCTGCTGCTGTTGTTACTGTTGTCTACTTTTAGGCGACTTACTTTAAAACCAGGCCATCGCAAAAAGCCACGTTAACCGCAAATACACTTTAATGCTCGTCATGTTGGGCACACATACATACATATGTTAAATGTGAAAAAATACAACAACAAAATTGCCCATACTATCACAAAAAATTGCGTTTACATGTGAGTTGCAGGGGATGCTGCAGCAGGTCGTTGACTTGTACTCCGACATTTTTCTTTTCTTATTTTTCTGTGTGTGTGTGTGTGGAATTATATTAATTTATTTGCCTTCTTTTTTTTCTTCTTTGACATGCAGCGTGTTTTTTTTATATTAATTTTGCTTTTATCGCGCGTTTATATTTCACTGCGCTCGAATTTTAATGTTTTAACATTTTCTTTTTCTTGCTGTTGCTTTCGTTTTTTTTTTGTTTTTGTACACTTAACAACAACAGCAACAAAAAGCAAGGGATTTAACGGACGCAGCAGATGCTTATCACTTCGTCAAATGGAAGGCTCAGCTGGCATATTAATGTGGAGCATTGCCTCCAACTTAGCAGCTGGTGGTGTGGCTGAGACGCCGACAATTTCGAAAAATCAGCACAGGAATGCGAAAGCACAGATAAAGCCTAAAAATAGCTAAACTGACACTTGAAACAATTTAAAACAAAATTAACTCATTTTCATCACTTGAATTATTCATTGAAGATTGTTAAAATTGCACAAAGTAATGCTTAAATTCAATTAGAACCGTTTTAGTTGTTAACATTCAACTAAATACTTCAATATAATCATGAAAAACCAATACCATTAAAAATAAAATTTATCGCTAGTAAGCGTTGCATATTTATAGGCTTTTGTTGATGTAATTTAAAAGTGTTAAGAGAACTTTTCGGAACAGTTTTCATAAATTTCCAATGTAAAATTTTACATTTAAATAAGAATTTTAATGGGTTGAATCCGTCTTTTAATTTTAGAACAACAATTTAGCATTTACTATTCCTCATAAGCAATAATTTTGCTTGGTCAAGCATTGTGTTTTCATATCCGTCTATAAGATT
Organism: Suillia variegata; assembly: GCA_949127995.1. Taxonomy (NCBI): domain Eukaryota; kingdom Metazoa; phylum Arthropoda; class Insecta; order Diptera; family Heleomyzidae; genus Suillia; species Suillia variegata. Next base: position 40,775,228 of record OX421846.1, on the reverse strand, counting down.
CTTAAATTAATACTATATGAGAAAAGGTCACGATATTGGAGAATTATAATTGAAATCAATATTTAATATTTTTCAACCAATTATTAAGCATTCTAGAGAAATTTAAGTTTATTCTACTTAAATAATAGTAAAAGTTGTTGTTAAAGCATAAAACACATAAATATCAAATATCTTAACAAACACAGACACACACACACACAAAATTCCACATCCCTTTTCAGATTTTAATCACAAAACCCAGAATTTCTGTGGCCTAAGCAAATGTCAAAAGCAAAAAAGAACAACATTTTTATTTGTATTCTGTTGAAATTGTAAACGAAATGAAATGAGGCTGCGATGAGTAATTGCATGTCCTATCAACAACAAAATCGAGAGAAAGAGCGAGAAAAATAAAGAAAGAAAGAGTCCTTAAAAAATTCTAATCTAAAAATGGTTGCTTTCGGTGCTTTATTTTGGGCTTGGCAACCCTTCACAAAAGTGAAATATGATTTTTTGACTAAAATGACATGTACGCTAAATATGTCAGCACACACTCATTTGCATACACACACACACTCACATGTATATATCGCCAAACTGTCACCAGCAACAGTGCACATGTGCCGCCAACACAATTCGCATACAATTAAAAATAGATTAACGTAATTTCGATAAGATTTAATGTTAAATTAAACAAAATAATAAATGAAATCATAAAAGAAATGTCAAAAGCGCTTTTGCCAAACTTTGCGAGTTACTGTGTGAGTGTGCGTGTCTGCAGTCCAACACAAATAAACAACCGAAAATTATGTTAAAAAAACATAAATAAAACGAATTTATTTCACAAAATTTAAAACGAAAATATATAGAAGAAATTTATCGCATTTAGTTCCGCACGTGCACAAATACACGCGCAATGCTAATGGCTTTAAATATTCGTTGTGCATGTGTTGGTGCTTCTTAATATTTATGTAAGTTATTTGTATTTGTGTATCTTTATTTTATTTGAAAAGTAATACGCACACGCTTTTCCCAACGTAAACGCGTTTAATTTATCAAGCGCGTGTAATGCGCCGCAAAGTATGCAATCATTTTTTGGTTCGCTCGTTCATTCGTTTTTGCGTTCGTTAGGTGTGCGTTTGGTTATTTTTGAGAAATGGCCGCATACACTTAAGAAAATGATCACAATAAACACGTGTGCATGATTTGCGGTGATAAAGTCAGCTTGTAAGTGAATAAAAATGCAATTTTTATTAAGTCGACTTATTTCTTTATTAAGGTTTTATATTAATTTCTCAGCTCACGAAATTTATTATGAACAATGTGACTTAAATATTGTAAGCTGATAATAATAATGGCATTTATCCAATATTTTCAATTGATTCGTGTAACTGATATCGTGCTGCCATATTTCAAGAATTTATAAAAATTATCCATATAATCTTTTAGCATATTTTTAGGTGTTTAAAGTCTAATGCCTTCAAAACAGTTTACACTGTCGAAAACTATTTTTTTTCTATGTTCAGTCTGAAAGATGCAAATTATCGGACAAGTTTAGAGATCACCAAATTACCTTCTTCTTACATTCTTTCAAGTAGTTCCCTTTTCTATTGTAAAAATTACAATAGCAATAAAAAAACGGAATATTCTTAAAAATTGCTGCAATCAGCGCACAGAAATGAGCTCCATCAATTTTAAGCGATCTCATTTAAAAGTCAATTGAAATCCATTATGAAAAGTCAACACAACAAAAATGATAATAAAAAAAAAACAACAACAGCAACAATGGTTAGTACGGGCAAGTCTTGTGCCAAGAAAGCCAAGCACCGAAAGTAGGGCGGCATTAATGTCGGCCGGGAGACGAACAACAGCGACGATAGTCACAAGAGTGACGGTAGTGCGACTAGAGTGACTACAAAACATCAGCATTAAATCACTTCTTCACCAACAGAAACAGCAGCAGCGGCAGCGGCAGTAGGGACAGAGGAAAAAGTAGAAAATCACTACAAGCAGCAAACATGCTGTCGACTTAATTATTAATGACAACCAGAACAAAAACAACAACAACAAAATGATACAAAGGCAACAAAAAAAACAACCAAACAACGAGAACAGCACAAATGTCGCTCATGGATGAGCACAGGACTTAAAGGAACCAACTAGGCACAAAACACAGGCATACAAAGACAACACCCCCACGCCTGATATAGGGGGGGTCTATTCAACCAGCCTGTAACGGTGATTATTTTCCAGCGAATTTAGAGATTTTAAAGTGAATTAATTTCAATTGTTTCAATACAAATTTTAACAACTAAATAACATAATTAACATTTTTTTATTTGGCCATGAAACTCATGTTATTTTTACAGTACACACACACACACACATACGAGTACACGCATTTTTGATTTGTTCTTGTTATAAAATGTTTTTATTTAATTTTCTGCTCAATATTATATTAACATAATAAATTTTAATTTATTTAAAAATGTTGCCAAATTAATAGCGCACAGCAGGTGGGCGTGTGCGTTTTGTATAAAAAATATAAAATGACTGTTTTGCATGTGTATGTGTGTGGTCATGTTGCCAGTGCATTATACGCTAAATACGCATCATTTTCGGTTTTAAAATTTCCAAAAAAAAAAAAAGAAGTGCATTTAAAAAAACGCGCCATGCGTGACTAATTTAAATTGCATTAAATTAAGTTCAAATGCGTGTACGTGTGAGTCTGTGTCTGTACATTGTTGTGTGTGTTAGTTAAATTTACACGTCCGCTTACATGTGTTATTTAAAGTATTTACCGGCATTTCGAATTAATAAACTACAATACAATTTATTTAAATAATAATAATGCATTTTTAGGCGGCGCATGCATTTGGCCAACACCTAAAACTGACAACAACAGCAAACAAAACACATAAAAAATTAAAGCTCTAAATAAGCCATTTTAAAAGTTGCATTTCATTCGATTTATATGCATGTGTGCACGGCGGCACAAGTATATGTTTAGCATTTAAATTGGTTTGGAATTCACGACTAAACACTGTCAAAACGCCCACAAATATGCAATGCGAGAATTAAATGAAATGTAAAAATAAATTAGTTTAAATTTTGCTCATTATTAGAAAATTATTGTGATACCAGCTGAAACTTTACTTTTTTTAGTGCCTAATTGTATGCAGCTATTTGATGAAGTTGTTATTTCTGTACGAGCAGAAAATATTTTATTGACAGTTTCAATGACTTGGAATGTGAATAAAATCAATGGCAATTACTCTTTTAAATTTGCACCACAATTTAGAAAATCACTCTCTATGTTCAGCCTAAAAATATGCAACATAAATTAATTTAAAAAATTTTATTAAATCACTTTCAACTTATTGAAGCTTGTACTTTTCATGAAAAAAAAAACAAAACTTTCGAGATATTTTGCCAGCACAAGATCAGCGAAACTTTTTTGATGACGTTCGATTTTGTTCAACTTCGGTTTGAGCATGACGTTAGCAGTATTTTAGGCGCATACCTGCAACGTACTGTTGTTGCTATTGCTAGCATTGTTGTAGTTGTTGTTGTTGGTACTAGTGCTGTCGAAGCTGATGATATTGCGAAAGGGTTGCGCAATAAATAAAAATGATTGGACAGAAAATGTGGCAAACATAACTGACACATACACAAACACATACACACAACACACCAAAAGTAATTGCATATTTGGAGGCATGCACGAAAATTTGAGTTCAGCGCAAAAACCATAACATATCAAAAGGCACTTCCAAAGTTAATAAACAAATTTTAGTTTTGGTTGCAAAGCGCAAAGTTCGACCTTGGCAAACTTTTATCAAGTGATTTTATATTTGTTTCGCATAATTTTGAGTGATTAAATAATTTAAAAATTTGCAAATATTTTTTGTAACTATAAAATCAAGTTTTTGTGGTCAAAACTTTTTATGAAATAATTTAAACTAGTCTTTGAAATCATTTAATAGCAATATTTATTTATCAAAACCTAAAAGTATGCAGTAAAATCACGTTTCTTACTCAATGTTGTTTCTCAGAAATTGCTTTCGAATAAATGCTTTAAAAAAAGCTTAAAAGCAAATCCAACTCTTGGGTGCAATTAATTTCATATTTAACCTTTTAGTAGACAATCCATTTTCGAATTAAAGCCCCAAATGTAGGCAACACATTAAACGAAATTCAACAAGATCGAAATACAAAAATATAAATTTTGCTCTATAACAAGCCACATATTCCACACATTTCCGGCTAAGCAAAAGGCCAGAGATAGTCCACAACAAATAAAACAACCAAGAAATCATTGCCTTAAAGTATGCCAGGCCACCATTGGCCGCAGTAATTTAAAAATACTAGACAAGATTTCTCTGCGCAGAAGGCACACTTTGAAATATTTGCTCCTATTTTGCTTATCCTCCACAGTGCAGTGCTCGTACGGTGCGGTGCAGTGCAGTGCAGCAGCAGGAAAATAATAACTTCACTTCATTTCGATCTAATGTATGCATTTGGCATACATACAGTCGCACTACAACAACATACACAACCACTTCCTAACGCCTAAGCCATGGCGAAAGTGTTTGGGCGCTAAGAAGAGCTGGAGGCAGTGGTAGTGGCGGTGGCGGTGTTGGCGGCGAGAAGAACCCGCACAAGCGGAGAAACGGAAATATTACTCTCCGTAATACCAAAGAGATTTCAATAAGCCTTGGTATTTATGAAACCAATTTACAATTGGCGCTGGAAGCAGCTCCAACACACACACACACAAACGCCAACAAACAAATGCCGCCACATCACCCATTCCGAAGACAACGAAAAGTAGTATTCGTTGGCAAGCCTAAAAGTAGGCAATGAAAAATTGTTTTGCTTTGGCGCATGCAGCAGAAGTTACGATTTGACTGTGGTTTGGTTTGGTTTCGGCTTTGCCATTGCCTGGCAATATTCATTTTGTGTTGCTATAACGTGGGCGGTTGAGTAGTTACAAGTGGGCGTGGCTTAGCTGCATTTTGGCACAATTGTAAATTATTTACGATTACCTTAATTTTTTGTTTGTATGTGTGCTACGTTTCGTATTTTCGTTTTATTTTTTTCAATTTAAATGAAATTCGATTTTATTTGTACAAGAACCTTTGGGAAATGTTGGAGAATTTAAAGAAAATTTAAAAATATTTATTATGAGTGAATTGCGTGATTTGTGGAACTGAAGAGAAAGTAAATTTTTAACAAAAGTGAAAATAAAAGCTTATTTTTCATATTTCTATGTGCTTATCTGACTACAATAGTTATTAAGAAAAATGCATTAAAATTGATTCTTAAGCTGTTCGTTTTCTTATTACACAATAACAATTGAACAAATAATTGTATTGCATACTTTAAGGCTTTTTCGGAATTGTTTTATTATACTGAACGATCAAAGATAATTTGACTTATATTGATTTGAGTTCATATTCAGGACTTGTTCCCTAAACTATAATATATTTAATTAATTGTTTTAACTATCCCAAAAAATATGGAATAATGATGTTGATTGCATGACGATTAAATTTTCAAGTTACTTGTAAAATAACAACAACAAAAACTGATTATAAAATATGGCTTCTTGATAATTACTACTTTTCGCTCTAATTAATTAAAATAATAATCGAAATAATTTCTCTCAAACTAATTTTCCAACTTTTAGTCTTTGCTGCCAAAATGTCCTTCACGCCAGCGTGCAAGTTTCCAAGGACATTTTCGCTCAGGTAGATACTTCTTCTTCTTCTTCTTCTTCTTCTTTTCTTTTGCTTTTTGCTTTTGCGTTGCGCCATTATAAAAATGAAATAAATTACGCTTGGCAACATTGAATAATTTTCTGCTTTGCTATCAAAAGAGTTTTTAAGCCTACGTGCACCTACACCAACAACAACAATAATAAGAAAAAATAATAAGAAGAAAATGAGAATACGAAGAAGCGAAAGAAAACTTGCCAAACAAAGTTATGGCGCTGCAAAAACGCCAAGCGACAAAATAATTCGCCACCTCGTCTAACCGCGCGCCCACACATCCATTGCAGTTTTTTTATTTCGGGGGGACCTCTATTACCTGCTCCTGCCGATATGCTTCAAAGAACGCGGCACAAGTAGGCCTTGAAAAGTCGCAGAGCAGAGCAAAGCAAAGCGGCGCGTTTTCGTAGATCTTTTGCAACGGACGCGCATTGTCAGTCACCGCCGCGGAATTTAAATTGTTTCCGTTTGCAGGAATTGTGTTTGCGCTACAGCGCCTGTAAGTATGCAACGCTTTCCTTTCTTTCCTACACGAAGCTTTCTTTCTTTTCGTGTTTTTTTTTCTCTCACTCTTCTATTCGTCTGTCGCTCATGACAAATAGTTTTTCAAACAATATCTAATTGCAATTTGTCTTTTTCTTTGCGGTTAACTTGCCGGAAATTCCTGCTTTCGCATGCTTCTGCGGATTCTTCTCGGCGTCTTTCCTTCTTTCTTACTTTCCTTTTTTTCTCGTTAGTGCGCCGCAAACAAAGTGAAACTTTTGCGGTTGGCAAGAAGACATTTTTAGGCAAGCAACGCGCACACAGAACTGAAGCGTTTCGTTCTTTCGTTCGCCACACGTTTCAATTGTGCGCAGTCGCCGCCGCAAACTATGCAAATAGTTGTAAATTTAAGGCGCAACTTTTACGCTGCGAAAAGTACAATTCACAAATATTCGCTCTTGTCTTCCAACTCAAAAAATAAATTCACAAATAAGTTGAAATGAGAAGAAAACATTTCAATGAAATTTTAATAATATTTTTGATTTCTACAATAAAAACAAATAAAAACTATAAAACAACAATATATAAAAACCATCAAACACGGAAGTAATAAAACACTTTACGCAATTTGCCATTTAACAAAAACAACAACACACATTTAAAAGCAAACAGACAAACAAACGAATTAATGGAAATGATACTCAGCTTAATTTTTTGTTGCATACTTTTGGGCTTTTCAAATATGCACATTTTTTTATCTGCATTTGAAATGTGCAGCATCCACAAATGCCATTTTTTTCTCAACGCATTTAACCGATTTAAACATTTGCGTACAACTAATTAATGCCGCTTGTTAAAATCCAATTGGTTTAATGGAGTTGATTACACATTTTTATGGCGGCATTTTAGGCGCGATGCGCCAGTAAGCGATATTTTTGTTAATAGTTTAAAGGTTCGTTTGCCTTTTGTTAATTTGTTATTTTTGTTTTGCTTTTTTGCAATGTACATGCTATGCTAATTAAATGTGACAGTTGCTATAATGTGGCATAATTTAAATAATACAATTTGAATTTATTGCTAATTGAAAATTTAATTATTATAAATTTATTATTTGTGATAGCTAGAAACCTCAAAAATTTAACACAAAACAAGCTGCGGGATAATAGCATTATGTAGTTTTTAATAGAAGAGTTGGTACAATTGTATTAAGTATAACCAATTCAATTAGCAAACAATTAAAATTGTTTTAAATTTTTTATTAGTAAAATCAATTGCAACTTTAAATTAATTCATTAACAAACAAAAACTTTACACCAAAAATGCTGAATCAATTTAAAAAAGTAGTATATGCTTTTAGGCATTTATTAAAAAATAAATAATTTCGGTTAAAAATAACAAACAATAAAATTATGCATTTAAAATGCCGTAAAATATGCTACAGGATTCGGATTTTAAATTAAAATTATTTTGTTATCATATTTTGACTTATTAAGTGTTGTTAAACTTTATTGTTCTTAGTTTAATACAACGAAGTGTAACCGATAAAAGTACGCAAAGGATATTAAAATTTGAACCACTTCACTTGCATTGATTTTTTCACTACTTTCCGCCGCAAAGCCCAACTGTATGCTACACTTGCCAATTACTTTGAACTTTTCCAACACCAACCGCCAACGCAAACAACAAATTTCACACTTAACTCCTCATTTGACAACAGCGCAAATTGTTGCAAAGTACTGCGGCTCTTAGAAATCACCACTAAAAAGCAGCTCCTAAAAGTATGCTACTCGTACCATAAGAAATTGTCGCACAAGCAACAGGTATTAAATTAAATGTTATCTAAATAGTTGACCTGCAACCGAACGCGCCACACACTTTCTCGACTTGCAACAACAACAAAAACTGAACGAAAACTAAGAATTTAGTTTGGCGCTTCCTTCCAGCTGACTGACTGACTGAGTGACTAAAAATACGCATTACATTTGCATAAAAATGTCATTGCCATACTAACAAACCCGCAACGACAGCGGCAACAGCAGCAGCAGCAGCGCCGAGAAGCAGACTAAAAAAAATTCAAAATGGAGGTGGGAATGTGGGTTTACTGCCGCCGTTGCGCATGAATATTAAAACTTGCGGTAACTTTTTCCGTTTTCTTTCTTTTCTTTTTTTTTCTTATTTTTCTCCTTCACACTCAAGCGTGTCCGATGCGCGCACAGACAATGAGCAAACGAAAAAAGTTTTATTGTCACCTTCCTCTTCTTTGAAGCACGCTTTAAGGCGTGCGACAAAGTAATTCCAATGAAATGAGTAGTTGTCTAAGAATGTGTGTTTGTATGTGTGAGTGCGGTGCACGTGTTTTGTTGTGTGCCCAAAGTTCGGAATTTGTAAACGTTCACACGCGTCGAAATTAATGTCGCATTTAATGAGGCAATTTTTATTTGCATACTTAAATGGGCAATTTCTCGAATTTCTTTTTGCGAAATACAAATACAAATTAATTTTATTAGCAGAATACACCTGTTATTAGTTCGTCATCAATTTCTTTTTCTAGCTTTCGTCTGTCAGTCAGTGAGTTAGTCAGTCAGTCAGTCAGCATATACTTGCCAACACATCGAATTTCTCTGGAAACGTTTTTGATGTAATTTTCTCAAACGCCTCAAAATAAACGGCAATAATTTAAAAATCCATATCGTGTTGATTCGTCTTGTTGCCGGTGTAGAAATGTGCCACAGGGGAGCTATTTTGCGGCTGAAATGAGCAATGAGCCTCTGCTCCATTGAAATTTGCTCGTGTTAAAATTATAATAAAAAGAAAAGATACAAAAATGTATCCTAATGTATTAAAAAAAAGGTATACGCGCGCGTGTGTCTAAAAGTGTGGCATACAAATGACATATTACTTATTTTAACTTTATTAGCATACCTTTAGGGTGAGTTTTCTTTAATTCATCTAATTTTTATTTATATTTAGTATAGTTAAATAGCTTTATAAGCCATTAAAGTGCTGAATTTACTGCTGTGACATTTAAATTATTTATAAAACCACTGCGATCCTAACATGTCTGTTACGTTCAATTACAGTGAACACGTGCTTTTTTTGTGCTTCACTTACAAACTACATTTCAAGCGCCTTTGGGGCATTTATCCTCGAAGTCCCAAACACGTAAATATTTATCAATTGCTGCTCCTACTGCTGCTGCTCCTTCGACACTAGACATTTTATTTCGTCTAGATTCAATATGAATTTATTGAATTCGACTGAACTGTTTATGTGCGTCTATAAATAGAGTAGAGATTATATTCAAGGTTTTGGCCAGGTTAATTTAAGTTGATTTATTTGGCAAATATTTATTTTAAAAAAATGTTAAGCAAGCAGATGATTTAAGCAATGGTGCATAGTTAAGCATTTATTGTCAAGACTTACAAAAAATTAAATAAGTAATGGCTAAGAATTAATATAAAAAAAAAGGATTAATTCTATGAAAAGATTGAAGTAGACATCTTAAAGCCAAAGAGCAAAGGGCAAACGAATGTCCTTTAAAAAGTCAATTAATATTTTGCCCAGCCAGACGTATGAGCAATATTTAATTATAACTTAATTTTGAAATATGTAAAATACTTCTCAAATAAACTCCAGCAGCTTTAAAAAGTCATCCATTTCAATTACAATTTGTCATATCCTTTCAATGTCCTTTTCCTATGTATCATATCCTTCCATTAAATCTCTGCTAAGTCCTTTGCTTTTGCCGCTTATAGCCTAAAGTCGCAATTTTTAGCATTTCTGTGTCGAGGTAGCAGCAAATATAAATTCTAAAATAATATTAACTTTTACTTTTGCGCTGACAGAGAATACGCAAAATTTTTGCACAATATTTGAAAATTGTTGTTCCAAACGTTCGGGGAAGTTATTTAAAATTTCCAAAAATGAAAATAGTATTTATTTTGTTTTTGTTGCTCTCTCTCTCTCTCTCTCTTTCTGTCTCTCGCTCTCTCTCTCTTTCTACATAATAATCATTTCTATGAAAGCGAGAAATGAGGATTTGCAAGAGATTTGCATAAAGTTTTCAGTTTTCACCTGCATTTTGCATGAGTTCATTTTAGCCATGGCTATCATTTGTTGCTGCAGCATTGGTCGCACAGCCAAAGGGGGCGGAGGGGGAGGAGAAAAATGTCATACTTTTCGACACAGTTTTGCAAATGTTGTGGGATTAAATACTGTGCGTAGGGTAGGTGTGTGCTGCGCGCTTGCTTTATAGAGCAACAATTTTAATGAAACTTTTATTTGGAAATTTGCAAAAAAAATACAAAAAACAACTTCGCAATTTATGTACACACACACACACGCACACATGAAAACAAATAATTAAAATCAAATTTGTGAGTACCAAAAATAAAATCACTATTTTCGCAAGTTTCGCAGATTTTTAATTGAAAAAGTTTTGTGAATTGTACGAAATGTGACGTAGGTAATGAGTGCGGCGGCGTAAAGAACTTCCGCTTGCATTCACAGAACTTTGCAGTGGCACTTAAGCTTTTTAAAAATATTTGAAAAAAAAAATGACAATTGAACCATCAAAATCAGGTTTCAGTGATAAATTCGTTAATTTCTGTTAAGTCGTTTTTTGGTTATTTGCTTTTCAATTAAGTTGGTTTTATTTTTGAAAGATGTAAGCATAACTCTAACACGATTCTCCGGAAAATCATGTTTTCTATTTATTTTATTTTTGTTGTATTTTTTTAACGTAGTTTTCTGACAGCGGCACAACTCTGCATATTTTGCACACACACATATAAAAGTCACTTTGTCTGCAGACATATTTTCGCACAAAAAAGAAACCGTACAGCATAAAAAAGTTATATTAATCAATGTGCGTGCTTGTGGCACAAAAAAAGTAATGTTTATTCTGTCAAATGAGCTGCGAAAATTTGATAAGAAATTGTATATGCGTCAAAAAAGCTCAGTTACTCACAAATGGTTCATATGGAATTTGTATGCAAAAACCAAACAAATTGCCGAGTCCTTGTTGCTTTTTGCATCATGACTGCTTAAATGAGTTTCTTATAAAATGTGTATAAAATACACTTTAAGTCCAAATTTAACAACAAAATGTATACATTGCTTAAGAATATATTATTAAAATTAATAACACTCATACGCCCCATAATAGAAAAACTTTCAAATTCTTTCTGAATGTACACTTCATCATTTTTAAATCAAAATTTTTGGCTGTATTTCTTTCGAGATATTTAAATACTAATAGCTAAAATAGTAACCATAGATTTATTTCAATAAATAAATTCAATAAATCGAAAAAGTGGTCAAAGTACTTCTTTTAACTTTGTTAACTAATACAATGAGGGTAAGGAACATTGGATTAAATTAACACTTAGTCACAAATTCTGTCTAAATAACACATCTAACTAAGCAAATCATCATTTTCGATTTTTAACAACTTGGGGCATGTGGTGCATATGAGTGATTTTATTTATATTTGAATCGAATTACCTTCTATTCGAAATTACAAAATAAACCACAATTTGGTAAATATACTTTGTCGTTGTACTAACTGTAGAAACGTTGTTATTATTTGCAATAGTTACACATACACTCACATGTATACAATATCATTCAATATTTTAATTTGCAAACCCAGACTCAATTCAAGCAGAAAATATTTATTTCATATTTAGTTAATACCGACAAATAAATATTTGTAATATTTATTTTGTTATTGTTGTTATGCTTGTGCTTGTGCTTGTGTCATACTCAAACACATTTAAGTAATTCAATGAGTGTCATCATTTTCAAGCAAACAAACAGACAAACAGACAGACAAACAAGAATACACATTTCAAAGAAATCCAACAAATTGCGCTCGAGTATTTCCTTCTTTTTAATACATAGAAGAAGCAATGAGCAGGACGAATAAAGAGAAGAAGAAGAAAGCAAACAGACATACATACAGACATACAGATAGACGGACAGACCTGTGTGCCTAGTATCAAGGACATAAAATAAATTTTAGTTATGTTGAAACGTACGCATTTACATAATAACAAAAATTGTAGCATTTATTTGCATGTTTACATTTATCAATAAGTACTCCACTTGTTAAGCTATCCTTGTGCGCTTGTGCTGCAGGATGACAACAACGTCAACAAAACAACAACATCTACAACAGCAACAACAATGTCAGCAACATTTAAGGCTAAATTGTAGTTGACTCTTTCTTTCTATCGTTCGTTTTTTGCCTTTGCCCCTGCCTCTGCCTCACTCAAACTGATGATATCACTTTGTTGCTAGCCAAAGAAAAGTGTTCTCTATTGCTCTCGAGGCTACAAAGAATATAACCAGAAGAGAAAGAAGAAAAGTCGAGAAAAAAAGTTGTAATAATTTGTATTGAATTATTTGTAAAATGCAAATCTGGCTTACAAATATGCTGCAGGGTATGTCAGCAACGCACAAGGCTAAATCTCTTTATTTAACAAGAAATATTTTCCAATCATTATAAAGCCAATTTCGGACGAATGCGAATACGAATACAAAGAATATTTGTGTGCGTGTATTAGTTTAATATGTTGGATTGTATACAAATGTAAATAAAATTCATCGAATTTTGTTAAATATTTGATGAGTGAAATATTTTTGATATCTGATTTATTTGTCTATTGAAGAGCTTTAAATGCAAAATTAATCAATTCGCCATCGGAATACTTATGAAAATTGTGTACCCAACAGCATCAATAATTAGAGTTGTTAAAAAAAACCTTCAAAAACATTAACTAAAATTAAAACGACAACAAATTCGCATTGCTATAAATATTGTTCAAAGTTAAATTCTTCAGCTTAAGTTAAAAAAAAAATAAGCATCAATTAAAAAATATTGCATCTCTTTTCTAAGCTAGAAAACATCTCAGCAATACGCCACTACATCAACACTTTACTTCAAATAAAAGTAAACCAAATCATCCACACAAATGCAACACTTCAAGGTGCAAAACAGCAGCAAGACTCACAAACACACACATTCAATAATACATCAACAAGCTAAAAACATGCAGACTCAAAGTCAAAAGCGTACACATCACAACATCATCATCAACAACATATTCACATCACCAACACATCACGCCATCTAATGCAGCTGAGTAAGTAGTGCATCTTTTGTGATCGCCACAAAAAGCAAAGAGATTTGTGACAATAATTACGCCCATTAACGACAAATTGCACAAGTTGCATAAATGCGCAATAAGTTGGCAACGCTGATGATGGCGCTGCCATTGCCACTGATGAGGCGTCATCGGGACAATGTCTACTCGTGTTGTCGTCATCGTTGCTGTGGTTATTGTTGTTGACGCCGCTGCCGCCACCGCTGCCGCTCACAATCAAATTACAAAATAATTAAGCACATCAGTGAGGCCAAAGCGGAGCAACGCTGCTTTCTGAAGCGTTTTGTGTGGCGTACTTATATGGCTTGGCTTGGCGCTAAGCTGAAATGAACTGGATGCAGCGCTCAGCCACATTAATCAAATTCGAAAATTCGAAAGTCGTCCTTGTGTCGTCTACGGACAGACAACATGTTCTTAGTGTGGCACAAGCTTCATGAGAAAGTAAGTAGCAAAATTTAGTAATTTTCTTACTTTATATATTTACTACACTGTCGGAAATTTTTATGATTAACTTCAACTTCATCTAGTTCTGACCTCGAGCGCTAAGTTCCAGTAAAAATTTCACGATTTATTTGGTTTTTAATGGTTGACAAATTCAATACAAATAAAAAAACATGTTGTTGTAATAACATTTTAAGAGATTTTAATATGAAAATTAAATTTTTTTTAAATAATTTCTTTGTGTGTGTTTAATGATCCAAATGAAGAGGCAAGGCAGAAATTACAACAATAAAACGCGTCATTGAGATATCGCATTAAAACGCATTTAATATCGCATGCGAGAAAGTGACAAACAAACAGTTAAACAGACAGACAGACAGCCAGCCAGCCAAATAGACAACGTGCAACACAAAGGCCTCATGCAGCAGAGGCGCGCGAACGAATTTATTTGGGCAATGAGGCTGCATGCAACATTTACTGCAAAGCACTGCAGCCGAAAGCAAGGAAGGAAATTAGTTCCGATTAAATACGAGTGGCATTTAAATAGATCAGCTTATGTGTGTGTGTGTGTGTAAGTATTAGTGTTTTTTTTTTTTTTTTTTAAATATCCACTTTATTGTCGTATAATTCCCAGTCACCGCGGTAGCCGCCGTAAGGCATTACTTCGCGGGTAGGGAGAGTTACTCATTTGTACAATAACTATATATAACAGTATATAATTTTTCATTATTATTAATAACAATAAGTTATTCAATCCTATATTTGTTAGTAAAATACTCTGATTACAAATTTATTTGTGTTAGTCTGATGATGTGTCTTCGTCCGTTGTATTACCGGCATTTCGGATCCGTTCCACGCGGCGAAGTTCTGTTAGTATCAGTTCAGCAGTAGTGCAGGCTGCATCCCAGTTTTCCTTGGTCTCCATCATTAGTTGTATCAGGTTTTTGGGTGTTGGAACTGAACCCAGCTTTCTTTTCAACTCCTCTCTTTCCCGCTCGAACTTAGGACAATTGAATAAGACATGCTCGGCGTCTTCAATTGTTTCCGGACCACAGTGTGTACAGTAGGGATCGTCTGCGTGTTGGAATCGAAACAGGTACGCTCTGAAACAGCCATGCCCGCTTAGCATCTGTGTTAAGTAAAAGTTGACTGCCCCGTGCCTTCTTTTAAACCATACATCTAGCCTGGGGATGAGTCGGAACGTCCACCGACCTGACGACGCTTGATCCCAGCGGTCCTGCCACATTGAAATTGTTTGCTCTCTTAGTGTTGCTTGTCCGTTAGCATGTTGTCCATGTCTCCTGTACGCCTCAAGCGCTAGCAAATTGATTGGTATCATGCTAGCTATCACCAGCGCTGCTTCTGCAGAAACTGTGCGAAACGCACTGCAAACTCTCAACGCACCCAGGCGGTAAGTTGATTCGACTCCCCTTCTGTATGCCTTCGTTTTCATCGCTTCAGCCCATATCGGCGATGCATAAAGCATTATGGACTTAACTACGGTGTAGAGTAGGTTCCTACGGCCTTGTTTTGGCCCTCTCATATTCAACATCATTCGCGAAAGCGCTCTACTCGCGTCAGCAGCTTTGCAGTTTACGTATTCTAGGTGAGCTTTAAACGAAAGCCGAGCATCTATCATAACGCCAAGGTATCTTATGGATGGTTTGGATGTTATTATAGTTCCACCGATGTTTAGTGTGGCCAGTTCTACTTTCTTTCTGCTGCTGATGAGCACCGCCTCAGTTTTGTGGTCTGCTAAGCAAAGGCCAACTGTATGCATCCAACTTCGAATAACGCCGATTGCAGTGTTGCTGCGCTCTTCCGCATCGCATAGGTGTTTGGCAACCACTACAACCGCAATATCGTCCGCAAATCCAACGATTTTTACGCAGTTAGGTACGTTGAGCCTTAGTACGCGATCATACATTACGTTCCATAGTAGCGGGCCAAGCACTGATCCCTGTGGCACTCCTCCTGACACGTTATATGTTTTTGGTCCTTCATCTGTGTCAAAAATTAGTAATCTTTGGTTGAAGTAGCTAGCAATGATCTGGAGGAGATACTTTGGAACGTTAAATCCTTCGAGTGCTCGCAGAATGCTAGACCAGTTGGCTGTGTTAAAGGCGTTCTTCACATCAAGCGTGGTGACCAAGCAGTATTCCTTGCTGCCTCCCTTCCACCGGGCGCCTTCGATAGCTTTCTGTGCAATATTTCTAACAAGTCCAATGGCGTCGATTGTTGAGCGAGCTTTCCTAAATCCAAACTGATTGACCGAAAGTCCTCCGCTATCTTCTATTGCTGCATCAAGACGGTTGCAAATAATGCGCTCAAAAATTTTTCCAACTGTGTCCAGCATGCAGAGGGGTCGGAACGAAGACGGTTCATCCAGCGGCGTAAGTATTAGTGTGTATCCTTGTGTACGTGTGCGTCTTTGTATGCAATTAGTTAGAGAGGGATGAGCACAGAGATAAGAGCAAATGAAATTACATAATGCAAATGTAAAATGTTAATTATGCGCTGTGAATTACTACAAATATACACAAGCAGCACACATTGACAAATACCACGCACGCGCACACACACACACACACGCATTCATATTCACATGTACAGTGCAGGTTGCACACAATTATTTGTACACTGAGTAAATTTACGTGTTTTTGCGGCACAAACAAATATGTGAAATCGTGTGCATGTAACAATGTGCGTGTGTGTCTGTGTGTGTGAGTATGTGTTTGTAAAGGACCAGCATTTAACCTGGCATACTTGTTCGAGTGAGTGCCCTGTAGTTGGCTGGCTTACGTTGGTTGGAATCCCTCCAATATAACAGCTACTCCAAATGAATGGCGCTTCTCACCGACAACGACTGTCATACCGAATATGCGGTATTTCAGAACTACAGTCATTGTCAAAATTATTCAGACACTTTTATTTTTTAAAGAATTCAAATTACTTCGACTTAACTTTAGACCTTACATAAAAGGATTAGAGAAACATTTTAAATGCAAAAATAAATTAAAAACTTTTTATAAAAAATTGTATTCAAGAGATATTTACAGATCAACTAAATTTCAGCGTAAATATAATTTCCACAAAAACAACAACAACAGAATCAAATAAAATAACAACAGCTTCAGTTTTTCACAGAAATTAAGACGCGCTCGCTCTAAAAAAGACTGACGGATTATAATGGCAAATTAAAATCTACAGCTGCGTCAATACATACAAAACATGAAAACAACAACAACAACAACAACAACAGCAACAAGACAAGACAAGACGCTCAGTTGCAAGAAGCGCCATTTATACACGGGTAAAAGCCGCCTACTTTTACCGCTAATCTGCGATAAATTTAAGTTGGCGCCTATTTAAAAATTCACCACAGCACAACTGGCCGCTTCAGTGCACCCGCTGACCTACCCTCCTCATCTGCCGACGATGCCACCCGTCCGTAATAAAGCTCATAACTAATTTCGGCGAAATAATTTGTAAAATTTAAATTTTTAGAAATTTTACGTTTTAAATTTATTTTCCCGCTGAATTTATGATGAAACGTCGTCGTTGAGGGAAAGCAGCGGCGGTCTTCTTCTTTTTCGAGACGTTAATTATTGTCGGGATTAGCAGCAGGACCAACTGACGAAGCTTGTGCCTAATAATCTTGGTATTGTTGTTGTTGTTGTCGATTAAGCGTTAAATTGAGCAGAAGTGTAAATTGTGATTAGGCTGATAATATAATGGCTGGCTAAATTTCAACCTGCAAAAACAAGGCCGACCGGCCGACAACAACAACAACAAATTCAGGCAAATATTTTGAAAAAATAATACTTAAGTGTTTTTTTTTTTGTTGTTGTTGGCATTATTGTTTATTTTTTTCACAAAATTTTAAATAATGCTTTTTTAGAGAAAACATTTCATTTTAAGAAAAAGATTAAAAAACAGCAATTCAAAACGTTTAGAAAAGCTCATTTATTAACTGCTTTAATTTGTTGGTCTTTAATTTATTTCGGTGTATGGATAAACAATATTTTATATGTTATAAAAAACTTTAATTCATCCTTAATTAAAATGTATTTTGAGCATAACAAAGTATTTCGATAGAACTTTTAATCTTTAATTGAAAACTTTAGTCTTTACATAATTTCAACATTTTTCTTTTAAATATATATAAACAAAAGAAACTCTTTCTGACAACAAAAGTACTTAAATCAATTGGTAAACTGTTGAACAAAATTAATTTGCAGAGATTCGAATCAATCAAAATTCGCTCAGATTTAATTTACAAAACCTTTATTTTAAGAAGATACAAACAAAAAGATTCCAACGAAGGATATCACCACCAACAAACCAAAGAACGGATTGAAAACAAAAAGATAAAACTTCTGCAAAATAAAACTAGGAAAATAGACAAATCAAATTAGCCACACTTTGCGATAAGAAAGAATAACACCTCAAGGCCAAGTTCAAAGCGAAAATCCGTCGTACTCCCGTTTAAAATTTAATTTTAAGAAAATTTTCAAAGAGCTTTTTCCTGGAAAACATTTTAAAAGGCAGCCCCAAGGATACGCGGCTCCGTGAAAGTGCAGTCAAATTGCAAACGGAGTTGAACAACGAAACCAAAACAATTTAAACGAACAAATAAAAGAATTACAAAAGTGAAAAAAGGCTTCAAGGATATACAAGAGAAAAATCAAACACACACCAACATAAAAAGGATACTCTGCAATACAAACACAAGCACAGCCACACAGACACAACCGACAAGGCTTAAATTTTTGATGATTTCGATTGGCAAACTGCGTCTCGCAGTTGACTCCTTCAGCTGCTTGTGAAGTGATTTTTCCATTGTTCAAGGCGAACGAAACAAAGCCAAGTCAAGACGAACGAAGCAAAGCGAATCAAAGCGAAGCGGAGCGAGTCGAGTCGAGTTGAGTCGAGGCGTCAGCATCATAAATACAAAGATTAATCAATTATCCGTAAAAATGGCGCCCCCGAAATGTGCGTGTTGAATAAAACATGTGCACGCACAATGACACAGCAATACAAATACACACACCCACACACAGCCAGTCAGTCAGCCAGCCAGCCCGTCAGACACACATGCACGCACGCAAGCACATAAAAAAGCGAGTTAATCCCATATTGAAAGGATAATCGCTTGTAGATTGTACGATAGAAGTAATGCTCTAAAGAGATGCGGAAGCCGAAGCAACAGCTCAGCTCCGGCTGGCCAAAACGCGGCTTTGTCTTGCGGCACCACAATTTTGCAAGGGTACTACCTATTGTTTGTATATGTATATGTTTATTTATACACTGAGCAAAATTTAATAAAATACAAGTACAATAAAAAACATCGTGTTAATATCAACAACAAAATGTAAAAATAAAAAAAAATAACAACATATTGTATAAAAATTAAAACTCAATGTTTAATTAACATGTCCATGTATTGTATTGACTATTTTTTTTAAGTGTAAACAAAAGCTAAATATGTGTGAGTGCATGTGAGTCATTCAAGCAGAAATCGTATTTTCCAGCAACGAACTCTGCTGTTCCCCGCCTTCTCCTGCCATTGCTGCAAATCAAAAGCGCACAAAACATTTAATTTATTAGCAACCCAAAATGACGCAGTTTCCTTTATCACACGCCCCCCCCACCCCCCTTCCTCGCCAGTAGTTACTTTGATTTTGTTTTTGATTTCGGGCTCATATGCTCATGAGATGTGCGTTCACTCACTCAGTCACTCGCTGGGTCGGTCGTTCATTTACGCTCCTTAATGTCATTAGTTAGTTTTGGTTGACTTTGCCGGCAGCGATTTTGTCATTTTGTCGCAACACTTCGCTACCCCCTCTCCCTCGCCCCTCATAAACTGCCATAAACTCGTTTACCTCCAGTCGAACCCAACTCATCAGAGGCAGCCGTTTTCATGGCATATTTTTAGGCATTTAATGAGCTCAAATGCGTTCAGCGCCGCGTTGAGTTAATTTTTTGCCCCTTTTGGGGATTTTAGTGTTGCATAAATATTCGCACGCACTACTGCTTGCTTGCGTGTATGAGTGAGCGATTGAGCATGTATGTATATGTGTATGTGTATGTGTGCTTGCGCACAATCACAAGTTAAAGGCGTTTAGTATTCTGTTACAGTGAGGCAACCCCAGCGCACTTTTGCTTAATTGGCTCAAGTCTGCGCGCGCGGTTAATTAGCACAAGTACCGTTATAGCATTTTACCGTTTTAGCGTTTTATGGCGCCAAAGTTCTAGCTAGCACCTTTTCTCATTTATTTACTTATTTATTTATAAAATTATTTGAACTGGCGGCAATGATGCACAGTACTTTTTCGTATGCACAAAATACAGCAAAAAATATTTGGGATACAAATTCAATACTTTAGATAATTTTAAACTTTACTTTTATAATCTCGGGATCCTGTTATAACCATAGGATATCTACTTATAAGGGAAACAATTTACAAAAATAATTTGAAAGAATATTTCCGACTTTTAAATTTTCGAACATCTAAGCACTTATTCCACAATGCTGAAGTACTTTGCGGCACAGCGCAAAGTTCATTAGCTCAAGGGATTTATTTGCATAGACACGGCGGGATAAACCAACGAACTTAGCAAAGCTACTAAAGCCGTGGCGCAGCGGCGTATAATGGAATTCCTTTACGTCCTCGACATCGTTCTTGCGCGCCAAAAGCAAAGATTTCTTTCAAGTTGCTCGCTAAACTGATACGAATTTGAATTCTGATGAGCATTCGATACGCTTGAAGTGAAGCAACACTCTTTTCAATAACAACAACAGCAACAACACCAGCCGTAGCCGCAGTGTACTCAATCAAGTAGAATTCCAATCAGAATTTTGTTTCTGGCCGAAGTGCTCGAAAGTTCAGTGATTCCGTTTAACCTTGAAATGTGCCACTGTGACTGTGTTCTAAATTTTTAAAGACATTTTCATTTTATTCTAACTCCGTTAAGGATTTTTGGTAGAACCAAAAAAAAATATATTTCTTATTGAATCTGGATGAAAGATTTACTGAAATTTCCATAAATTTCGAGGAGTTTTAAATTTTTAAATTTAAGCGTCAGTTAAGAATTTTCGATTGTTTAAACTTTTTAATATGGCGAACTTTGCTTGAGTGGTTTCTGAACTGAACTTTTACAATGAACCAATTTCATCGATTCAGATTTATCTATAAAGATAAATCTGAATCGATAATAACGAGATTCCGAGCATGAGCGAGCGAAACTTATCTTCTCCATTGAATATTTTTTACTAACATTTCTGAAGAAAAATTCTACAAAATTTGAGAAGATAGAAAACGACAAAAATTTTAATTTATTCTAATGTGAAAAACTCATGACGTGAAACAACGAAAACGTTCTCAACTCGGTAGATGTGATTGTGTGTGTACTATATGTAGATATATTATTGTTCTTGTTTTTCTATACGAGTATACTTATACATATGCATTTCGCATGCGTCTCTTTTCCTTCTTTAAATGCACACAAGAAAGAACTACAAAACACTTTTTACACAAACATCGATAAAACGGATAAAATATGTAACTGCATAAAGAAGAAGAGAAGAGTAAATAAAAGCAAAGGCAAATAGCAGCAATAAGCAAAAATTAAAAAAAAAAAAAAATAAGAAAAACAAAACAAAAATGTAAATAAAAATGTAAAAATTCAACAGGAGAATGTATGTGATTTAAAAGAGCGGTACTTTGAGGAATAACGACGCAAGTGTCATTGTGTGTGTGCATAAGTGTTAATGTGTTCTAAAGTGTCTCAACATCGAAGATAATTTTTGTGCAACAGTGTCGTGCAATTTTCAACTGAAAACAAGACGAAAATATGAAAACTGATAGTAAAAAATACAACAACAAAAAATTGGAATATGAAAACAAAATCGCAAAAACCAAAACGAAGTAGAAAACAAGGAATAGAAGAGAAGTCACTAGAGCAGCACAGACAGCATAACGAGCGCACAAATAATTGAAAGTGTTCATGCAAAAGGCAAACAACAACCAAAACAACACAAACAACAACAACAACAACAACCGCAATGGCAATGACAACGACAACGTTTCAAATGTGACAGGCGTCAAAACGCGCGCTTAGCCAATGTAAACAACAACAATTTTTATATATTTTCAATTTTTTCTATTTTTGGTTTTGGTTGTCACAAACAAAATTTGTTTGTATTTTTTTTTTTCTTTTTGTATTGTTGATTTTTTATTACGAATTTCCCCGACTTGAATTCCACAAACGAAATAAACGCTTCCTGTTTGCGTGATTTCGTGGTATTTATTTCCTTTTTTCTATGACGGCGAGACATCAGCATGAGGCGAGAGCGATTCCAGAGCAAAACTACTTCCGAAAAAGCTTAAAAATTTACTATCTTGCAACACAAACAAATTATTTTCGTAAGCTCAACTTGAACTTTAATTTAATAAAACTAATACCGATCTCATTATAAAGAAGTTGAACTATTAACATTTTCATTTTGATTAAAAAGTATTTCATTGGTGACAGACTTTTTATAGCCGATTCCCGAGATTTAGTATTTTAACATCGAGAATATTGGTCTCGTAAGCATATTCTTAAAAATAGAGAATGTAAAAGGGATAGAAACACCCTTGGTGGTCACAACATAATTTCCTTCACCAAGGCAGATTTCCATTTTTTGGTTTATTTGATCGAAAATAATAAATTTTAAAGATAAACCACTGGAACCTCCCTTTTATGCCGAAAGGAACTCTGACACTGAACTTCTTTCTCGCAAAGCAGCAGACGCTCAGTATCATAACTTCACTGATTAACTATTCAAATCAGTCAATAATGATTTGGATGAATTTTTGTGACCATTTTATATACGAAATTTCGATATTTTTGTTGAGTTATGAAATTTATCACAGTCAAACAGTGAAAAGCTGCGACTGTGCAGCGTAACTTAAACGCGAGAGCTGTCAGATTTGTGCTTTTAAAGCTGTTTAACTAACGTTTTACTATTTATTGTAATTATCTCGACTACCAGAATATTTGTTGACAGTATTTAATAAGCGCATCGCTTTTTCATGCTCTGCGTTGTTGCACATTTTTAGTTATTTTCAGTTTATTCAATTTAATATTTTTACTTTTGCTGTTATTTGATTTTATTTAATTTTCCCCTAGTAGCACTTTTTGTCTAATAAATGAGCGCATTCCGGAATTTTCATTAATTTCGTATTTCTTAGTTATAGCCTACCAAAAAAAAATAAATAAATAAATGCCGCCGCTTCCTGCCCAACAACTTCACCAACGAGTCAGTTCAGTCACTCTTCCGCTGCTACTATTTCTCTTTTTTTAAGTGTGTATGTGTGTGTGTGTGCTTAGCGTGTGTTCCCGGCACATTTACCTTTCTTTTTTTCCCCGTTTCCAAATGGCAGACATTTGTGCGCTCGCTTGAAATGCACACGCGGCGGCAATGGCAACGGCGACGGCGACACACAACGGCGGCGCTGCCGTTTTAATAAATTTTTGGTGGCTCATTTTATTTTATTTCATTTTTCTTTTTTGTCGTTCTCGTTTTGTGCGCTTGGCAGGCGGCAGCTATAGTCAAGAGTAGCGTGAAAAATTATTATTATCATTTTCAAAATGAAAATACAAAAAAAAGTTGCTTAGCTGGAGCGCGCGCGCAGGCGTTCGTTTGAAAATGCACATTTTCGACATCATTAAAATTCCTTTGTCGCTCATAAAAATTTATTTTCTGTGGAATGCAAAAAGAGATATAAACAAAAAAAAAACGAAAAAAAAGCACAGAAAAATATTATAAAATTAACGAAAATTTATGACAAAGATAATTTGGTGTTTTTTTTTAATGATGAAGCAGGTATGCGGAAATATGAGCGAAATGAAAGCAGGTTGATACTGTTGGGCAGCGTAGCATATAAAAAGGAATATTTTTTATAATATTGTAGTTTTCCAGAACTTTTTCATTTATTTTGTTTAAAAATGTTTAAACACGAAAATTAATAATTCTCTTAACTATTTTAACGCTTATTGATTTAATTATGCTTTACTTCGAGTATTCCTGGCTCCCGACCAGACTTTCACTTGTGGCCCAATCCAAGAATGAAACTTGAACGAAAAAGGTTTTTGTTAATTTTGACATTTTTCAAGCAGAGTATTTTTTCCTCCTCTAATTTTCCCTCATTTCACCTCGTTTTGTACTCAAGCTTACAAGAAAAATAGCAAGAACAACAAATCGTGGCAACCACTGACCGTAAATTAAATGAAATTGTTACCAAAATGCAAGAGTACAAGAAACAACAACAAAAATATAAAATATCGTGAAAATTGCAAAAGTTTTCTTGTCTTTCAAAAAATCGCTTTCATGTCCATCTTGCTTCTTTAGTATTCTGCCTGACTCACTCACCAAATCAATTGCACTCGAGTTGCCACCTATTTTTCTTAATGCTCAACTTATTCTCAATTAAAAGAAAAAAAACTAATGATTTTTACTGGCCAACAACAATTTAACAAATTGCAATTTTCCTCGTCTTCGTTCTTCTTGTGAAAATAAACTTAAAAGCTAGTTTTAATTTTTGTTGTTGTTGTTTGTTGTTTTTTTTTGTGAACAACAACAAAACAAATCAATTTCTCATTAGTTTTTCATTAACTGAACATGGAAAAAAAATTTTGCCGCTTTTGTTCCGGCGGGAAATGCTTGAAAACGAACGAAGAGTAAAGCGCACATTTAAAAAAAAAAATGTTTTTCGTTGTTGATATTGTTGTTGTATTGATTGTTATTATTTTGCTGTAGTTTTCGTTGTTGTTGTTGTATCTAGGCATCACCAATGACGAACTGCCGTTCGTTATTTCCAATTAATAAGCTTGAGTGTAAAACTTTAACGCAACCGAGCAGTAAAATTAAAAACAACAAATACAACTACAACACACACACAATTGCAACTTTCCAATGCAAGTTGAACATTTCGCACACACACACACACACACACCTCACACAGATACAACTTGTATCAGAAAAATGGAATGACAAACAAAACAACAAAAATACAACAAAAACTGCAAGAAGCAGACAAGCGACAAGATTGTTCTCTATCGGAAAAGTTTTCGTTTGCTATACGAAAAACTTTCTTAGAGCACAAAAACAACAACAACAAACACAAGCAGCGGCAGTTCAGGATGCAAGTTTTTAATATAATGAATTTTCCAATGAAAACGACAACAACAAAAGCAACAACATACATACATACATACATAAAAACTATGCACTCTTAATATATTTTTTCTATAGATTTCGAAGTTAAACAACCCATCCCCCACCCAGGCAGCAACTTTTAATTTTTTCTATCTTGTTATATAATTTTCTAATTTAAAGTACAGGGCGGTAGAAACTTAAAAAACTTCTTCAATTTTTTATCATTAAATTTTTTAGTTTAAAATTGTTTTGACTCAAGGTCTCAATTTTTTCTAACATCGAAATGTACAAAACTTATGGAAATAAAAGTTTTTCTGTTTCCGAGCATGGTGGAAATGAAACTCTTTAAATTTGTATGGCTATTTCCATGTCAAAAGAACTAAAGTTTTAGAACTTATTTTCGAAAGTAGTTTATTTGACAATGATACCGAATTATCGTTTATCGAATTGGATAATATTGAAAATATGATAAAATTACTTATTTGATTAAAATTTTTGTGATTAAAATCGTAACAGTGACGTCGACATTCTATATAAATAAATATGTGAATAATTTTAAGCATTGAATAAGGTCTGTTTGGCCCTGTAACTAGCCATTTTTCCGATATATAGTAGTTTTCATTTAATTGCGTCAACAAAAATTCAAGTCTTTTCTATCAATTAACCAAAAATTTTAATTATCCGATATTCGGTTAATTGATTCACTGGCGCAATCATTAAAATTAATATAGGATATACACTGCTTTTTTTTGGAATGGCAAATAACTGACCTTTTTTCGCCAAATATTTACAAAGCAGTACTTACTATGCCACTCATTAAGAGGGTTGTCCAATTAACCGGAGTGCATCATTCGCCTAAATGCCTGTGCATGGTATATAAGACGTTTTAATTGCAATTTTTTAACTCAATTATACGGGAAACTCTGTTGAGCGGGATGCAATTAAGCGGAAACTACTGTATATTTTATTTAATCGATGACGAACTGAAAAGTATTCAGACCAACGAAAGATTATTTTTGTGTCCACCCTGTAATTTGTTAATATTTGTTTGATATAAGTAAGCTTGTGAGAGTGATGGCGTTTATGTACCAACACGAAGTGATAGATCGATTAAGGAATTATAAGAGTTTTACTATAATTTTATAAAATTTTCATTTTTTGTATTATATAAAATTGTTTATTAATTTGATGAATTTTAAGAGTTGATAATATTTGTATTGTTTCTTTTGAGTCATGTTTTTTATGACTTTTATTCGAACTATAACAAATAATTTAATATTAATAAATGAAATCATGAAATCTTCTTCAAAACTTAATTTTAAAAACTGTAACTTTATATATATATATATATATATATATATATATATATATATATATATATATATATATATATATATATATATATATATATATATATATATATATATATATATATAGAGAGAGAGAATGACAAACGACCTAATAAGCGCACTTCGGAAAGTTAAACATGGAAGTTCGCTACATATAGAAAAAGTTTAGAATTTCAACCAAAAAGAACTATTTTCAGAACTACTTAAAAAACGAGTAGTTTTATCCAAAGTGAAGCAAAGCACTTAAGTCAACATGCGCTAGTTGAAGATGGAAAGGCGTACTCGTATTCGTATTCCCAAACATAAAAGAAGACAATATCAGAATTTCCCCGTAAAAATTTCTTACTTCTCGTTAAGCAAGTCAAAGGCAGACCACTTCTGCCTCAAAGCTGATTTTACGATTATGCTGAATAACCTTTAAAGTTGTTTTTTTTCTTCTTAAAGTTATTCAAGCTCCTTGTACTAAGCAAGTGAAAATTCATATAATTTGTCTGCTTGAGAATTACTTCAAAGGCAGCTCCCTAACTTTGTCAGAAGTCTATCTCAAAGAACCAAAGTATTTAGAGCAATTACAAAGCTTTCTAAAAATAAGTTGCATATCATTTTTAAGTTTTTATGCCCACTCGGGACATGTTTTGTTGCACAAAGTTCTTTGCACAAAGTCAATACTCCACACAATCTTGAGCAATCTTAAAGCGATGAAATCAACTAAATTCAAATTAAAATGAAACGCCTCACATCTGCAAAACAGACCAAACTAGCATTTCTCATAATTCCACACGAAAGTCTGGCAACCTCAGTCGATTGCTCCCAAGCACCCAAAATGGCAATTTTATTATCGTTCCAAGCGACCGAACTTCGAGCGAAGACAAAAACAATTGTTTCTGCTGGCGCTCCGCAAACTTTGCAATTAAAATCGTAAATAATTGCCGAGACGAACGACGCGTCGACGTGGCTGCAAGATGTACGCACACTCAAAGAGATTCGCACACGCACAACTACACGCATATGCATATGCACCCACGCACTGTCATACATACAGACGTACTCGTACGTACACACACTCTGAATAATGCCAGTCAAATCATATTTCTTTGCTCGCTCGCTGCATGGCAAGACCGTTAACGGCTTCGCACTCAGACAGGCTGGCAGAGGCTGAGGCAGTCAGGAAGGAAGTCAAGCCGAGCCAAGCCAGGACAGGTTAGCAGCAGCAGCAAACAGTCGACGATATATTACCTGCAATTTGTTAGCAGCACATGCATTGTAGCACACACACCTACACACAGCACACACACACACACACATTGCTAGCATTTAAATTATTACTTTTTTTTCTAGCTGAGCTCTGCTCTGCACCGCACCGCAAAGCACTTGAGTAATACTTCTTGGAGTGTGCTTTTCGGTGAGTGAACTTTGTGTGATGATATTTATATTAAGATCAGTGTTGCCATCGCAACTATACTTTATGTATATATTCATATATGCACATGGATGTGTGAGTTTAAAAGAGCGCGCGAATGAATTATATGTTCACTTTTACTTTTAAACAACGAAACTTAATTTCTAAAAATAATTATTTCGTCTTTTAATTTCACATTTCTTTTCTCTATTCTCCTTGGCCTTTAATTGTCTAGTTTCAGAAAATAAAGTATCAAGCGGAAGGTAATCAAAATGTAAACTGTAAGCTTATAATTATTTCGCGCAGTGTATTTATGACAAAAGCATGTCGCTGTTGTTGCTGTTACCACTTGACAATGCCAACAAGAATGGCAACGAATGCAGCAACAGCAACAACAACAATGTACAATTTTGCTGTTGCTGCTGTTTTACCTGCAATTTTCCAACATTATCATCAGCTATTATAATTATTTCTTTAAAATTAATTCTGACATAAGCTTGGCAATATGTTGCCACTCAGACTCAACTCGACTCGGCTCGTAGTCGTACTCGTTGCCACACACAAAGTGTTTTCAAGATTGTCGTCGTCGTCATTGTTGTTGTTATTTTTGTTTTTGC
Organism: Suillia variegata; assembly: GCA_949127995.1. NCBI lineage: Eukaryota > Metazoa > Arthropoda > Insecta > Diptera > Heleomyzidae > Suillia > Suillia variegata. Next base: position 40,746,811 of record OX421846.1, on the reverse strand, counting down.
TATGCTGCAGTTGCCGTAATTTGGGATTTTGTGGTTACTTCCGCTTCTGCCCTCCTTCTGACTTTGCGTTAATTGGCTTTAAACTATTTAAAAAGTGATTACGAAAATATTTTCAAAGCTGTAGAAGAAGCAACAACAATTTGTGGTTCTAGCTTTAATATTAAATTTATAAAAACTGAACTAATTATTTAATTAAAACAAAATACATTTTTCAGATGAAATGTTTTGAGTTGTCAACTACCGAAGCGAACACAAGCCAAGAAGTACATTTCCACTTATTTCTTGACAACGCGATCTTTAAAATCAAATTTCCAACCGAATTTCAAGTCAACGCTTAAATTCCGCTAAATGCATTTGTTACATCTCTAAGCGGACTTTCTGTGTTTATGTTTAAAAGCTTTCCAAAGTTTGCGAACGTCAAAAAGTGCAAAAGTTTATTTCTTAGCCACAGAATCTTTAGCGGACTTTGTACCGGCGGTCAGCGCCAACAAACAACAAACAAACAAACAACTAAGTTCTTGTCTCCTGTCGTTGGAAGCAGCGCGCAACACCAGCGTTTAATGCGTTTTGAGCGCTTTTGCTGCCGCTCATTAAGATTGCGCTGCGGCAAATGTTGCAATGGCGCCCCAAGCGGATTAATGCGCAGCTTCCCCAAGTATTTAGCGAAATTTCAACAAGCTGGCAAAGTCGTCGAAGTGGGCCACTCGAAAATCGAGGAAACTTTTGCAGCTGCTTGGGGAATTTAAGACTTTGGCGTAAAGGTGTTTTTCACCGTAACGCAAACCTTACGTTCTTTATTTTTTAAGGGTTTTTTTTCGTTTTGTTAGAATTTATTTAGAAAAACTTTTTGTTAGTTTTGAAAATTTATCATGGATCTTTCAACAAGTCCTTGTGGCAATATTTATTTAACAATGAAAAATGTACGAATTACAAAGTAAATTGACTTTTTTCTAAGTTTTCAATAAACGTAAAAATTTTATTACAAATTCACATTAACTGTCTTTTACTGTTGGCCTTCTCTTGCGGTTGCTTTCACTTTTCACTTTGAATTTTCTTTCGTGGAAAACAAACAGAAATTTCATTTGAATTACCAAACACACTTCAGCGCTTAAAGGGGTTAATTGAAAGTGCCGCTATACGAATATGCACACTCACACATACACCCACACAAACACACACATACACTCGTGAGACTACAAACACACCGATTTATGCTTGCTTTCGAATATGAAAAAATACGCAAAGACTTCTGAGCTGACTATCCAAGTGACACGCACATGTAAATTAGAGTGGTTTTCAACAAAAAAAATATGTGATAAAAATTGTATTAGGCTGTCTAATTTCAATAAATTTAATTAGGACTTAAATAATTTTTGAGTGTATAACCAAAGTTAAAATTGTTTTATCAAAAAATCTTTAAAGAATTTACTTTTTCAAAATAAAATATTTGAATTTTATTTTTAAAGTTAGTTTTTTTTATTTTCTTTAATTTTAAATGAACTTTTAGTAAATCACCATTATAATACATGGTTTAACAACCAGTCTAATGTATATGCATTGAAACGATCTCACTCATACACGCGTATGCACGCATTGATATGAAATCCTTGGCATGCATAAAATTTCCATGTTGCAAATTAACCGCGCATTTAACCGCAGGTTAAATCTTTAATAACAAAAGCACTGCAACATGCAAATGAGCAATTTCATCCAGTCATGGCTTCTGTGTTCCTACCACCCTCCCCCCACCTAACTACACTCCCACCATACGCCCATGCATGGAACAGTTTCGTATGCGTAAGACGCAGTCAACGGAAAATGCCGCATTTACGCATTTTTTTTAGTAGTAGCGATAACAACAACAAAGTCTGACCATGGCCGTCACTCTTCGTTGAACGGCAGCAGCTGCATACATACACACACTAACACACACACACACGCATAGCACGATAATGAGGCGTGGCATGATGCGGTAGGCAGCAGTTGGCTGGCTACGATTTGCATTAAAATTCGGTCGCAACTGCGCGGCGAATTGTTACGAACTCGGCATTTCTTGTTTTTTTTTTTGTTTGTATTTGTTAGCTTAATATACCCTGCACAGCAATTTTTTAAAAGGTATATCAATTATAAGCTGTTTAATTCAAATTGGGAAAAAATATTTACATATCTTAAGCAAAAAGAGAACTCCTTAATAAAATGCATTTCCTTTTGAAAGTTTCAAATGGTTTTCGTTTCGTTTTCTAAAATAGAAAAATCAAAACGCATCCTGAAGCACCCGAATTTAATGTGCACTTAAGGTATTTCAACTTCGGCCAAGCTTAAGCAAATTCTTATACGAATTTGCGCTCTCCTGTCGTTTGTTGTGGCTGCCAATTGCGATGCGTATCCTTTTAAGCACAACTTTAAAGTGCGTTTACACAGTTCTTTCAATCCACAGTGCACACGTATGTGTGTGTATATGTCATGCGTATGTATGTCTGTGAGGAATGTGCGCATTTGTGTAAGTAAACTGCATACAAATTGCAAATTTTCCTTTTATTATATCAATTTTAATTATAATAATATTTTATGGAATTTTAATGCGAAATATTTATTTACTTCCGTTTCAGTTTTTCCTCGAACTTTTTCGTCTCTCCCGCTGGTTTCCTGCGCGGCAAGTGTGAATATTTACACGCAGGAAATTAATTGCAGGAAACGTAAATTAATTGCGCCAATTTGTGGGAAAACTGCCTCCTCGTCGTCCAACGATACTTTGAGTTTATTTTTCAGGTAAATGGTTTGAATATTCCAACGAAAAAAAAAATTAAACACAAACCCGGCGGATTTTTCCAAGTGCATATGTGTGTGTGTGTGTGTATGTATTGGCGTTTATTTGTGTGCATCTGTGTTAATTTTGCTGAAACAATTTATGGCTGCTTGATACGTTGATATGCAAGAATTTCATTAAAAAGTGAATCATATTTTGAAGTGCTTTCGCAGCTTTCGTTGCTTTTGTTGCTGTTACTTTTGATGTTTTCCATTAAAATTACAAGCACTGTTGACCAGCAATACACACTCATTTGCATACACACACACATATTTAAATAAATTACACAATGGCTTCATTATACAATGTATATTAGTGTGCAGTTATTTAAGTTTGAACGAAATCGCTGCAAAGGTGAAACAATATTTTTAGGTTTATATATTCTAAACTGAAATAGAACTGAAAAATACAATAAATTTAAAGGAAAGGTCAAATACATATGAATACATTTTTGAAAGTCACTTTTTATGTACCTCAACTTTTTTTTAATATTTTACTTGAATTTATTTTTGTTTGTAATTCTCAACACATCGAAATTAAAATTAATAAATAAAGCTCCTTTAATATTGTAAATAAATACATGCAGATGGGTTTGTGCTTTAAAACCTCTTACGAATACATATTTCTTTCGAGCAACAACATCGACAAGAACAGCAACAACAACAACAACAACGAAAGCAATTCGTTTTCACTGGACAATAACTCATTTGGCGCGCGCGCTGTAATTCGCATGCGCAGCGAACAGCGAAAATTTTATTCAGCGGATATTAACATATTAAGTAATGAATCTTTGCGCAGAAAATTTTTAAATAAAATTAAATCAGTACCAAAACAAAAAAATGCAAAGTAAAACAAGCAGCAAACAAACAACAACAACAAAAACAACAGCAGGGCAAATAAATGACTTTATGTGCTGCTGCTGCTGTTTGTAGGCATGTCAGCAATGTTGCTGTCGATGTTGTTAATGTACTCACGCTGCTGTTGTTATTGTAGCTGTTGTTGCTTTTGTTGTTGCTGTTTCTGTTGCTGCTGATGTTGCTATAGTAATTAAAGTCACTGCTGTACGCTGCTGTTTAAAAATATTTCGCACGCGAAATGCTGAAATATGCGCCAAGCAAAATTATGTTCGGCCATAAAGAATTGTCGCATTGATTGAGTGTCGTTTAAAGGAAAAACAAAAACAAATTACAAAAACAAAAACAAAAAATACGCGCATTAATGCGGTTTTTTTTTTGTGAAATAAATTCCACTTTGTGTTTTAAACTGTCACATTTCCGCAGTGACATCTGTCAAAAGTAAAAATATTGCTTTATTTATTTATTCATTTATTCATTCATTCATTCATTCATTAATTCATTTATTCATTCATTCATTCAATCATTAATTCATAAATTCATTCATAAATTCATTCATTCATTCATTTAAACTTTCATTCATTAATTTATTCTGTCATTAATTTATTCATTTATTCATTTATTCATTTATTCATTTATTCATTTATTCATTTATTCATTTATTCATTTATTCATTTATTCATTTCTTCATTTATTCATATATTCATTTACTCATGTTTCCATATAATAATTTATTTACTTATTTAATTTTTTATTCAAATATTTTTTTATCATTTATTCAGTTATAAATTTTTTCATTTATTCATGTATTCATTTGTTCATTTATTCATTATTTCATGAATTATATAATAATAATTCATTTATTTATAAAATTTTCCAGGTAAACTCTTCCTTTCACAAAAACACATTTCCAAAGCCTATTTCAAATTGAATGCATAAAGCAATTTGTAAGTTTATCACTGCCGCAGCATTATCCTTGCGCTTAAGCATATTTGCATGCACACACACACCCACACACACAAACATTTAGAAAATCGTACACTTTCACTTGCACCAAATGACAAAGCATAAAACGAAACTCTTAAAAAACTGTGCCATTGCAAATCCATTCCTTTTCATTCTTTTCTATTTATCTATATCATGTTATTATTTTTGTATCCCTGCCGGGCGTTCAGCATAGAATGCCATCCCTGCCTTATCTGTGCATGTCCTGCGCTGTTCTTCTTATTCTTCTTCTGCTTCGTTTGGCCCCCTTCGCACTTGAATTGCTTTATGGATAAAAATTTGAATATTTGCCAAGCGAGTGCTAAGCGAGTGTACGAAGAAGAAACGACGATGCGGGCAAACTCATAAGTTTTGTTTTTCTGCTTTTCTGCTTTTCTCCTTTCAATATCTTTTTCAATATATTTGCGCAATAATTCAATACTTTCCGCATTCGCCTTTCTGCGTTACGAAATATGGTTGCGAGCGGATTTCATACATGCAGTAAGTATGTGTGCGTGTGTGTCTGTTTATGTGTGCAGCTTACAAAGTGAGTCTTCTTTTGATTCTGCTTGTTCTTGTTCTTGTTTTTCTTGTTGGTCTTCTTCTTTTGCTTCTGGCGGCTAAAAGCGAAATTGTTTTGCAATTGAATTTGAATTGCACTTTTGCAATTGTGAACTCTGGCCAAATGGCAAAATCGCAAAAATGAGGCCATCTTTTACGCGCTTGCGCAACAATAGCGCTAAATGTGTCAGTTGCAGTTGCAGTTACAGTGCAGCGCAGCGCATTCATTATTTGCGAAAATCCTAAATTAAATTTAAAGTTATCGAGTTACTGAAATCGCGCTTCTGATGCTATAAAAGATAAGCCTTTGGCTTTTTAAGTTATTTAGTTGCATCATTTAAAATGGCGCACCTTAAGCATAAGTACAGCAATTTTTTTTTTTTACATAATGATTCGAATTGCCAAAAACAAACGAAATAGCTTAACATCTTTCAACTTGAATTCTAAATACAAAATTAGAAAAATAAAGGATAAAGTTATTTTAATAATTTTCTGATCAATGCTATGGTCCATAATCCTCGCTCGACTTTATCTCAAGAAACAGTCAAAACAATTTCTCAAAGGAAAATGTAAGCAGGGGCGCGCACGGCTTTCGTCGTATTAAATAAGTCCAAACTCCGAGTTAAGATGTGCAGAACAAGATCCTACTTCAGAACGTCATTTTGACTGGCAGCTTTTTTGTTAATTAAATGACAGACACTTTATGCAGATTAACGCTAACGCAGATTAAAGCTAAAATGAAATTTTATGCACTTAATTCGAAACTACAACAAATCACAACAAGAACAACAAGCAAAGCAGGCTGGCAGGCAGGCAGGCAGTCAGCAAAAACAACAACTATGCGAACAATAAAGCTTATGCTGCATGCAGGACATCATAAGCTCACAACTAAATCTAGCCAAGAAGCAGGCAGCAAAACTTACACCTTCTAACACGCACACACACACACACACGCATACATGTAAGCATATACACAATCACACGTACGTGCATATGCGCTGCTCTACAAAAGCCAAGACTAAATTCCGTTTAAATAAATTATGCGCTGCCAGCAGGAAAGTTGAACTGCAAGCAGGCACTTGCACACAAACACAAAACACAAACTCAAACACACACACACTCACATGCTTACGATAGATTCTAAAATTCGAATAACAAGTAACTGGATTACTTAATACGAAAAATCAAACATATTTAATATATTATTTTCAAAAGTTTAATCCTGAAACTTTTGAATTGCTTTGATCAAATTTACCAAATTGAAAAATTGATTAAATAGAAACTAACTTATATAAAATTATTTTTCAGTTTTTTTTAATTTCAAATAAAGTACAACTAATTTCCAAACATGTTCAACAAAATTACAATTAAATACAATTAGTAGACAATTGGAACTTTTACTTTGAGGTAATCGAAAACTCGAATATTAGAAATGACCGAATTTTGGTAGGCGGCTCCTTGCACAAAAACTTTTTCACATATAAAAGCAAACATTCCGACAGTTGCAGCAGGAGCAGCAGCAGGAACAGGATGCAGACATATTGAATGTTAACTCGCCTTAGACAAGCGGAAAGTTAGGAAGGAAATTGTGGAGTTTTCGGTGGGTGGCACACTGACCTGCCTCACTCACGCACTGCTGGATATGCGGATTTGGCTGGCTAACGTGCTGAGTAAAAGCGTTGCAAAACTCAACTAAGCCCTCTCGACTAAAATTACACACACTTTAGAATTTCGTTTAAACGAGATGGGCGGTAGGGAGATTCGGTGGTGCGGCGGCGTCCAGAACATTTAGGTTGCATTACGTCCGTTCATAATTCAATTTTGATGATTTTTGCATGGCTGAAAAGTTCGCAAAAGTGCATCAGCAGTAGCAACATCAGCAAAATCAGTTTAAGCCGACCCAAAAAAAAAAAGAAACCAGACAAAAAAATTCAAAAAATATTCACACAAAAAAACACAAAATGCTTTGCCAAAGTCGATGAGCGTGTTTAATGTACGAATAAGCCAAGTAAGTAAAAGAGAGCGCATGGCTTGGCTTTAATAAACTAAAGTCGACTTAAAGCGAGATGATCGAAGTGCAGAAAAATAAAAACAAAAATGTAGCGCACAGATAGTTTTGATAGTTTGGACAGGACATGAGCAGATGACGAAGAAGAAGCACAAACAGAAAACCGAATTTTTGTGCTGACTTTCGGAACAGTTTCGGCTGTCAGCAACAGACGCGGCAAATGTAATTTGAAAAACGCTTTTAATGGACTTAAGCTGGTTTATTTAAAGAAATAAGCACAAATTCAATGGGAAGCGTTTAATTCGAAATTTTGCAATAAAAAGTAAAAATTTAAATTTCAAAAGCTCGAAGTTTTCAGTAAAATTTAATAACAACAAATTAAAAGTAAGTAAAAGAATTAAGTGGAATTTAACACTTTGCAAGTTCGATTTTTTCACCTTGACCAAAAGAAAACGGAAATGCATTATTTTTTCCTGCATTTCCTACTTGCAGCATTCGATGTGCCGCACACACACACACACACACACACACACACCAATTCGACGACACACACACCCACATGCACAGTCACATAAACGGGACATATACTTCAATGCCCGTTAATGACGAAATGTCAATTTCCGTCGCTGTCCGAATGCCGTTTCCGCTTCTGCTTTTGCGTTTGCTTTTGTTGTTTCTGCTGCTGACGAATTATAAAATACGAAGAAGCACTACAGCCGCAACAGTCGAAACTTGCTGCTGCAGTTATAAGTGTAGTTAAAACTGAACAGATTCAAGTCGAACCCGATTAAGACCAGTCAACGCAAAAAAAAATTGATAATGCGCCTAAATTCTACTTTGCAAAACGAAATATATATGAAAACCTAAGAAGAAGACTTGTTCTTTCTTTTTGAGAAATGTGCATTTATTTCCTTTGTATTTGATGCACCGCAACTGTCAACAAAAATGATGTCGGCTGCCGCTGTCAGTGTCTGTAATTTTAAATGAAAAATTTTTAAAAAATCTGTGAAACGGAAATCGTTTCCACTTGTTGTTGCTGTTGTCGTCTGCCGCGTCCTTCCTTCCATTTGCCATTTGCTCGTTCTGCTGTGAACTTCTGCTGACTTTTGCATTTATTGTGCAACATTTTTATTATTTTTTTGTTCTTGCTTTTTTCTGCATATTTTCTTATACGCTCCGACGAAAAGCCAACTCAGAAGCTAAACGCTCGCTCTGAGTGCAAGTAAAAAGGTTCATTACTTTTTCCTGGCGCATGATTTCATCCCTTTGGCCCCTTGAAAGAACCGCCGCACCATCGTCGTTCAGCAATTCAAGCGGCTGAATTCATTCGCTGTTACGCTCGTCCGTCCTTGCGCGTTCGCTTCGCATTTCTGTGAAATGATGCGCCACATTTGTAATTTAAATAAAAACGCTCAGTTCGTCCTATTCGCTGCTTCACAATTCGCTTACGGCTGTTGTCGCTGTTAATAAAGTAACGAGCGATACACGCATCAAGTGCCCGTAAGTCCTTCGTCCGTTCGTATGTCTATCCATCCGTCCGTCCGTCCGTCCATCCGTCTGTCGGTCTGTCCGTGGCGAATAAATCATTCAACGTCGCACATTGTCGTAAATTCGCGACTTTTGTGGTTTTTGTACGCGCTGCTGTGCTGCGGTCTCGTTTTTAATGGATTTGCGAAAATGTTTTTCGCATTTTTATTTTGCATTTATTTATTATTTTATTTATTTATATACATATATATGTGTATATATATATATATTTTAATTTAATTTGGTAAAAGGTTCCTGCTGCACGCAACGCAACTTGATATGCAAAAAGGATTTCATAAGCTCTTTTAAGCACTTTTCAACGATTATTTGTAAAATAAAAGACGAGAGAAAACGTACAACTTTTCTTTCCTTTTCTTTTTTGATTTTAATTTGGATTATACGAGAATATTTTCTTTAAAAAAAAAGTTTAAAGAAAACGGAACATAAGCATTATAGCATCTTTAACGAGCGAGAGCCACGAGAGAGGCAAGAGAGAGTGGGCATAAATCAAATGCGGCAAGTGTTATGTCATGAGATGAACATAAATTAAATATTAAGATCTGACCCGTTCCATTGCTTCAAGATCTTGTAAGTATATTTAATTTAAACGATTTTTTTTCTATATATCTATATATCTATCTATCTATCTATCTATCTATCTATCTATCTATCTATCTATCTATCTATCTATCTATCTATATATCAATCTATCTATCTATAGATCTATATACTTCTATGCATATTTATTAAATTTCATGTTTATTTTTATCTTTCTTTGTATCTTTTTTTGTGTAGTTTCGATTAGTTTTCTAATATTGCTCTTACAAATCGGAAATTTGTTATCTAAGTGTGTGGGTTGAAAGAATTTAACGCCCACTGCCGTAACTCTGAAACGCTAAAACGGAAAGTAACGGAAAGTTCCACTTAATAATTATCTTGCATCGCCGGGTACTATACGCTAGTAATTCCATAAATGACACAAAGACAATTTCAAGAAAGTTCAAGTGTTTTGTATTGCATCCTTTCATAATTCAACGCCAACCGAAAAAATGAGAATCTCCTCAGCAGCGATTTAAAAATGATGTCAATTTCCCGAATCGGCTTATGTCAGCTTAACTCAAACTGGCTGCTATTTAAAAAATCCACAACATCTCTTCACACCGTTTCGCTGCAACCCCTCCTGCTGGCAATAAGTAGCACCGCGTTGCAGCTTGCCTAACCAACAGACGCGACTGACGCTGCTGCTGCTGCTGCTGCTGCTGCTGCTACTGCAGGCAGCATCATTTGCGGCTCAAATGTAAAAACGCATTTGACCCAAAAAAATATTGACGAGCTATGCAGAAGAATAGCAAAATAAGAAGAAAACGAAAACGAAGAGGAGAGGAGACAAAAGAACGAAAAAGAAGTGCGAAATAAAAGTGCAAAGCTCAACGAAAATGACAAGAGCTATTAGAACAGCGCACAGCAAGATGACAGCGCGTCGCAACGAAATCCATAAATGCGCTCAAAAACTCAAAATGATACTCAGGATATGCACACACACACACACACACAGACACAAACACACACGTACAATAGATTACCAGTGCTGCCAACGGAAATCTGAAGTGATCAGTGTTGCATGGTTTGGAAAGGGAAAAGAACAGGGTCGGGTCGGGTCGGGTCGAAGCCGCAGTATCAGTATCAGCGACAAGCTAATGCGACGACGAAATAGCAATTGATGTCAAGTATCCGAGTTACCAAGAATTTCAAACGAAAGTCAACGCAACCACCGAAGTGGCAATGAATGAAAAATTAATGTATTGAGATGTACACTCAAAAAAAACACCAAAAGCATAAGCTTCTTATTACTGAAGTCCCATTTGCACTTTTGTGCCACTCTACTAAATATACGAGTATATAAAAATGTAATAAATGTAATAGCCAAATAACCAACGGTTAACCCTTTGTGGGTTATAGTTTTTTTAAGTTATTATGACCCAGTAAATTATATTAGAAATGTAAATAAAAGTTTGTCCTATTAAAAATAATTACATTTCGAAAAGCTCCTGGAACTAAACTTTTTTTCGTATTTCCTTTAGATACTGAAGCCCTTTAAACTGAATCATATTTAAATTCTGCGTGACATTTTCGATTTTGTTTAAAAAAAAGGAGACCAAAGAGCATTCGACCAGAAAAATAAAGTCGAAAATTTCTCAATGTAAGCTACAATGAAAACCACAAAAAACCAAAACAACGCATCTGAAAAATTTTCGAATAATTGAGGGAAACAATGGAAGCAAGCGCTTGTTTTATGTGCTTAAAAATGCGCTCACGATATTTGCCACTTGACTTGAGTTTGACATTTTTGCGCACTTCGAAAGTAAAGGCTGGCGGGGGGTGCACAGTATACCACACCCCATTCCACTCTACACGACCATGCGCTGCTTTGGCGCATCATCACTTTGTACTTGCGTACTTTTGCACTAGACTAGCAAACGACATCGACGACAACCAAACGCACGACGCAAAAAGAGCAAAATGACATAATTCGAATATCGACCCCAATTCAACTTTCTTGATTTTTACACCCTTCGCCAAGTGCAAGTACACTTTCCGAAGAGTATATTGAGTTTGTTCTTCCTTTTGAAACGCAGAGAAGTAGCAACCAGGTTTTCTACCTTAGCAACCAAGTTTGCTACCTTAGCAATAACGCCCACTTTTAATAGAGACATGTAGCACTTATGTGCTATAAAAAGTACATTTTTTAGTGTCATAAAAATGGCGGAGGGTATATGGGCTTCGGCATAGCCGAAGATAGCTCTTACTAGTTTTGTTCTTTACGTGTTATTGCACATGTATGGACGTGTATGTATGTGTGATTTATGTGCATGAGTGGCATGGCACAAGAGGGACTCTCATGTTGGCATCAATATATAAAAGTTGTTTTTCTCTAATCAGTTTATTGTTACCCTGCGCCGTAAGCTTAAGGTATATAAATTAAAAGCATTATTTTTGGCTTGTTGAAAAATATATTCGATATGATAAACATTTCCGTAAACAAGAAATTCTCTTGAATATTTTAACTAGCGCTCAAAATTACTTGCAAATATTTTTTTATTTTTATTTTTATTTTTTATTTTAAGACTTGATTTTAAACATGTGGCAGGGTATTCAAACTTCGGTAAGCGATAAGTTCTTTTGTATACTTTTCTTTGTAGTTGTTGTTCTTCTTGACCTCTGCTTACTAGTGAAAATTGTTGGAAACGCAATAATTCTAGCGAAAGTGATGGGGCAACATTTTCATTTCACTATTTTTCACTTTTGTTCTTTTATTTTAATTTATTTTTTTTGTGTATAATGTGTAGTTGTTTTTGTTGTTGGCCACTGACTGTGCTTGGACGTCATTAAAATGCTGCAAGAGCTGCCTAAGCTTTGTCAAATAAGTGGATGGATAAAAGAAACAGCCGAAGAATAAGAAACACAGAAGAAGCAAAAGCTGATATGAGGCGCTTTGACACAGTTTGTTTTGTAAAGGATATGCGCAAGGATCTTTGCATTCGCATTTCGCTGAGTTCGTGCATTCCAGCAGCAGCCAACAACCAAGACACCAACACAACCCAGCCCAGTTCAATCCAATCCAATCCAACCAAATGAAATTTCAAATTTTGCATTCATTCATTACGATTGCAACAGCTCAGCAGCAGTTGCCGTTGTCGTTGTTGCTATTGCAGTAGTAAGCATGAGATGTGCGTCCATTTTTTTTTGCGCTCGTTCTCTCGCTCAAATGGAAATGTAATTTAAAGGTCACTCGCAAGCAAAAATATAAAAATTTTATATTTTTACATTTTTATTTATCATACATTTTTTGTATTTTTTGTTTTTGTGATATTTGTTGTTGTTGCACTCGTTGCTGCTCAGAGAAACAGCAAGTAATGATTCTGACAAGGGTTTGCGTCGTTACTCTCTGTCCGTCCGTGCTGTCCGCGTGTCCGTCCTCCGTTGTTTACGGAAACGGAAATGCATAATGATGGCGCTGCACAAATTTGTGCTGCTTTATGCAACTCATTTTGCATGCAGTTTTGTTTCTCATCCCTCTCATTTCTCCCCTTCTCCTCCTCTGCTCCCATGCCACACTCACACACTTACTTCAGCCTATTCGTTTGCCCCTCTCTGTGACTCGAACAAATACAAATACAAAAAAACAGAAAACAAAAAACCAAACATCATAACAAAGGCTTCTGCTTTTTGGTCGTTCATTGCAATTGGAGTGACCCTGCGATGCGCACACTCCCTTGTCCCGCCCGGTTCATTCGTTCGTTCGTTCGTTCGTTCATTCTCTTCGCTTTGCTTTGATTAAGGCAGGTCCTTTAAAAACGCATTCATGCTGATAAGCAAGGATATTGAAAGTGGCTTTCGAAAAAACTTAAATTGCAAAAATAAAGAGAAAAAAATATACTCGAACATTGCAACAATAACAAATTTAGTTTAACTATTTAGTGGAAAAATGTTATTTTGTAGTAGTTCCGCATAATTCAGAGAAGCATTTCTTGTATTGCTTTAAATTAGAGCAAAGGGAAAACCTGTTGAAAAGATACTTTAATAGAATATTTAATTATCTCAACTATGACACAATCAAAACTTGATTGACGACAGCAAATCTCAAAATTAGTTGTTATTCATATGTAAATTTTCATTGTTTTTTTTACTCTTCCGAGATGTTTAATCAAATGTTCTCTGCTGTTTCCAATTATGTAATAGTAAATAACTTCTTGTACCTGGGCTCCTGCATCAACACAACCAACAATGTAAATCAAGTCTGTAAATCAAGCGAAGTGTTCCATACGATTCAGTGAGTGACAAGGACAACCAAAGCCACGATGGAAGGCCAAAGTGTTGGCTAACCTGGGAGCCTTTGAAATTTTCTATTGGAGAGAGGTAAAGCAATTTGCCAATTAATAGGAGCTATCTATATGCAGGAGTATATATAATTATATTCATTGTATGTACATAAATATATACATACATATATATAATTGTACCGATGTTAGAAAATCATAAGAATGACGAAACAAGGATTTTCTTTTTATGAATTTTATGTCCTACTTAAAAATCTTTAACTTGCTATTATAAATTAGTTGCTATAAATAAAAAAAAAAACAGTTTTTATATCTTCAGTAATCCAGGAAGATTATCTTGCAAAATTTTAAGAAATATAATTAAAAAATCATAAGGCACAGCAACTTTGGCAACTGCAAAAAAGTAAAATTTGTATAAAACCGAAAGTCTTTTGATTGCATACACAGTTGAAAATCGTGACAGTCCGCCATTCAGTCATTCACTCACTCAAGCAGTCAGTCACCCACTTTAAGCACTCAGCGTCGGTATGGCGACAAATGCAATTCCACAGCGCGATAGACGCTTCCACCGACAAACCAACGAAGCAGTGGATTTAAATTCTAAGAAGAAGAAAAAAAAACGATGCAGTCCGCACTAAGACATGAAGAAATGAATTCGGAATTTGAAAATCTTTTAAAGTAGCCCACCGAATGGAAAAGGTGCAGCACAGCAGCAGCAAGCAGCAAGTGCGACCCGCCAACTCAAGTTATGCGCTATGGAGGCGGCTTGCAGCGCAGCTCTCGTAAATATGCCAAAAGTAAATTGAATCTTATATCCGGGTGTCAGTATTCAATGGAATAAATGAGTGAAACACAGAGCGCGCGCGTTTCTATTCAAATCGCTGAAGGAGCACATTTTTTTTACTGTTTCTACTAAGTCAGCTTCTTCTCGTACCGCTTCTTTTCCTTTTCTACTTTTACGCTTTTCCTGAAGTAAGTCAATGACACCGGATGGAAATGTTGCTTCTGCTGTTGCGTCGTCAGTTTTTACTTTCGCCCGAGTAGTACTCGTAGCCAAAAGAGCCTAGATGCGGGGAAATTAAGTCAGTAGAGCGCGGCGGACAGTTGTTGAGCTTGTTGATTAAGATGAGAGCTTCTGCAGCACATTGAAAATCGTTGTTTTGCGAAATTTTGATTAGTTTTTCATATTTTCGCCATCAATGACAACTCGGAATTTTTATAGAAAACCATTCAACCAAGGTCCAAAAGCGATGCTGAGCTACTTCTTTTTTTTTGTCTCTTGAGTTGAGCATAAAAGACGGAAAAGTAGTTGAAGTACAGAAAAAATAGAAGATATGGATGAGCAGTGACATAATTAGGCGAAATTTCGTTGATGAATCTTCTCAATGCGAGCATTTTTTTCTTTCTAATTTTTTACCTCTTACCTTAAAATGCGAATTTGTTCGAGGCGGGCTTTCAAAATGACCAAAGTAAACTGAAACGTAGAGCGCTACAAGAGCGCTTTTTAAACTATTTATTCATAATTTTAAAGACAGATATGTCGATGCTTATATGGTCAGTTTTGATTTGCCATGAAGTGAATTTCAATTGATTTTTTAATATATCCTCGAATTGTTAAGAGGCTTTTAAATTATTTGAAAATTGATTTGGAAAGGAACCTATTAGCTTTGCATGAGTAAATATTATTTATTACATACTCGTACACTTGAATTTGTATTACATGATTATAAGAACTAGTATGAGTGCATTTAAGCTCATATTCAAGTGAATATTTTGCAAATCAAAATAAGAGTTCAAACAAATTACAAAACTCGAAATGGTTCTCGGATTTTAGTTCTACGAATTAAAAACAAAAATTTTAATAACGCTTACGGAAGATCAAAAACTTCTTTGGTAAGTTAATTGCAACTAAAAAAAATTTGTTGATATTTCGGATAATTACTAATAAAAAAAAATTTTAATCTTTTAAAACATAAAAAAATGTTGAAGTTTAAGACTCAGACATAACCAAGCCCAGAAAGATACAACATAAACTGGACAGCTTTTATAAAACAACAAACATTTGTTTTAAATGACAAAGTTACTTCAACTTTTTTATAACCTAATTTATTTTATTCAAATAAGTAGATTTGTACACTTATTTAAACTTTAAGAGGAAATTCAATTCACAAAACAAATAAATGATTTCCGAAAATGTTGTTGTAAAAAATTCCGTCATTCTTCTGAAGCTTTAAAAAAAAAATAAATAAACGGAAATAATCAATACTCAAACATTTAGTCCCCTTTTATACTAGGCAATCAGTTTGTTTGACTGCGATTTAAATATGAAATAAAAAGAATTAAAAAATGAAAACTTCAACTGTTAAGATAAATTGCTTTACGGTTGCCCAGTTTCTCGTCACTGAAATTGTCTTGTGTAAAAGGAGGCATACTCGTATTATAATTATTTAAAATTTTAAAAATGCTATATCTGCTTTTAATATTGTATACATTTTTCGAGAAAATTAAAGTCCGATTTCATGTTCAAAATTTTAATACAAGCGCGACCAACTAACTTCGAGATTACTTGCATCGGAATCAAAGTTTCTTCGCGTTGTTGTAAATTTAAAAGGATTTCCGAACCACCCACATTTATTTATTTCAACTACAACATATATATATTTTTTCTTGTTCCAGGGCTCCAATTTAAATAAACAACAACAGCAAACAACAGCAAAATGCTCGCCAATTTGCATGGCAACATATTCATTATACGCCAGTGACAACGCTTAACAAGATCGCAGCTTGTGTGGTGCGCGCGTCGGGACATTTTATCCTACATTACTGTCTGTCTATCTGTCTGTCTGTCTGTCTGTCTGTCTGTCTGTCTGTCAGTGCTAACAAATACGCGGCACGATGTGCCAAATTAAGCAACGACAACAGCAACAACAAAAGTGGCAGCAACAAATGGCGAGATTAATGCAACCACATCCTCCAACACTGTAGCAACCAAAAAACCACAACCCAAAAAAAAAACAAAACACGACAACAACAACAAAAATACAACAATAAATAAAACATTGCGAATAAGAAACGAATTAAGCGTCGCGCTCGCGCTCCCGCCAAAAATACAACGACATCATGTTGCAACGTGCGCGCGTAACATGCAACGTGATGCATGCAACGCTTAGAAATCCATTATGTTAATGTCGCAAGGATCAGGATTACCAACAAAATAAAATATAAATAAAAGAAGAAAAGTGTGAAAAGCAGGAAAATCCTTCGGAGAAGAAGAATCTCGCATCATGCAAAGCAGTTGCAGCCAATGAAGCGCGAAATAAACGCGCAAACAGCGAAAAACGAAAACGAAAGCGGCAAGGAAAGACAGGCAGGCAGGCAGGTACGATGGTGAAGACGTAGTCGGGTCGGAATCAGAGTTGGTGACACAAATGCGCCCGTGCTTCTGAATCGCTTGTCAACGATTTTAAGAAGGAGCGCAACGCCAAAGGATTTGGATTTGCCAGCGCAAATTTACAAGAGGAGGAAATGAAAGCCGAAAGGCGCTGCAAAAATATCGCATTACAATTTTCTGCTTGTGCTGTTGCTGTTTCTTTGGCAACACAACAAACATCCTTGAATAAAGCTGCAGCCACACAAGATGCGGATAAAGATGAGGATGAGCATGAGCAAAAGATAATATCAGCCAGAGCAGCAGCAGCAACGCAAGAAGCCCAAGGAGACGCAACTACAACAGGATACAACTATTAGTTGTAAACGAGCTGATGAAAATCAAAGCAACAGCAGAAGAAACAAGCTGATGCAACACGCGCTCACTGCATTTACCCTCGTCGTTGCGTCGTCGTCGTCGGTTTGGGTGCGCTACACTGCGGCGGGTAAAGACGTTTTACCGACTGACTGACGCTGCGACAGTGGCGAGAATGTTTGTGTAAATGACACGAAAGATTATATCGCTGGAAAATGAAAATGAAAGAAGCGAGCATAGCAAAGTGAAGTAGTGAATTCCCAGTGGCAGCAGAAAGTGTTAGTAGCGGATTAAGCTGCATTGATGCCGGTCTAAGAACCAGAAGTTCGAATTTTAAATTTTTCCTTAAACTCGCCTTAAACAGCCTTCGAAAAAAAATATAGTTACATCCCAAGAAGATTCATCTACCACGAACTATGTGTGACAGATGGTTGAAATTTTTTTTTTATAATTTGAGAATATCAAAAAAATATTTTTTTAGAAATGTTCTTCTCTTTGAAATGTTTTCTTGAAAGTCTTTCAGAATTGTTGGCCTAAAAGTCAATCCGGCACTTAATCGTATCCTCTTCGCAACCAAAAATGGTGACGGCTAAAAAGAGCAGAGGCGAATTGTAAGTAAATCCTTTTCAGCTTAACGTGACTATTCATCAGCGCCAGCTGCTGTCGTGTTTTCAGCTGAGCTGCATTCATCGCTTTCAAAATGCTCTTCTGCTTCTGCTTCAGCTTTTTATATTCAAACCGAAAAGTAAGTCAAGACGTGTGGTGGCGGCGGCGGCGACGTTGAAGAGGAGCAGCGTTTTTCAGAGTGCGAACAGCCAACGCTAAAGGTGCCTGATAATGCGACTTGAAGGAAACAGACTTTTCAAGCGGAGCATTGCGGCACACGAAACGACAAGAGGAGTAGCCTGAGTTAATTTCGCAGGAATTTCCGTTGACGCCAATTTTTGTCGAGTTACTTTTGGAAATGCGTTTCTAATTGAGTTCCGACTTCTTTTTTTATATGTTTTTATTTAAATGTGTGAATTAAAAATGTTTTATAAAAGTAACAAAATTTTCAAATATTTAAAAATTTTTACGTTACTTTTCATTTTTTACTGATCTTAATTAATTTTAATTCGAGTTGGATTCTTCGTTTTTCGCATTTGAGAGTTAATTGCCCCCAAAATGTTGCATGCTTGACGACACCAACAAAAACAACAACAACAATAAAAAGATAAATGTACATTTAGTAGACCAAAAGAATGAACCACAGCAGCAACAACAACAACAAACATCAACACCCACACATACAAGCAAAGACTAAATGTAATTATTATATTTATTTGATTATTTCGCAGCCAAAAATTGTTTTTCAACTTGCACACAAACAAACACACGAACACATACAAACATACATAGAAATGTGCCGCTTATTTTCTCGGAGGCGGTCTGCGTCTCTGTGCTCAGCTAGACAAGCATTTAAACCGAGTGGAAACACATGAAGCTAATTGTGACCAACACCAACCAACATCAACCAACACAAACAGCAGCAGCAGCAGTAACGATGGACAGTGGCCATAGCTAGGACAACGCCGCCAAAGGACATTGTACACACTCATTAGCCACAGCAGACACAGACACACACGCACACACACTTACAGACAGGCAGACAGACAGACAGACAGACAAAAGTGGCAATTTAACAAGCTTAAATGTTTATGAACGTTTGTTTTTGCCAAATTATAAAAAAAGAAAAAAATACAAGATCCACAAAATCAAAGCATACTTTTAGGGCTCATTGTAATTATGAACTAAAGTTTCGCTTGTAGTCAGTTTTATTGTCTGTCAAAAATTTTAAAGACTTTCAAGTGCGACTGTAAAAGGTTAAAAGGTACTTTAAATATAAACAACTTTGAAACAAGACTTTTAATAGACATTCAAGCCAGTTTTTTTCTAATTTGTTACGTTTGAGAAATAAAATTATACAAATAGCAGAAAAAACCTTAGGAAATTTTAAGGCAGCAAATAATTGGACCAATAAAACCAATATTATATGTATATATATTTAATTGTTACATTGTGTTTAGAATATATATTTTGTTTAACTACCAGATAAATCTTGACCCGTTAAATTATATTCGATAAATTTAATTTGAAACTATTTGTATACTCAGACTTTGTATTTTTTTAAATTATTGAACTCAACTGAATTTTCAATGAGTTTTTAATTATTTCAATTTATTATTTACTGAATTAATTTAAGTACTCTGATAGATAAATAATTGAGCAAAACGTTGCATACTTCTAGGCGACTTCGTAATTGTCCTTGAGTTTGATTTGTATATTTAAAGTTTCATAAAAAGAATAAAACATGAATGCTACACAACATAAAATGAAGCATACTTTTAGCTGTCAATTTAATTGAGTCCTTGAGATGATGTTCAACATTTCTATTTCACTTTAGAACTTAAAGTGTTGAACTCATCTCGACACGACTCGACTCGTTTGCACAGTGCACCAGTGACATTTAATTATAAAGAGTGAGAGCAAAAGAAAAAAAATTGTCATTAAAACTTGCGCCGCATTTTATGCAGCAGTTCAAACAAATAAACAAACACCACACACACACACAAACACACTTACAACGACACTCACGCACATTCGCTTCATTAAATGCAGGCCATACACACACACACCCACACACATCTGAGCTGTAATCATCAACTTTTTGCTAACACAATCATTAAAAATCTCTTGCGATACACACATGCACCCACACCACACACGTGCTTATATGCAAATTATCACCAACAACAACAAAAACAAAAACAACGAAAACTACAACAAGAGAAGCAGCAACATCCGCACTTGCAGGTCAATGGTCCATGGGAGCAGCTTCAAACGCAAAACAGAAAAAAAAATTAAGAAAATAATTTTGTAAGCTCAAAAATGCGCATTGGCAGCGACAGCAACAACGGATGCGGAAGCGAAAAATGCGACCAACTCATAACGGCGTCTTATGAAAACACACACACGACTCGAAAGCACACACACACACACGCCCACACTCACGTACTCACATTTACACATCATTAAATGTGAATTACGAAAAATAAAGAAAATAAAATGAATAAAAGCAAACACCAACAAAAAAACATCAACAACAACAACGTCTATAATACAAAACTCGGTAAAAGTGCAAAACGCTAAGAACGAAAGCGGAAGAATGAAAGGAGTAAAGAACAGCGCCACAACAAAAAAAGTGCGCAATTCACACTAAACACACAGACACATTCACACTTTCGTACATGGACGCTATCCCAACAGATAAAATCTATCCAAGGGAATGTTTTCTTAATATTTAAAGTTCATTCTTTTTAGGAGAACAATGAATTATTTAATTCTGTTCATTTATTTCTTTATTGATTTATCTCTTAATTTTAAGAAAAATACCAACAATTGTACGAAAACTAAATTTTTTACCTTACTTGCCTCAAAATATGCACAAAAAAGTATTTTTCAAAATTTACTCTTTGACTGGGCTTTCCTCATCTAAAAGCAATTAAAACGAAGGCATTTTCTTAACATATTTAAAAAAAAAGATAAGAAAAAAAGTGCCTCAGAATTCTGTTTGATGACTTTGAAAGAGAACCAACTTTATCAAATTTGACTCGACGATTATGTTAAAACTTCCTACTGGGTCGACGTGATTTAGCCGCACCACTACAGCGTAAAAATTCAAATAAAAGCGGAGGTGAAGGCGAATGTGACACAATTTTTTAAAATACATTTTTAATTGCTGCTGCTACTGCGTCATACTGCTGACGTTATTGTAACGTTGTTGTAAGCCGGCTTCATTCGTACATTTTGTTTGTTTGTTTGTTGCTTTTATGATTATCTTTGTTTTTGTTAAGCTGTTTTTTGTTTTTAATAACACACAGCATACCTTTGGTTTAAGCACACACACACACGCTCAGCACAGATACAGACACATTTGGCCGCTGTCAAGGATTACGTACGTCTACTACTGCTGCCGCTGCTGCCGCTGTTGCCTTCAAACGCTTGACTTTAGGATTAAAAATTCTGAGAATTTGCTCGCATCATTTAGAAAAAACCTAAATTTGTTTTTCTTTGTTGAGTAGTGTTTGGCGTTGTTGTTGTTGTTGTTGTTATTGTTGTTGGTTGCATAATTACACCAAATCATAAAACATTTTTAATATTTTACGCAAACGCAAAAGTCGGGCAAATTTCAATTTGAAAATGTCTTCTATCTGATGACTCTCAAATGTTTTTGTTGATTCAGCTCGCGAAATGTTTAATTTGTGTTATTTGATTTACATAGAAATTAAAAATTAAATTTTAAATGTTTTTCTTTTCTTTTCTTTTTCCATTTTTTTATTTTTTTTTGGAGAAGAAAAACAGCCGGAAAGGAAACAATTTACCAAATGAAATCTTGTGCGGGTATTTTCTTTTTTTTTCATAAATATTTCATACTAGTAAATTTAATTTAAACGCATGTGCACACACACACACACAAACACTGGAGCACCAACACACATGCGACTGCATAATGTAGAAATTTAATTTCTTGTTTAGAAGCGTATAAAAGAAAACGCAGAAGCATAAAAAAAACATACACAGAGGCAAATATTGAAATAAACCCAAAACCGCAGCGCAGCGATGCTTGCTTGCTTGCTTGCTACCTACGCGGCTGTGCTGTCACTTTAGCAGCATACCATGCCACGCCCCCTTTTTAACGCACTTTACATTCTAAAATATGCAAATCTTTTGCCATCACTTCGAAAGCATTAAATAAGTGTTTGTCTGTGTCTGTGTTTGTGTGCGGTGCAAGCGGTGCGCAAATACAATGGCGCAAGGATTTGGGCTCCTTCTAGTTTTTTTGTTTTTGTTGTTGTTTTGCCAATGATTTCTTTAGGTTTTCTTAAGGTTTCTTTATTTCTCAATTTTTTTTTGTTGTTTTTTTTTTTTTTTTGGGTACAATTTTCTCACTTTCATTTGGACAGGCAGGGCAGGCAACGCGCAGCTAAGTTAATGTAAACAAATGGTGCGCAGAAATGAAAAACTCTTTTTTGTGTTTTCTACTTTTTTGCTTTTATTTACTTTTTTCGGTTCTGCCGGATGCTAATGTTCAAACAATTGCTCATTTATATTTATAAGGCATGAATGCGGCGATTGTGTGCGCCTGCATAGAGCCTTAAAGGAGTCTGTACGCCGCACCACTGTGAGTATAGAATAAAAATCTTTAAACTAAACTTTACTATAAAATGAACTCTCCTAAAATCGCTTTAAATAGATTTCGCTCGGGCACAACGCTGCGTATGAGTGTTATTAATTAATGTAAGTTTATTTTTAAACGTTGCTCAAAAGGATATAATAAATTTTTAGCCAGCAGTCTTAGTCTTCTAGTGTTATATTACTTCCCTCCGTATGAGCAAACCACAATTATTCATTACGCCCGCTTTTGTGCTCTGACAATAGCAGCAGCTAAAGCTGAAGCAGCAGCCGGAGCAGCAGCAGTGACAGAACAACAAGGTCAAGTATCTGTCCATGACCGAAAAGCGGCGTCAGCAAATTGTCATTCTTGTGTTATTGTCATGCGCTAACAATTTTTTAGGTTATTATTAATTTTGGCAAATGTTTGAAGTTTGAAGACAAGCCTCAAGGACCGCGTTAAGTATGCAACGTTTTCTTTTATTTATAATACGAGTATATTAATGAAGATGATTTTATTAGACATTAAGTTGACAATTAAACAATTTGATAAAACTATCCGTGTCACTTAATAAATTCAAAGCCATACAATGCTGATCATATGACCTTTGTAATCTCAGCTTTTACATTTTCTCGTTTACAATTGATCGCATTTGATCGCTCATAATCGTGAATACACATACAGCTTTTAATTATAACAAATTCTTAAATTTGTTAGTAGTTAAATTTGTGGTGAATTTTCCAAGTCCACTTGACCACATGAATTCGAATTTTTACCCCGTTTTTTTCACTTTCTTCTACGGCCTGATACAATTTGTTGTTGTTATCGCATGAATTTTCAGTAGAATAATTGCGGTTTTTCGTCCGAAATTTGCTTCTTCTTCTTCTTGTACTTTTTTACTACTACCACCACAAACAGAAAAATTAAGTCAAATTTATTGCACAACACAACCGCAATGTTTATTTACCTTGGA
Source organism: Suillia variegata (assembly GCA_949127995.1). Lineage (NCBI taxonomy): Eukaryota > Metazoa > Arthropoda > Insecta > Diptera > Heleomyzidae > Suillia > Suillia variegata. The sequence continues at coordinate 40,723,306 of OX421846.1, read as the reverse complement.
TCCTTACTTTTATCATTCACTGCGGCTGCTGCTCTGCTTCTGCTTTTGCTTGTGCTGCTTCGACTCCACTCCACTCCACTCGACTCGACTCGATTTTCTTTTGTGCGTAATAAATGTCCTTTCACAGCGACGTAATGAAGTCTTTCTCATCTTCATCTTCAGCTTCTGCTTATTCTATTTCTATTGCTATTTCGTATTCGTATTCTTATTCGTTTTCTTATTCATCTTCTGTTGACATAGACAATTGTGAATTTTATTTCATTTTCTATTAACGTCGGTTGTTTAACACGCAAAATGAAAGCAGCTCGATTTAAGATTCGGAATGACCTTGTGAATTTGACATTTCGGAAATATTTTCGAGCGGAGAGCAGTCAGTGGCAGGATGCGCTTCAGTTGTATGGACATTTTTAGCAGTTTCACGAAATTATTGCAGTTTTATAGAAATTTATATTAACAAGAAGACACAAAGCACTTGAAAGGACATTTCGGTGTTTAGTACTTTGGGGTACATCGCTACGTATGAGTGATATTAATTTATAGTAAACAATCTAAATATAATTTAGATTTTATTTTATACATTTTATAGTAATTTTTTACTACCAAATGATAGTGGATAAATGCATTAATATTATAAGGACTTAAAGTATGGCTTAATACTAAAGTTACTAAGTTTTTAACAACACTGAAAATTCTTAGCAAGATCTCCCCCGTAGCTTAAAGATTTTTCTTTTTAACGCATTTTCTGTTTACTTTTTTTTAAATAATTTACTCTAGCCGTTAATTATTACAACTGCTTACTTTGGCGTCTAATTCAGTCGAGCGCACCATTACTAAATACTAACTTTCGCCTAACTTTGCACATAATCGCTTAACTCTTTTGCCACCATTTCTTCTTTTTTTAAGCAGAACAAAGCAAACGTTAAAACAAAGAAAAAAAGTTAAAACATAAGTTACAAAAGTTTCTTAAGCAACCAACAAACCTACACGATAACAATAACAAGCGTTGCCGTAATAAGTAGACGAATACGTTAATGGTGGGGGAGTGGGGAGAGAGATGAAAACCACCTCCAGCTCGTTTTACAATAAACATTTGAACACAACTTTACACACATACAGCAAACAAAAAAAACGAAAAACTTTACAAGTGAATAATTTTTATTATGATTTTTACTTGGGGGAGTTTGGAGGTGGTGGTTGTTGTAACAACTTGGCGTAGTCCATGTGGTTTGGTTAAAAGCGACTGGGCGGCACGATATTAAATTTTAATTTTCACTTTTGTTTGGTTGTCCCGCGTTCCGTTTTGACCGCGCAAACAAAGCGTGAGAAAATCCACCATTAGCCAACAAGCATGGTCGATCGCATCGCATCGCACTGCCAACGTTAACGTTAATGCCAACGCCAACAAGGGACTTGGACTTGGACTCGACTCGACTTGACATGACTGCTTTAGAATGCAGTGGTGAGCAAACAGCGGAGCAGTAACGTGATATAAATTCAATTTAAATGTTTGTTTGCCGTGCTTTCAGGTTGACTTGAATGAAGCTAATTTTTGTATTTTTCTTTTCTTTTGGGCGTTATGCTTCGCGCCACATTACGCTTTTCAAAAATATTTCTTAGACATTTTGTGTCCGCATATCTTTGGTCAATGAAGATGCATTTGCGGCGATGCTTTTAGAAAAGTTAAGGAGCTTTGAGGCAATACGCAACAATTTTACTTTGGAATTACGTTTTTAATTTAGGGTAAAAAAAATATTTTATAAAATTCCTATTCAGTTCATTAATCCGAGCTTAAGAATCGATAGTCAATTGCATAGACGAAACCATTAAATATTGTGAATTGTTATCAAATCGAATAATTTTCTTAGTTCATAAATTTAAAAAAACAAATGTAAATTAATTTATCGGTTAATAGTTTTAGTTAATAATCAAAGTTCAGTTTGTCAATATTAATTATGATACATTTTGTAATCTCATGACCATTTTAACGTTTTTAAATAAAAATGCATTTATCTGTTTTTGATTGTGAGCCTTACGTTTTTGTCGAGATTTATGTATGGGCATTTTTTGTTCGAGCATACTTATGGGAATACTTTTGTATGGCAAAGAACCTCCGCCGCTTTTTTGGTACTATTGTGTTCTGGTCAGAAAAGTGTGTCAGCTATTTTGTGTAGATATAAAAGAAGTGTACACAAATTTTAATTATAAGTCCACTTTTGTATAAAATATGAAATTGTGTTGTATACGAAAGCATAAAAGCAAAACATGCGCTTAGAAATTTATTCGAAACACCTGCAATTACCGGTAGATGTAAAGTTTGGACTCTAGTCATAATGACTAATTTTAATTTATGATTACCGTTGTGTGGACTGTGCTTTAAGAGAAATTTTTGGAATACATTTAATAGAAAGTAGTTTGGTAAGAGTTTTAAGGTTTCCATTTCATTCAATATAAAACAAATTAATTTAAAATATAGTTTGCTCACAAAATTTATATTCTTTTAATATTGCTTTGTGTAAGCAAATTTTAAAAATACTCATACATTCATAAACTATGTCACTTAATTTCTAAACTCTTTGCCTACACAACGTATGAGTAACATTTAATTATGTACAAATTTATTCAAATTTTTTGTTTGTATTTTTTCTCTGGCATTTTTGTTCATAAAACACGAAATTGACGCTTCCTAACATTGTGTAAACGTTTCGGCCATAATTCATTTTCACATAATTTGGCATGCACATCACCCACCGCAACCAATCAAAAGTCTCAACCGGAAATTAAACATTTGTCCATGTGAAAGAGCAATAACCGCAGTCTGAAGAGACAAAGCAATGCAAACACACACACGCACATATCGGACGATTGAATACATAACCACATTCACATACACACACGCACACACATACATACATATGAACATTTTGTACAAATGGGCATGCATGAATGGAATCGAATCGAATAGAGAAGCCTACGACGTGTTTTGTATCGTAGTTAGTAAGAAATTGTGGTTTCAGGTGTGATTTCCTGCATGATAGGCGCGCTTATTCACCGCAATTCACACAAAAATGCCTATTTCAGATGAAAATTTAAGATTTTCCAAAATTTCCTGTACACTCACATTTGCCCCCCAAACAAACTTTTAAACCGTACACACAGACACACATGCACCTAAACAATTTTAGAGACTATGCTAAGGAAAATAGCAGCCCAACAATACGAACAGATATAAACGGTAGGTAGCAGTGCCTAAATGTATGCTAATAAATCTTGAGTTAAATTATTGAGCAAACATTTATTAAGGCATTAAGTGCAGAGTTGTGTAGCTCTTGGACCAACAACAACAACAACAATAAACACTGTTTGTGTGTGTTAAAAAGTTGGGTTGAGAGATGATGGTAAGGAAAGATTGTCTGCAGCTGATAATAATTGAAGTGGCTTTCGGATGTGCATGAGTTATGAGCGTGTGTATGTATGTGTGAGTGTGTGTGATTGTGTTGCATACATTAAGGCGCACTTGAAAATTGTTCTGCTTATATTTTAATTTCATTTCTCCTTTAAAATTTTTCAATTTTACAATTTGCATTAAATTCGCATACAAACAAAACAAACAATAACAAAAAAAGCACTGACCACAGCAATTGTTGCTGCAAATAGACGTTAGTGTGTGTGTGCAGTTAACAACACATGCCGGCATTTGTTGCTCTATTTGTTTATGGCCGGTTGTGCATACAAAAAAAAACAAATTGTTGGTTACAAACAATCAAAACCATTGCAAGGACCTGCGGTTTAAGGTTAACCAAACAGTAAACTGCAGTTTTAAATTCACAATAACAGTTTTCCATTTATTTGTTTCTTTATTTTTTATATTTTTGTGTGGCCCGAGTAAAAGTTGTAACAACTGTAAAAATTTATTGCACATTCACATTTTCAGGCTACGGCGGCAATGGCCGCTGAAAATGAAAGTTGGAAAATAAAACAAATTTTAATGTTTAATAGTTATTTTAAATTTTTTAAAGCAAAGACAAATTAAAGCAGCGCCTTTTATTTAAAGTTTAAATCATTTGCCTGACAAAATTGTGTTGCAAGTAAAATGTTAAATTTAAAGAGTGAATTGAACGTTATTAGCAGATACTTAAGAGGCCGTAAAGGCGTGGCAAAATACTGACAGTATTTACCATACAAAATCTAAGTAATTTTTCCGTGCTTATTATTTCTTTAGTTATAGTAAATGAATAAAGTGGCTATAATTAAAATCACTCATACGCCTTGATGAAATATTCACACACAAAATCATTTCCACGCTTTCCCTTAAACAAAAAGTACACAAACATTAAACTTGCTGTTTCAAGCCTAAAAGTAGACTATGTTATGCACACTAAAGAAGCCATTTTCGCCTCGCAGTTTTCCAGTGCAATTTAGAAATGTAAACTTTCGCACACACATTTACACGCACACATCCTTTTTAGCAAGTAGTCAATTTATAAGCGCCTTAATCCCTTGCTAAATGTCAAATAAAGCGTAGGAAATCAAAAGGGTCGTCGTAGTCCATAGTCAGCAAAAGGATTAAATTAATAAGCGTTTAGGCGATGTCAAAAATTACATTGCGCAGCGTGCTAAACGTCAGCAACAGCCAAAGCAACAGCAATAGCAGCAGAAAAAAGGTCAAATTTAAATAAATAATGAGCGGCATTTGCCTAGCAACCAAAAATTAAACGCGGCAAATTAAAAAAGACGAAACAACAACAAAAAAAAGAGCGACCGCCGGAAATCAGGCAGTACTTTCAAAGGGATTTTTAAAAGGGGATTTATTATTTGCTTTAATTGAATTTGTTTTCTCATCGTTGGCCCGAAATATTTCAACACATTTTCTCTTTCTTTTTAATACTTTTTTAAACGCTTTAAAAAAGTGTCGAAGTTATTTGTCCGCAGACTGCGCCAACCCAACAACGCAAGCAAATTATATTATTTCAGTCAAGTTATTTTTTGTTGTTCTTTTTTTTTTTCGTATGATTGGTACCTATTGGAACTCTCAACTACAAAGGAGGCATGGTTGTAGGCGGCTGTAGTCTGAGTCTGGAGGACATTGTCGGTAGCTGTTGCTAATTGCATTGCCTGATTGAAGTAGTTGGAAACGTCAGCGTCAGTCTGTCAATCTGTCAGCCGGCCAGCCAGCCTGGCAGCTAGCGAACTAAAGTGCATTGCAGGCAATGAAGATTGCTACTTGTGATAATACGCCAAAGGGTATGCTATGAAGTTACGGCGAGCTGAGTGCAAGCAGAGGGCATCGCGCTCGTTACAATGAAAAACAGCGAAAAAAATGTTCGAATAATTTCAGATGAAACTTTCGACTGCCGAAATTTTGTATTAATCAAATTTAAAAGTTAAATATAGTATATCTCTTTTTTCTATTTAAATTTTTCGACCTTACTAAGATTTCATTTAAAAAAACTATCAATAAAAATCCTTTTAAGTTTTTCATGTTTTGCCTGGCGATTTTTGTTTTTTTTTATTACTCATTGCCACTTAAATCACTATCAGCGCTGATCCTTGATCCTGCAACATTGCAGACCAAAGGTTTCGACACTTGAACTGCTACTTTTGCTGCTGCTGCTGCTGCCGGCCACATTGAAACGCAGTCTGAACGTTTGAGCTGAGCGGATGGGTGCTTGTTGAGGCACTCAGACGGAAAAAACAATAATTTGCAGGCATCCAGGCAGGATGTGGTAGGACATAAGCAGGAGAAGCAGCCAAAGCAACAGACACGTGTAACGGACGGACGGACGGACCGACAGGCAGACAGGCAGACAGACAACAGACACATCGGCGGCAGTGGAAATTAGTGCGCTGCAGTGTTGTTGCCGCGTGGTTCAACTAGTGAAGTGCAATAGCGTTGGCTGTGGCAGTGGCAGTGGCAAAGGCGGCGCTGATGTAACTTCATTACATCTGAATGACTTAGCAATTATTGTAATTATGTGCCGAATGCGAGAGATTGCAGGCATCTCGGCATGTTGCAAGTTCATTTGCGCTGTGCTGCGCTGTTTCATTTTTTTATGTACGCGCTAAAGAAGAATGTTTGGAATTAAGTGCGGAAAATTTAAACTTAAAGTAAATACATATATTTAAAATTCAGATTCAAGTCGTAACACTTCCAAAATTTTTCAAAAAATGTTTAACAAAAAGAAACAGTCAAATTGCAGTAAAACTCAGCTTTGTTGGTTAATTGCGTTCACATATTTTCGTATCTTTTGTACTCACACAAATTCGTAAAAATACTGAAATCCTACAAAATAACTTCACACCGCATTGCAGCACCTTTCAGCCGTCAAATTTTTAATTAACCCCTAAGTAAATGCTTTGCTTTTGTAGCCTTTTCTAATTTGGCTTTAAACCCAATAACATGCCTCAACCCGGCTTCTCTCTCTCACATACAGACACACACACAAAGTACACACATTAACCCATACATTGTCACCTAATGTGTACCCATCTACATCTTTATATGTACACAGATACATGAGTCTCTTGAGTCTGTGTGTTTGCGTGCTTACAGTGTGTCAACGCGTAATTACCCCCCATCATAAAAACGCTCAAATAGCTGCGCGCTTTTACACGCCCGCAATTAAAAAGGTTCAACATAACCCAGAGCCAACCTGGTTTTCCTATCTTTCTGCCCGCCTTCTGCCTGTCTGTCTTCTTTTCGTTTCTCCTCGCTTGGCTTTCTACACGAGCAGCATGTGCTTCCGTGTTCGTTGCCGTCGCGTGCGTATCCGTGTGTGTGTGTGTGTGTGGATTTGGGTGTTTTGTTCGTATGGTAAACTTTTCAAAACGCAATTAATTCATTTAATCAGTGCACGCGCCGCACCATTCTCGTTCTTCACGCGCGACCGTAAATCTTTTAATTTTGGAATTTTCGTGGGAACACTTTTTCTTGTTTTTTTGTTGTTTATTGTTGGTACATCCAACAGTAGCAAAAATTGTTTGTAATATTTGCAGAGCATTTTTTTGTGTGTCATCTTGGGCTTAACAAAAATTTAAGCATACTCCTAGGCGCAACAGCTGGTATGTATTTTAAAAACGAATTAAATGTTACTCATACGCCATGGCTGACACGTTTGACTTTAATTTTATTTAAAGATTTGGTTGTTTTAAAAATTCATTAAAAGCTTTCCATAAATATTTTAACTAACATTAATTGAAGGAATTTAATGTACAAATCGAAAAATTGAACTTTATCGTGCATAAGTTAATCGTTTTATTCTAACAATTATTATCTTAAATGAAAATGAGATTAAATTGAACAAAATAGTTATTTGAGCATAAATCAATAATCACAATTGTTTTTAAAATTCGTCTTTGTTAAATTTACAGCAACAATTTAATAAATATTTTTACAAAAAATATTCACCCCAATATTTTAATGCTCACACATTTCCACAGACCTTTCGATTTTCACCCCAGCTTCAAACAACCACTTGACCTCATTCATGCGTCAATAATTAAAATTCCATTGTCACCTACACTATCAATGGAATACAACGGCAACAACAATAACAATAACAACAACAACAGCAGCGACAATAATAACAAAAACAAGATATCATTTATTGGTCAGTCGCGCCCTCATCCTTCTGCCCGTGTTATAGCCTCGTAATACCTTCACATACCAAATCCAAGCCGCCTACGCCCACATACTCGTCGTATGTATACTACCTCGAATATGCGCAAAATTTCATGCACACTCCTCTTTATTCCGTTCGTTCTGCGCCTCGTCATCGAGTTATGCAAATTTTCTTCAAAGACAAGCGAAATTCCAATTGTCAGCGTCAGTCAGAACGAGCAAAGCGAGCGAGCGAGCGAGTGAGACGAGAACGTCACTCGAGATTTATGGACACAATGCTACCACAAAATACACAAGGACAAAACCATAACAACAGCAACAACAACGTCAACTGCAAACAGAGGTGATGTTCCATGAATGACTCGGCTCCGGGTTGCCAGGCTTCCCCTACGCCTGTAGCAGAGTAACAGCAACAGCAGCAACGGATCGAATCGAATCAAATCGACTTGAATCCGAATCCGAATGGAATCGCATGAATTGTCAACTCGAAATGATCAAAGGCTGCTGTTGACACACAATAAATTCAACGAAGTACGCCAAGCGCGGTACGGGGACAAGCGCCATTTACACACATACAAACACACACACAGACTGGCTCTGGCCGAAATTGAGGTCACCATGAGGACCGACTCAATTCGCCACATTAAATTAAACTTTAAGTTATGTTAACTTAACTAAAGTTAACTGCAATAATCACGTTCACGTACACGTTACTACACTGTCAACTGAAACATTTCTTGCCGCTTTATAGAATTGCTTCGCGCTGTAGCCCAATTCCCCCCCCCCCTTCCACTCCCTTCTTCGTTCCAATTATTCTGTGAGTGACCAAACACGCGCGCTGCTGTTGCTGTCAGCTAACAGAATTTATTTGCGGCCCTTTGATGAATGATGCCGGGCTGCCAGTTGGAATGGCGCAAGGTACGACGTGTATGTGTCAGGGTTGTCGCAATTAATGATTAGATATTGTAATTTTAATATATTATTTGGGATATCGATATTTCAAGGCGATTATTCTTTAAAAAGGAAATGTCATTCAATCAATGTTTTGCAAAACATGACGTAATTTTGCAAGTGTTGCATACATTGCGGGCAATTGCAATTCGTCGATCTGATGTTGCATTGTCAGTAGCATCCAAGAATTATTTTTTCGATAGTTCGAAAATGACGTAATAGAAATTATATTTCTAAAATCGATTTCAAAAAATGCTTTGTAAACAAGTTTTATGTTAATAGAAAATTATTTGTTATTAAAATAACAGAAAGAATATCAAAAAAAAATTTATTATATAGTTAATATTTTCCGACAAAAAATTAACAAGGATCAAAACAAGAGAAATTCCATTTTATGCAACCCTAATCGAAAATCAAACTGAGAATGTTGGCCGCCCCACCTTAAATCGCATTGATCCGAAAGACGATTCGTGAAGCGGACATGTTGCATCAGTTTAGCATCAGCGCGAACGCATGTCCTGCAGCCTTTCTCAACACACATACACACACGCACGGCATAAAACAACTGACGAGGGGCGCTGGCGCTGACTAGCAGGGGGCAATGCAACTTCACATGTAAATTTAATAAGACAATGGGGACTGTAAATTGAATATGTTTGCAAATTATGTTGAGTTAATTAATTTAGCATTGTAAGGCAATAAATTACTATGCATTTGTGTGTGTGCGAGTGCGTGTGAGTGCGTGTGTGAAAGGGTTTTACTTTAAAATAGATAATTGGAAGGTTAACAAAGTTAAACTTTGAAAAATTTAATAAACCAATTAATTTAAAAAAAACTCAAATCATTTTCTCAAACTAAAAAAAATTATTATAATATTTTGTAAAAATTTAAAAGTGTGATTCAAATTTAATATCGATTTATTAAAATAATGGACAACATTGTTTTCCATGTTTTCATGTTTTGCGTGCTTTTTAATTATTGTTCTTGTTGCAACAACATTTACACACTGCTTCGGTAATAATCTGCTTAACAATAAGCATTGTTGAGTTTCGATGTTAATTTTAAATTACAAATATAATTTTTTTAATAAGTTCTGTTGTTATGGAACTCGTTCGCTAATTACCAGCTTAATTACGAACAAAAATGTTCAAGTTATAAAACAAATCAGCTGTAATTTGTTTTTTTTTTTTTTACTGAAAAGTATGTTTCGATATTTCCGTGAAAAACAAAAATCAAATCAAACAAAACATCAAAACTAGATTCACTCGTAGAATATGTTTTCGCGCCGCTGTCTGCCGCACATTCTGCTGCTGCTGCTCTGCAACATGCCAAACCTGCGTTGCAATCATAGTCAGCGCACAACAACAACAGTTAATTACGGCTTCAAAGACGAGCCTTGCATCATCGGCTGCAAAAGCCGCCTGCACACAATGTGCGAATTGGCTGTAAGTAAATACCTCCCAAACCACACCTGCCATCCACTTTGGTGGCTGTCGATCTAATTAACGATGTGTTCAACCAGCAAGCCCAGCACTGTCTCGAACATGACTTCATCGACTATGACATGCACAAACTTAAATCGCTTGATCTGCAGAATCGTTTGATTCAGGGTCACAGCGGCTTGCGAGACCGCATTGCGCGCCGCATGAATGTCTCCAACATGATTGAGCTGGCGTGGGACGATGAACTAGCGCAAATGGGACGTTTGTACTCGCATTATTGTACCCCATTCGAAGACGATGAGTGTACGCACTTTGAGGAGACGCTAGACTACAACGAGCTTGTCGAACAATTCCATCAGGATACAAATGCGTACAAATTTATCGCGCAGAATCGCTACTGCATGAGTGGAAAGTATTTTCCAAGAAACTTTGTCGAGTTGACAATGCGCAGCTGGTATTTCGAGAAGAAACTGTTAGACCGACCGGAGCGTTATGTACACCCGGACCACAAGACAGAGTTGGGTGTCATTAGGGGTGAAAATAATTTCACTCATTTGGCATTTCCGTTCTCGTTTAAGTTCGGTTGCGGCTTGTCAAGGTGAGTTTCGACCTAAGCCAGATTCGGAAATAAGTGAAGGAACGTTAAAGTTTCGAAGTATTGAATTGTGTTGGACATCAAGATTCCAGTTCTAAATATCTGCAACTGCCACGGAAAGTTTGTTTGTGATTTAAGGATTCAATCTTGAATATTATTATAAAATATCCTTAACTTTCGATTACTGAATCAGTACCGCAAGTTTCTTTATCGCTTTGATGTTTGCAGATTTGATAATTACTACTGCCTTATTTGCAATTACTATCCACACTATCGTTCCAAAGGCAATATCATGGAGTTTAGCAGCGGAATACCGGCGTCGGCATGTCCTGCACAATTTCCATTGAAACATCCGTTCTTTCGCCATCTCTGCACCAATAACAATACAGCTGGACTTAATATCAGCAGTACGTTGATTCTTTTAGCATTTTATATTATTTTTATTAACTGTATTCATATTGATATTGATATATAAAAGGTGCATAAAATATTTAAAAACATTTTGTTACTTAAATTATAAATCACGAGATATGTCTGTGTTTCACTCGCCATAATATGTGGTCCTTAATAACGCAAAGAACTGATAGGACATGCTGATCACCTAAAATTAGATATTGCTTTTATTATATACTTTAACATACGTTAAAATTTACTTTTCGGTATTAACGTACCTTCATGTAGGTCATAAAAGATATCGGCGGAAAAGTCGGCGCACGTATAGAGGCGGGCTTTTGGCTTCGCACCATTACGCAGACTAGCATACGTTTGTAGTTCGTAGTACAATCGAACCAATTTTGATTGTAGGCCGCATCACCAACACACATACTCTAAAAGAGAATTATTGTAAGAAAATACACGATGCAGAAAATACTCTATGCGTCCAGAGAAATCAGTCATCCCAGGTTTCGTAACTTTTAAAGTTTTACATTTTTCATAGTAAAATCTTCACTCTAAAAGTTACTTATTTTATCATTTGCGAAATCATTTTAAACACGAATTTTACAATTAATTCTTACGAATTGTAAAATATTCTTTCATTCAGTTAACTTCCACTTAAGCAACATCCAGAGAAAAATCAAAATAAAGTTATTTGTTTTCTAGAAATGCTTTGGGTAGTAAAGTAAGCACTTAGTATGACTTGTTCCTACTTTTATTATTCGAAAGAATATTTTCGTCAATAAATTCCAAATTAGGAAAAAGTTAAGACTATAGAAATGCAGTGGATACGAGTAGAGACCGTAGGACGACTTCATCATAAAAATGTAAAACAAAATGCTCCTTTAGTAAATTCCAATTTAAGACAAATTGAACTATTAAAATATTCCTTCGTTTTTTTGGAAACGAATAAATAAATGCCGAAACCGAAATTTATTCATGACCTACCTAGATGCAATTCACTGGAAACTGTTTTTGTTCGATTTTTCGTAACAGTTAAAAGAATTGGCAAAGCCAGCGATTTCAGCTTTTTTGACTCACCGATGTCATCAGCTTGTCGCCATAGTAGCACACAATGAATACCTGCACCATTGAGGCCAAGAGAAAAATGCAATACTTGATTATATCCTCCACGGTGGAGGCGGTCACCTGAAATCCAATGAAACAAATTGTCAGCGAGGCCGTCAGAAAATTCAGCAAAAGCGAAAAACTAAAAATATCGTTGACATGTTCGCTGAGCCTGCAACAAAAAACAAAAACGCACGAAATTCGAGACGAAAAATAAAATCTACACACATCACACATTTGCAACACGATGCACTCACTTCAGGCACTTGGAATGATGGCGCAACACATTCTGCAGAAACTGTATATTGTTGTCCGGATTGTCGACATCGCCCACAAACTCGGTCAGTTTCTGGGAGATGTGATCGAAGTGCATGCATAACTGTGTGACAGATGAGACGAGCAGCAAATCGGCGGACAAAAAAGCGACGCCCGCCAAATATGCGCCATGCACCTGCGACAGATATGTTGCCCAATAGACGAGCGCACTGCCTCCCGCTGCGTCGTACGGATACCAAATAAAGAAACCGAAATTTCGCTCGAACTCGGGTGCGCCCATTAAATAATACATTACGGCCGACTTGCACGCCGGATACAAGCTAAAGGTGGACGTATACGCCAAACACAGTAACGAAAAGATGATCATTACGCGTCGCATAATGCGCTCGTGATATGGTAGTTTGTACTCCACACGCTGGGCAGCACTCGCCGGAAAAATATCCTCCAACTCTTGCAAATGCTCGCGTAGTAAGCTCTTATGTCTGGCCAGACCAATCTGCTTGAAGTCGGCTACAAACGAGAATCCGATGCAAGGCGCCACTGCAGTTGCCTCCAAAACGGTCGCCATCGATTTAAGTGCACCCAAAAAGTAAACAATTTCGCCGGCAACGAGCACATTAAAATTAGCGAATCCCGCATAGAATAGCAGCTTGTAAAGTACACTGCGTAGCTTGTTTGTCGAACGATGTTCGTAGAGCTCCTCACCGATGGTCTTGTAGAACCAAATGGGTACACGCATAAAGTCCATGAAACTGTTGCTGCTGCTACTTGTGCTGAACCACGCCATGTTGCTTCGAAGGTGTCAACTGTTTATTTACGATTTAAAGGTGTCGCTTTGAAAGCAGTCGTTTTTATAGTCGTAAGGGATTGTGGGAATGGCGTCATTTGTGTATATACGAACAAAATTATGTATACATGAGTTCAAATTGTCAATTAAAATATTTTAGGGGTATTCCCTAAAACGCGAAAACAAAAAAAACTCGAAAAAGTTGCAAGTCACTTTTCGTGAATGCACCTTTTCGCGAACTCGAAAACAATTGTAAATTTCAACAATTTAACAGTTCTGTCAGTTGTTTTCCACATTTTAAGATTGTAATTTGTGCTGCCTATTTTAATTTTTTTAATTAGTAAAATTTAAAAAAATTGTTTTTAATCTTGAAATAATTGGAATAATTTCTATCGTTTAACAAAAGTTAAAAAAGCAAAAACTAGCGAAAACACATCCACCCTAAATTTCAAACATTTCACAATTCATTTCTTTCCAGCTATTGATTGAAAGTATATTCAAAAACTCCCTTATAAAAGATAATATATGTTCTTAAACAATTTAACTAACTTGCTCAGTATTATTGCTAACTCATTGGGTGTGTGTCTGTGGGCGTTACACGCATTAAACTCGATTAAAAATCGATTAATGCCGCCAACCGAAAGTCACACTTCAGCAACTTTTAAAATTCAAAACGTTTACTCCCGCACACGGTGTTTAAATTTCAGTTGTCAATAATTCTGCGTAGTAAAACATAACATCTACACTGGGAAACTGACAGCTGGACTTGGAAAGAAAAATGTGTTTACATAAAAAAAGAAACAATTGAACACCGCAGGTTATTCAGGAGGATTTCGTATGCAAAACACGTGCTGGGAATATGGTTGAAAAATAAACTTAATTAATTTGTTACCTATGATGAATTTTTCCTAAGAATTAATGTATATACTATCTAGTACAAATACAATGTCAATTAAAAGCCAAACATTAAATTTAACTCGCACCCGTGCGTATGAGCAATATTTAATTTTTTACTACAAAACAGTTGTTCTCTTTAAATTTGGCAAAGTAAACAACCTGCGCGAATTGTTGAACTTTGCTTTAAAGAGAAATGCCTTTTCGCCATCACATACTTTTATTGAAAATGTCTGTGAAAAACTTTTTGCCAACAAGAGAAGCGCAAAAAGAACTTAAATTGACAAAAATAAACTTTGCTATTTTTAATGAAAAAACATATTCAAAGCGCAAAAGCAAAATTCATTTCAACTTTATTACGAAAATAAATAAAGTAAAATGCATAGACGCAGAAAACATAAAAAAAAAACGTATTTTGCACTTTAGTGAAGCATTCAAATTTATTAATAACATTTTTAAACAGGCAAACAACCGGTTGAAGAAATGTGAAATATGCTCCGACCTAAACGAACGCCTGTCATTGTTGTGTGCGTGAGCACTGCACTCTGACGCATGCACACATACACATATGAAGTTGTTTATATGAAAATTTAATTCTATGTGCACACGCACGCATTTACATACACATTTGCAAGCTGACACGTGTACAGACACAAAGACATCAAAAAGCTAATTCGGTTTTTTTTCTTTCGTTTTTTCTTCGCCTTCGTTTGCGTCTAACGTCTTAAATCATCCTTCAAGAGGGTCGCATTAAAAACCAACGCAAAAATATTTTCAGCGATGAACGTGCGCCGCCGACTTGAACCGACCCCTCTAATTTGAAGCGGCGTCACTGTTTGTTTGCGGCTCTCTCCTTTGAATTAGCTTTGTGCTTTCCACCACCCTCCCTCCGTTCGTTCCTTGAGGTTGAATTTAATAAGCACAACCGTTCGTTTGTGATTTAGTTTAGGTTTTTGTAAAATATTTTTCACTTCGTCAGAACTTATAAAGTGATGCGGCAGATTACTGCTACTTGCGCGCAGAAAAAATCATGTCGAGGTCACACACACACAGACACGCGCGCGCTTTTGTCGCAAGGTTATCATCATTGGCAACATTTTCGTTGTTACTTGCGAGAGTTGTTGTTAACTTAAGTTATTTAAAATTTCCAAGTGTTCATTCGCCTTTTTTAACTTCCAACTAATTTTAATATTACTAAGCGTAAGCGTGATATTATTTACTGTCTTTAAACGGGATGTCTCATACAAGAACGCAACTACAAACAAGAAAAATGTCAATAAATATGGCCGTAAATAAATGTTGCCGGTAAATGGATGTTGTCAACCCTTTTCAATAATACAACAAAAATACGAAGAGAGCGTTTAATTTGCTGTTACTCATCTTAAATTCAATTGAATGTTTTGCTGACTCGAAAGAGTTAAATTCAAGGCTATATTTGGGTCGAAATGCGAAATACAAAACAATCTGCGGCACAGCAGTCGATTCTGCAGCACGATGGATGACATTGAACAACGCACACAACGAACACAAAAGAAACGAAAAGAAAAGGGCGGACAGCAGTTTCCGACAACCAGAATAAAAAAAGAAGAAATACAAAACACTTCAACGCAATTGGCAGCTGCTGGATGTGCGCTGCTTCCACACGAAACATGTCCATGTCCCAGCGGACGTTTACAATGCCAGCACCCACACTTTCGCACTTTATTGAATTTGAGTTTTAACATTTTTGGCAATATCTCCATTGCTGCGCTGCGTCTCCAAGAGACAATATTTTATATTTCTGTTGTTTGTTTTTTTTTTTTTGTTTCTCAAAAGTACATTTTGTCATATTTCAAGACATTGCCACTGCCACTGCCGCCGCTCCTGCTGCCAATCTTGCCAACACACAAAAACATTTTACATGGAAAAAATTAAAATTTGAAGACAAGAGCAGCGGGAATTTTTGATTTATTTAAAAAGTGACCTTAATATGGAGTGTCAGCAAGTGTTGTTGTTGTTGTTGTTACTGTTGTTGTTGTTGCTTTGCTCAATGTTGAGCTTGCCACAAGTGTCGCCGAGGCAGCCTGTGCTGCAGCCCTTGAAGTAAGCGGCAAAACCTATTTAAGCGTTAAAATTCAATTGAATTTGGATTCAAATCAAATTCTAAACAAGATCTGCTGATAAAAAATTTTACCTTTAAACAAAAAATATGCAAAAAAAATTTAAGTGGAAAAGAAATAATTGGAAAAAAGTTTGTAAACGCTTACTTTAATGTAAACAAACGCTTATAAATGTACAAAAAATTATAAACGCAGTTCATAAAGCAAGTCTAAATCAGCGAGTGTTGCACGTGCCAAGTGCTTCGCTACGCTGACATGGCGACCGGATGTGAACTTTCGACTTCCGCTTGATGTACGCTCAGCCGAAGCGGTAAATTATCATTTGGTTGCCAATGCCGTTGCTTTCATGTGTTTGTGTTTACTTTTACCTACTGCTGGAATTTTTCGATGTTTTTGTTTCTGCAGCAATTATTTTTTCACGATAAAAGGATTATTTCTAATGTCAATTTAATCCTTTTAACACATACGCACACACGCACACACTTGTGACTATTATGCCCGTCAGTGAGGGTTTTTGTTTTATGACGGATTTTAAATGAGGCTGCCCATTTGTGCCATTCTTTATAAAAGATCCTCTTAAGTGTTGCATATTTAGCTATTTTAAATGTTAACAAGTTTGTCTGTGTGTGTATGTGAATGTATGCGTGTGTGTAACTGACATTTTTATAGCTCAATGCGGCGGAGTTTTAGTTTCGACGAAAGTTGTTTGTTTGCTTTTGTGTTTTGTGTTTTGCGGCGATAGGCGTCAATTGTCGAGCGCAAACCGTTTGCGTTGATGTTAAGACATTAAAATTAAGAGGACGGACTATTTTTTGCTAATAAACACTCTCAAAATTAACAATCGTGTTTTTATTGTTATTATTATTTAAAGTAATTGCTTGACTTGTGGAAAATGTTTAAGCTTCTTAACGAATGTTTCAATTATTTCAATGTCAGGGATAATGGTTCGAATAATTGTTGGACGATTATGTTAAGTTATCACAAGATAATTGTTTAAAATAAAAGCGGGTAAGTCCATAAAAATAACTTCTTTTTTTTGGAACTATAAAAACTGATTAAGTCTTTGAATAAAAGTTCAAAAAAATGTTCTTGCTAAAAAATGTTCCAGTAAATTTAAATAAACTGCCGGAAACATTACGAGAATATAATGTTTAAAACGCTCACAAGCTTCGAAACAAGTTGTGGATATATCGGTTTTGGATTTGTCGGTGTTTGTAAAAAGCTTTTGTATTTGTCGGTTTTTGATATTAAATTTGTAACCAATAAAAAAAGTTTGCATTGAAGTTTGGATTCACATTAAGCTTCTTTTATGCTCTAAAAATATTAAGACAGATTTTTGCTAATTCTATTTTTTTACGTTTTCCAAAAGAATCAAAACATATTCTTTTAAAAAAATACAAAAAATATTTTTCCAGAATTATTCAAAATTGGATTTCCACAATTCTGGAAATATCTCTGAAAGCTCGACAACATGTTGCTTAAAAAGTTAGTATTAAGATATTTGTATTTGATAGATTATAACAAGAAAAACTCTTATGTCCTAAGGATGTTAATTTTGAATACAAATCAAACTTTATAAGTTTCCGAATTAGATTTTTTTATCCAAATTGTGAGATTGGACTAAGTAACTTTTTTTTGCTTTATTATCGTATCTCTCATTTGTTTAATTTTTGTGAAATTGTTTTATTATAAATTGCATGTAGGCAAGCCTAATAAAGCAATAATGACACACCCACTTGTTGCTGTCGCTATGCGCTTGAAACACTTTAATAATAAAACCAAGACAAAATTTACGCTTAAAAAATTTGTAAAAAGCTTTTATCGAAAAGCTTCAAATGCGATAAATTTCATAATGTAAATAAATAGAGACGAGTAAGCATAAAACAACGAAACTTAATAACGAACTTATTTATAGTCAGTCATATTGGATTATAAAGTTTGATACAAATTTAGAAAAAACATTTAAAGAAATCAAATTGATTACAAGAGAATTAAATATTTAAAAGAATTCATTTTTAATTAAATATTTTAAAGAAGGTATTTAAGCACCCTTTGATTGACACCATAAATTTAATATAAAATTAGTTAAAAGTCAAAATAAGCTTCGGTTATATTTTTATTTTTTCATTCATTAATTTTGAATATTTTGCTTGATGTTGAAATGAATAAATTAACTGATAAAATGACTTAAAATAATTCTGCAATACTGATCGTAGGGTATTACTAACAATCGCATGCATCGATCATTAAAAAAGCTCATTTGCCCAGATGCCCAACGAAATACGAAATTTATTTCACAACAAAGTTTACTACAAAAAGCAAAACAAAAAGCAAAACAACAATTCGCACTTCTTGCGAACTCTCCAACAACAACAAAACGAAAAAGCAACGAACAAAAAGTAAACAATTCGCAGCGCAAAGCTTTAACAAGCATTTTAAATAAATTAAACGAATGCACAACCAGCAAAATCAATTTCAATTCTAGACAACGCAAGATAAGAAGCCAAGTTCACGTGCGCCTGCTGCTTCAACAAGTTCTGACATGCATTTAACGTTTAGCGGAGGAGTTACGCTGGGCATTATTTTGGCCATTAGCTGCTCCATCGTCGTTTTACTTCAAACATCAACGGTAAAAGCAACAACGCCAGCAGAGATAAGCAACAGCAATTGCAGTACTGCTATCAGTAACAACAGTAACAATAACAACAACAACTACAAAAACAACTACAAAAACAATCACGTTATGGCGTCGACACGTTTATTGAACGATGCGAACTTATACGGCACACTTCAGCACCGCGTAAATTTATTCGTCATACACATTTTAACGCTGCTAAGCCGGCATGCCCGGCAAAAGACGTCACTCTTAATACTTTGATACTAGGGCTTTAGTTTGACTATTGCTAGATGTACTTTCTAAGTTTTTTTAATTGAGTACTTTAGTGGCCAATTATTTATTTATATTTATAATTTTTAAATTGTTGTATTTGTATAATATAATTACGTTGATACGTTTGCAAAGGCTCTTATCAATATTTAAATTTGATTGTACACGATGTTTGTTTATTAATAGAGTTAAGAGTTGTTAAAAATATAAGAAAATACTTTTATACGATAACATTTTCAGCTTCTATAATAGTAAACAAAATTTTGTAAATAATATTGTAAAACCACAATAAAAGTTACAAAACTGTGATAATATTCAATGTTTCTGGTTTACTTTACACAGAAAGTGATTTTATTACAATTTTAAAGGCCTCTAATATACAAAAAGTTTATTTGAGTACGACCATGGTGGTGTAATAAATAAAAGGTGAGGATAGAAGAAAAAAGGTCCCTCTTCACCTCGATATTGTTTCTCTTTTTAAACATTTTATTTTTGTTCAGTTGGTGATTTCGCTCAATTTTCATTCTCATTTCTACTTTCTTAACTTTACTATTCAACCACGAGTACGGCCAAAATTTTTGGATTTTAGTTAATAACTTAGGTATTATTTAACAAACAAACTTACTGGCAAGATTTCTAAAGTATTACATAGAAACTGAAGAGAATCTCATGTGCTCAAAAATTTTCAATATTAGAATAAAATACAATATTCTTTTGAAAAATTCTTGTTATTTTATAGCTCTCGTTTAAAAAAAATAAATTGAAGTTTTGATATAGAAATAAATTTAGAAAGCCAGTGCTTTTCCAAACAATCAATCGCACGTAACCAAATTAAATTTGTATGATCTTAAATCTTGTCACCCCACAACATCACGAATGCCAGTTCAACAATAGCTCACATACACTGTTGCACAAAATAATAGCTCAGTAGCGAAAAAAAACTAGCAGTAAAATTACCCTCTATGGGAATAAGACCTTCTTTTGGAATTAGTACGCCATCTGATTCTTTCAACCTATTTTTATTTCATGGCTCTTTAACTTTAACTACTTTTGAAATAAACCTTCTTAAGAAATGTCTGTCAGAATAGTAATAAAAAGACTTTTGAAGTTATCGACTAGAACATTTTGATTTGATAAATTTAAATATATTTCTAAATACATATTAATAGAAAATTATATTTACTTCCCGACAGATATTACCAGATTCATTGTATACTCTAATTAATTCATAGAATAACATTTTCGAGTATGCATCTATTATTTTGAAATGCAGTGTAAAACGAAAAACTAAATCGACTTGCCAGAATTGTGGAAAACCTGCAACAAACTGTGAACCACAAATCCAAGACAACAACCTCCCTGACCAACGCAACATTGTGTGCTGCAAAGGACGCCGATTCCGATTCAAA
The DNA here is from genome assembly GCA_949127995.1 of Suillia variegata. Lineage (NCBI taxonomy): Eukaryota > Metazoa > Arthropoda > Insecta > Diptera > Heleomyzidae > Suillia > Suillia variegata. Next base: position 40,702,845 of record OX421846.1, on the reverse strand, counting down.
TCAAAGAAACATGGCGACAGAGTCAGTGAGTGAGTGAGCAAGCGTGATGGCAACCATAAAGTTCTCTATTCGAAGAAAAATCGTTTATCTCCTCTCGAAGAAAATGAAAATAAAAAACCACAAGAAAATGAAAACAAATTTAAAAGTCGCATCTAAAAACGGCGAAACTTTTTCAATTTCGAATTGCAAACGGACATGCGAGCAAGAACAATAAAAACAACAATATCAACTACGTAGAACTGCAAGAACAACAACTAAAAAATCACCATCAAACGATAAAGATAAAAAGATAAATTGCAGCTTGAGAAAAGAGATGGCAATAGTGTGTGACATGTCTATTTTTTTATAATTTGAATGTGAACTTTTGACATCGGGTCATAGAGACAGTTGTTGTTGTCGTTGTATTTAACTTTAATTTAAACTATAAGAGAAAATAAAAAATAGTTTTATCAATTCAAATGGCTGTTACTCTTGAATACTTCTCCTTTTAAAATCAGCTGATTTACGAGATATAAATTTGAAAAGTTACGAGGCTAAAAACGAAATACTAAAGTACTTGAGTACTACAAAATTATTAAAACCCGAAACAAAAAATCAAAATGTTAGCAATTTGGACGTGTAACCATCGCATTTTTAGTACTCCCGTAAAATGTTCAATCAATAGGAGTCCCAGACATTAAATTTCGAAGTCAATATCAAAGCTTAATCCAACACGGAAAAATAACTTTAATACTATATACTCGTATATACAGGTTAAGCTATCTACGATCAATTAGGAAAAATAATAATCAAATAGCACATTTAAATTTAACTGTCTGCTCTGTTGTTGTTTATATGCGAAACTTGTGCAGTTTGCGAATTCCAAGCAAACGTGAAATACTTTAGCACCCACTTTATTTCATCACATTGCAAAAAGCACTTTTTCCCTCGGTTTGTTTATAGAAAAGCTGTGTGTACATTAGTACGTACGTTCGTATTACAGACAGACAGACGCATTTCTTATCTGGCTAGTACAGTGAGCAGAAGCAATTACTGGAAACAACCAAAACTCATGAATGAACAAGTCTGCCAATGTGCGCTTTCGAATTTTGGTATAAATATGAAAACCCATTCGCAGTGCCGGCACAGTTCAGCAGCAACTGCCGGCGTCAGAGTATTTAAATTATTTTCAACAATAAAACAAAAACAAAAACAATAACAATTATAAATATGCCAGAATTCAATTCGGAAGAGAACGAGCAACTACGCCAGCGTAGATCGCGTGCTGGCATTTTTATTCTCGATATCATTTTGATAGCGGCTGTAATTGCGCTTCTTTGGAAATCGCCGTCACCTGCACTCCCGGAAAATTACACCTGCTCCGGACTATTTACACCGTGCTCGGCAATTTCGAAAACAACACCAAATGATATACTTAAACAGTTCGAGATGAATCATGGGATTTGGCATTACGTTATGCTGAGCTGAGATGAGCTGGGAGCGCGTAAACCATTTAAATTTCGTTTACGAAATTGGAATTTGAATTTAAAACATTTCGCAATGTAAATGCCACATTTTGGCGTTATGAAACCTTCCGGGATTAGTGCTAAGGTGCAGTAAATGCCGTTAAATCATTGGACTTAATTACTAAACTATTTGTATAAAAATCAATTTTTACAGTATTTTAAATAGTTAATTTAAAATGTGAATGTGCAGTAAAATGAAATTTAAAAAAGGGTTAAAATGATAAACAAACTTTAACCTAAATATGTCTGTGATAAAGTGTTTAAAATAAACGTGTTAATATTGTTAAATGTAAACTTAACATTTAATGTAAACTAAAATGTTGACAACTATTGGATAAAAGTTGAAAAATAAAATTTTAAACATTGGTTTATAAACTAAACCAAATTTCGTATAAGATTTTTCTTGTTTTTAATGAATTTATTGTAATACGTAATAAATTATATGTAAAAATGTTTTTAACGTTATTACTTTGCTAATAAAATGTAATCGATTTTAAAAATTAACTGAAAATGATTTTTGAAAATTGCAAAAATCTAACCTTGAAACTTGCGGCCAATCTGTGGTGAGCTGCAAAATTGTCCTTTAACATTTCTATGCCGGCGGGTACCTACATATATGGTAAAATCCACATGCAGGAGGCACTTGATCACAGGGGTATCTTTTGGGTGGCGCCAAAAGTCTTTTGGGGCTTCCGGACAGACGACTGTCTCGTTAGTGTTATCCATTGTTTTTATATAATGGCTGATGATTTTGATTTATTTTACGAGGTTCTAGCAAATTGATTGCGACATTTCTTGTTATTGTTGTTTTTATTTAAAAAATCCAGTACTTAACTAAATTCAAATTTTTGTTACTACTTAAATATTTTTCTGTTAAACATCTGCTTGCTGCAGCGTTGCCACCTAACTAACTTTATTCTGAACGCCAGGGATCCACTCGTAAATTCTGTGAAAAAAATTCACGAAAAATGTTTTTTCCGGAAAAAATTTTAAACTTTGATGAAAACACATGAAAATTCTCAAGAACGTGAAAAAAATTTAAAATAAACGAAAAGCTTTTGTTTGTATGAAAAATTGTTTGCAACCGACTCGCTACTCGTTACTTTTTTGGAACCAAATTCCCACCTCTAATTTAACTCTTAAAACAGTTGGCAATTCCGTCTTTTATTTCAATAGAAAAGTGAAAATTTGTTGAGCTGCGTAAAAACAATAATAAAAACTTAATAAGACTTTTTCGAAAATCATAATTAGACGGTATTTAACCTATTTCAATATTGCGAAAAATATATTATTTTGGTTATCTAAGACCAACAACTAACGCTAAATTAATTCCTTTTGTTCGCACAAAAACTCGTCTGCTGGGACAAACAAAAATATGGACTCGCAGCGCAGAGAACGAAAATCGTCAATGGTAACCCAACAAATTTATGTAAATGCAAAAAGAGTATCGCAAAAAGTCAGGAACTATCTCAGAGAACATCTAAGACAACAAATTAAATACCTAAAATACCGTCTTTAAATATATTTATCTCTGTTTCAGGCGCCGCTTTCGCCCTGTCCCATACCGGACATCAGCGACGATGAACTTGGTTTGTTAAAAATCAATTAAAAATAGCTAAAAAAAATATTTTACATATATATATATATCTACTCTTCATTTTCCTAGTCTCGATTTCAGTGCGCGATCTCAATCGCACACTGAAGATGCGTGGTCTGAATCGCGAGGAGATTGTCCGCATGAAGCAGCGCCGCCGTACGCTTAAGAATCGCGGCTATGCGGCCAGTTGTCGGATCAAGCGCATCGAACAGAAAGATGTGCTCGAAACGGAAAAATCGCACGAGTGGGTCGAACTGGAAACGATGCACGAGGACAACGAACACAATCGCAAAGATATCGAAAACTGGAAAAACAAATACAAGGCACTGCTGCAGTTTGCAGCGCAAAATGACATACCCATACCACCCGAGTTGGAGGGCTGCTAATTGATTTTGATTTAGTTTTTCCGCCTGACTATAATTAGTTCAAATTTATACAAGCACTCACAGCTAATTCCTTCAGCATTGATGTATACGTAATCATGTGAATTATTTTAATATTTTTTTGTTTTTTAACAATTTGGCTTTAAACTTTCCTTGGCACGAATATAAACTATATTCTTCCGAGCAATAAATTATATTTTATCTTAAATTATGTATTTTCTTTTTTTATTAAACTAAAGACTATTTTTGTTTAACGCTCGCTTAATAATGGTTAAATAACTCAAAACTGCTTCTATATGAAATCGGAGTTTATATGCTCCTCCAGCATTTCCAGTTCCATTGAGTCGTCCTCTTCTTCATTTAAATTTTCAATATATTCGCGTTTCATTTCGAGTTTTTGCACCTCATTCTTAGTTATGTGAAGATCTGCCAATGCGTCCGAATAGCTAACAGCGTCCGCAAAGAGATTTTGATGCACAGTGCGCAAGTGACGACGAACTCTTTAAATAAAAAACAGTCAATTTAAATTTATTAATTAAAACTTGTAAATGAGAGCCAAAACTCACTTGAACTTTGTGGGAAAGCCGCGATTGCAAACGCTGCACGACAGCGGCATTCCTGTATGTTCGAAGGAATGCTGCTTCAGGCCGGAGATGTTGATGAATACCTTTTAAGAAACAAAATTCAAATTAGTAAATTACTTATGTTTTATTTAGAACAATAAAGCTACCTTGTGACAGTGCTTACACTTGTATCGCACGCCAGCGTGTTTTCGCTCGTGATATGTCAGGTGCGATTTGATGGCAAACCGTTTGTCACAGGCGCCGCATGCGTACGGAAACTCGCCCGTATGAAAACGTACATGAATCTCGAGATCCTTGCGTCGCACAAACTGTTTGCCGCAGTGCGTACAATCCATTGTCTGGCCACGATGCATCTGCATGTGCAATTTTAGATTCGCCTGTCGCACAAACGTCTTCGAGCAGAGTGTACAGGTGTGCGACAGACGCGGTTGATTCTCGTGCACTACACGATGCACTTGCAGGAGTTCGGCGGTGAAGAACTTCCGATCACAATCGTTGCAGGCAACGTTGCGCACACGCTCTTCCGTATGACGCGCTGCAAAGTGTTTGTGCAGAATGTGTTTCGAGGTGAATGTGTTGGCTAAAGAAACGATTATCATCATTTTAGATCATTTAACATAAATTCATATTCAAATGCTTATCCTTACGACACTTGCTGCACAAATACTGCAGCTTCCATTTGTGGCGTCGCATGTGCATATTAAAGAAACTCTTCAAAACCGTGCGTCCACATTGGTCACAGTCGAGGTACACACAGTTTTCGTGTATTCGACGTTTGTGTATTCGTAGGGCATTTTTGTTAACAAAATGTAAATCACACAACTCGCAGGGAAAGTGCAGGTCCTTAGCATCTAATTAAAAATTATTTTAATTTTTATTAAAGTTTAAAAAAGTGATTTTAGTTGGTACCATGATCCTTGTCGTAGTGCTCCAGTAAAGTGCGCTGCAGACTAAACTTATCCGTGCACAATTCGCAATCGAAATCAAAATTGCGTTGCTCTGCGCCGCCGACGACACCCTCTTCATCATCAGAATCCGCAAATTTTACTAGAATGCGTGCATTATCATCCTTACTGCATTGTATTTTCTCCTCTGCGACAGATTCCACGTCATCATCGAGTGCGTCTATATACTCCGCATCCTGTTCTTCTTCGGTGAAAACCCCAGACAAGGTAGCATGTGTCGTTTCCTCGTTTATTTTATTTGACACTGCATCGTCCTCCTCCTGTCCATTCAACACATCCGAAGTTATAAATTCTGTTTCATCAGTGCCAAAAATTGCAGCCAAATTCTTCTCTAAGTTCACATCATGTTGCGTATTCGATCCCAGCGAATCAGCCTGCGAAATTAAATTATTAACCAGAAAAGCTTAAGCGAATCAAAAAATACCTTTTTATCGATATACTCTAAATGGTCATCGAGTGCATCTATTTCCGCGTAATCGTCGTCGTCCTGTTCTTGTTTCATACCTTCCTTCAAATGCTTGTGGCTTAATAGTGATTTGGTTATAAATTGATAGGCGATACAGAGCTCCTCCCTGCAGTTGCGGCACATGTAATGAAAACGAGTGTGCGCCTGTAATCTCAAGTCAAGCCGCGTGCAGAAATTGAAGCATGTCAAAATGTTCAGTCCATCATGTTGGTTTTGTTCTGACGTATCTTGCAGCGGTTCCAACAAATCCAAAAAATCGTTTTGATCATTCTCGGATGCACTGCAGAGGCAAGCGCAACAATTGCGTATTGTCAGCGATGACGCAAGTTGAAGAACCTTTGTCATGATTTTGATCTCTTAAATTCTTAGAATTATTATATTCAAATAAAGTTTTTATACTATATTTTAAATAAGAATGCGATTTAATGCAAAAACCAAAACCAACAACCGATACCAACAAAAACAAAAATAAATAAACCAAAAAAAAATGCATTGAACAGTTTAAGTGAAGGATTGATTGTCAGTGGTGTCTCTTTCTTTTCAGATTCATTCTTGACATAGAGATGTGCTAATTTAGAGTTGTTAACAATCAGTTATCTAAAGACGATTAAAGCCCTAACTTAACATACCACACAGACGCAAATCAAATCGTCGTGTACACAAAAAAGTGCAAATGAGATTTCAACGCGTATAAAAATTAAAATTTAATTAGTTAAATAAATTATAATTTGTCTAAAAGTAGTTTAACATTGTTTTCTACCAAGTTATTAACATTTTCAAAATGTTTACTTTCATGTAGAATTATCAGAAATAATTACTTAAAAAACAGCTCCCCAAGTGAAAGGAAAAAAACAACCCTAAAAGACCAAAGCGAAGCAAATCAGAAAAAAATACAAAAATAAAAAAACAATGGCCAGCGAGATTTCCAGCTCCAACGAGCGTCACTACTACGCCAAACTGGAGGCAATCAAGGATATACGAGACAAGACAGTCTCCCTCGAAAAGCTTAAAGTGAAAATTATCAAAGAGGTGAAAATCAGTGACGACGAGGAAAAATGTCTGGACGAATATCGCAAGGAAATGGAACATCTGCTGGAGGAGAAGATGTCGCATGTTGAGGAACTGCGCCAGATACATGCCGACATCAACGACATGGAGAACATCATTAAGCAAACCAAGGAAAATCAGACGCGTTCCGTTGACATGGCCAACCGAGTATACGAGGAATATCTGGCACTCAAGTATCAAATCGATCACATGCGGCGCGACTATCTCGGCCTGAGTCCGTTGCGCGATTTACACGAGGAGGAGGGCAGTCCCATATCGAAGGATCGCTTTCAGACGAACTTTCTCAAAGTGGCCGCACAGTCGGCAGCCGTTGCAGCCGCTGCAGCTGCGGCAGCTGCATCACAACCACTGGCGCGTCCACATCCACGACATGCACTCCTCTCGGAAGCCACTGTCACGACCGTGATGCCGCCCAGTGGTGGTGGTACAGGCGGCGGTCCACAAGGTGGTCATGCCTTTATGCCACCTGCGCCACCTGGTAGTGGCGGTGGTGGTGCTGGTGGTCCTGCCGTGCGTTTGGGTAAGAGCGACTTCAGTGCGCCACAACCACCGCCGCCGCCCACCAATCGTTTGCAGCAGTCACCCTCGATTGGTATTGGCCATCATCCCTCGTTTCGTTCGGATTTCAATGTGAATCTACGCCAGCAACCGCCGCCGATGAAGTCGTGCCTGTCATGCCATCAACAAATACATCGCAATGCTCCAATCTGTCCGCTCTGCAAGGCCAAGTCACGTTCGCGTAATCCCAAGAAGCCGAAGAAGAAAAACAACTAACCAGCGATTGCATTTGCTACTAGTTAGTTACTGAACGTTTTTTTTGTATTTGTAACGAATCGATTTAGATTCTTTTTGTATTCAAAGTGCTGCGAACACATTTTTTGTAATGTTTAGATTTGGAAATGTGGTTTTTTAAAATCGAGTATTCGATTCCATATTATTTAAGAATTAAGGCAGCCATGTAAACTAAGCTCCAGCGTTATTGAACTGAAATTAAGCGTATTAATACTAAAATCTATTTTTATTATAAGAATTCAGTCTTATTAGAATTTATATGCTTCGTTGGCAAAAGTGTCAACTTACTTGTTTAAAAAAACGTTTCAATCTTAATCTTAACGATACTAAGTATTAATTTGTTTAATTTAATATTAATTAATTGATGAACTTTTTTACTTTGCCATTTCTATCTTACTACTAATTTCTTCATTTAAGTGAAAGACTTGAAACTATCATCTAACAATAAGTTGATTTTTTATCTCTTAATTATTAATTGCAAATATTTAATAACTAATTTTAATACCAACTAATTAAGACTAAAACTAACGTGTCAAATTAGAAGTTTAATTTCTTTAATACATTTTTTGTAATACTTTTCTGTAAGCACAAAAATTTACCAATAAAATGTAATAATACAATAATCAACAAATTTATTAGTTTTTTTTTTCAGTTTTTAATTCTAATTGTATATTTAAAAAAAATGTTAATTGAAACAAAACTTTGCTACCCAAATTTTATTAAATGTGGTTAAGTTTTGTTACTGCCTCTTTAAACCGACTTTGAGTTGAGTTGTCAACACTGCTGTTGCTTGTTTGTTTGTTAGCCAGAGACACGTCTTACAAAAACAACTAAACTGAGCCGAGACCGTGATCGAGACCGAAAAGAATAAAGTAAGTGAGCGGTAAGTGCAGTGGCAAGAAAGAATATTGAATAGAAATAAATAATATAACAATATTATCAATAACAAAACTTATTTTATTCAATCGCAGCTTAACAAATTTAAAAGTGGAAAAACTGAAAACAGGACAAGTCCTCTGTTTTAATTTGGAAAATTTTGTATTTCTACCTGAACGAAAAGTGCAGCCTACAAAGAACGCAAAGAAAGAAATTGAAATTTTAAATGGGCCAAGTCAAGTGAAGCGCCTAAAGAATACGTAAAAAGAGAAAGCGGAGCACGCACGATCGGACGGGAGCGAGTGCGTCGTTTTTATGAAAGAAATTAACAAAAATTGTTAATAGAAGTAATTAGCACAAGAGGAAATATGTAAGTATTTATTTAATGTGGTGAAATTGTTTTGTTTAAAAATTTGTTTTCAATCATGCAAGTTAAAAGCTTATTAATATAATAACAGCTTTGAAACTTTTTGAAATGTTCAATGAATTATTGAATATTTAAATATATTTATGTATATACACAATATAAGGTATATTCCCGTTCTTGCCCAAAATGGCATAAAAGCGTTTCCCGGACTCAAATTTTTTCTGTTTTTGTCAGTTTTGGGAATGTACTAGAGTGAAGCTCTCATTTGGATATCAAATAAACCAGTTAAAATATGTATATTTGTAACTTTGGCGCCCAAATTTACAAAACTTTGAACTATTTTAGCTTTGTTGTTCTTAAAATGCTCTTAAAATGTTCTTAAGATGCCGAAATTTTTAAAAATTCAAAACTTAATATTGTATTAACTTTCTTTTGTATTAGAAATCATGTCAAAAGCCGAAATCATACCCACATCCTCTGCATCTCCTAACGCTAAGGAATCAAAGATGTCAAACGGCAAAGTTGCAAATGGTAAACTGCACAACGGTGCCGCAGAAGCAAACTCGTTGCCGCCACAAAAGTCCATCGTGATCGCGTACATCTGTTGGCTATTCGGCGGAATCTTCGGTCTACATCACATTTATCTGCATCGTGATCGTCACGCGTTTATCTGGTGGTGCACACTGGGCGGCTACTTTGGTATTGGCTGGCTTGGTGAGATTTTCATGATACCGGAATATGTGCGCGATGTCAACGAGGATCCGCGTTTCATCAAAGCATACGTGGATAAGCTGAAACTGCATCGACGACCAACCTACTCGGCCAAACGTTTTGTCGGTCAAGTGATGATCGGTTATCTGTTTGGACAGCTGGTGCAGATGGCAGTGCCGGAGACGCCATTCGCAGGCGTCGATTGGAGTTTTTTGCATTGGCTGATCGCACCGGCAATCGCACTGGGCGTCTGGACAGTGGGCAATATTGGTCGTGAACGCGGCGTCTTGTGGCATTGCCTGGTTGCAGCCATTCTGTCATATCCAGCACGTTATTTCATCTACGATGTAACCTATTCACTGCTGCTTACTGCACTCATTTCAGCACTGGCTTTCGATCACTTCTCTAAGCAGTGGCTGCGTACACCACCAAAGCGATACGGTGCTGGCACGCGTACATTGCGCTTCACAGGTGCGCTGGTCATTTACTTTTCGCTGTGGGGTTGCTTTTTGTTTTTCAACGGGACCATTTCGGATGAGGATGGCAGCGAAGTGCCCATACACGAGGCCTTTTCCAATTTTCTGGCTTCTGCCTGGTGGACCGATATGACGCAGGCGCTTAAAGACACCTACAACTATGCCCAGCATCATGGCTGGTACGAAACGTGGAAGGAAATCTTCGAGAGCATGGATGTCGATGGTGAGCGCAATTCGTACAAGGTACTGGGCGTGAGTGCCACCGCATCGCAGGACGAAATCACCAAGGCCTATCGACGACTCTCGAAGGAATTCCATCCGGATAAGGTAAAGGATGAAAAGCAGCGCGAAGCCGCCAATCAGCGTTTCATTGAGATTCAGCAGGCGTATGCGGTGCTGAGCAAAATCAAATCCGGTCGACGACGCAAGAACAAACAGTTCAACGAGGAGCGCGAGGACGCAATTGTGCTGTGAAAAACCGACACACATTGATATAATTTAAATATTACACAGCAAGCTATCATCCAGTGCATTTTATTAATTTATTTTTCACATTTTAATTTAATTTATTTATTATTGCATCACTTAAAAATTGGTTTTGTTACCATCGAAAAGTAAGTTTAAATCGTTCTTCCCTTTGGCTTAAACCTTTTTTTTTTTGTTATTTTAAACATAATTCCGAACTCCAAACTAATTTAGGTTTTAAAAAGTATTGAAGAGTATTTAGGAATACTTAAATTAAATATTTAAGAGTAATAATCAAAATTTATAACGGATTTCTTTTTGATTTAAATTTTTTTTTAATAAAACGATTATATAAAAGTTATTTTGTTTGTTCGATTTATTTTAAGACAGAATTTATTCTAGGTCAATCGAATGCTGCCAAACTAAAAGTCCTTAATTTAAACTATCCTACTAATTGTTATTACAATTTTGATCCACCCTAAAATAAAATTAATAAAAAAGCAATCTTTTTTTTCTAACACTAAATTTCTTTATTATTTCGTTATAATTAAAATAAACATTTAAAACTAGCACAAAAAATTTACATAACTAAATTTAATTGTTAGTAATTGTTTTTCATTGATTTTTTGTTTGTAATATTAATTTCGATCACAACAAACGCATTTGAATAAGGTAATAAGATATTTTGTATAATGAACTACTTAAACTAGAAGGAGAAGAAGAAGGAGAATAAAACAAAAATAATATATAACAAGTAAGCGATAAAATAAAGAATAAAATTAAACATGAGAGAAGCTATCGAACTCAAATAAAATATGACAATGGGAAGGCAGGTAGGAGGAACAGGACACAGGAAGGGGATGTATGCACTTTCTTACGCCTCAGCAGAAAAAGTAGCAAAAACAGCAAAAAGTAGTAGTTTCATAATAAGCATTTGAGAAAAAAAATAAGTACACAAATGAAGAAGGAAGATTGATAAAAACATTGCTTAAAATTTAACATTATAATACTGAGCAAAAATATATTTTAAGTTTATGTTTGTATATAACACTTGCTTTAAATGTTTTTTTTGTTTTGTTTTGTTTTTGTTTTTCGTTTTTTTTTTTTGTTAATAAACTTTGCATATTTTTTAATTTTACTACTTTTACTACTTTGTCGCTTAAAACAAGAAAAATAAAACACCCAAGTTCACTTGATGCGCTTTCGAGAAAGCTTTCAAATTTTGTTTGTGTAACATTGCAAAGAAAAAAGCTTTTAATGTACTAGCCTAAGTTGAAGTTGGTCTTTTTTTGTTTCAAAGTAATTTTTTAAATATATATTTCCAAGTGGAAAATGGAAATATGGAATGAATGCGTTAATTAATGCCACTGAGCTTTTACGAAACTTGTTAAAGTTTTCTTTGATAACCTTTTAAAATATATACAATGTATTTCATTTTGACTTAATTGAAACAGCTGAAAGTAGTTTCACTTAACATACAAAAAATGCTAATTGGAACTACACTCAAGTAAAGGGATCCCTCTCGCGAGTGCTTAAAAGCTGCTAAAGCTTTTGTCGTTCTGTTGCTTAGTTGCAAGCTTTTTGTTGTTCGCAAGAGTTTCTTTCTTAACTTTCGTGGAATGTGCTTTTTACATAGTTAGGTATATAAAAAGCTTTCGTGCTTTAAGTAGCTTGTGTGCTTTAGATGACTTGAACTCTTAGAAATGCGTCACAACAATATCCTCCTCAAGATCATCCAACTCATCGTCGGTTTCCTCAATTTCGTTGGTGGCATTAGCCTCGGCGGCGGCAGCTGCAGCAGCGGCTTCCTTCTCCTTGGCGGCAGCTTCGCGTTTCTCCTCCTTCTTAAGTTTGCGTTGCTGTAAATGTTAAAAAAAAATTCATTAAAACAGATCACAAACTTTTTTTGTAATTCAAATTTTCAAAAACAACTTTTTTTTAGACAAATAAATAAAGTATAAGCATTTTAATGGCCTAAAGCTTACCTTTCTCCTGTAGAGGATTTCTACGACAACATAACCGACACATCCCAATGCCAGCACACCCAACAAAATGTAAAGCTTCATGCGCGCACACAGCGTCGTGGCATAGGCGTAAGCAATCACGAAACCTGCCGATTCCCAGAGACGATAGTTCGAGAAGGCTGCCTCCTTATTACGACGGAAGAGAAGACCGTACAGACCGTTGATCTGTGTTTGCCATACGGCATCACCAACGCCCCACAGGCCAGACATAGCGTAGAAGATAAGAGGATTGTCGGGTGATGGACGCCAGAAGAGTTCGATCGTGATAAGAGTGAAGTGAACGATAGCTCCCAAAACAATAATTGGAACACGGCCAACATACTTCATCACCGAACCGAAGAGAATCGAACAGATCGCATTCACTACGCCAAAGCAGATCATCACGAATCCAATCTGATGAATGCCGAGCGCACACGAGACATATGCCTGTGTGAAATCAGCACCAATGAAGGCCTGTTCCATGCCAATGAAAATGGTGATCGGAATGAGCAGCTGCTGGTTGGGTTTCTTCATTTGACGGAATGTGGCCGAAAGCAGTTCCATGCCCGAAATTTCGGCAGCAGACTGAGAGCCCTTACGCTTTTCACCATAACGCTTAAGAGGATCGAGGAAGAATGCTATGATGCATACAGCCGCAATGATACAGGACAGATAAATCATAGAGATTTCAAAGATTTCATGATCTGGTGGACGTTCGAGATTGTTGTGACCATTTGCACCACCGACGCAGAAGTTGGCGCCGCAGTATTGAAGATCTTCCTCGCTGATTGTGCTGTTGCCACCATCGCCGCTGCCATGTGAACCGCTAGAGAGCACTAAACGAATCAGAAAAGAGAAGAAGGTATTTTTAAGTAAACAATATTTTTATTATAATGATTAAATATTTCAGCTTACCCAAGCTCGAGATAAGATTTCCCCACAGCTCAGCGGTTTGCCAGGCCAAAAAGAAGAATCCAAAGAATCGCACAATAATTGCGTCTACGGCCTGTTCGGTGATCTTTGCATAGACCTGACCGACTTGAGTCAAATATGTTGCTTTGGAGGCCCACATGGGAGCGGCACCCAAACCGACTAGAATACCAGCAGGAACCAAAGTGTAGAATCTAAAAAACAACAACAAATATTTTCAAGTTAATAAAAGCGAAATTCTCCATATCGAACTGAGCACGCTTACCTAGGAAACAGTTGGAAGGCAATATAAGGTGCATAGCACAGCATGCTGAAGACCAAGGTCCATTTGGCGGTCAGTTTGCGAATGATAAGCGTGGGCAGGAATATGCAGGAAACCACTAGCGCCGCATAAATGGCGCTTAGTGATACGGTACCGAGACCATCTGTGGCATTAATCGAGGATTGTAGGTTAGCCGTGCCCTGTAAATTTAACAGTGGAGATATGCAAGTGAAAGTGTTTTTGCCATAACTTGTGTCAGTTCAAATGTCTTACCTGAAACGCGGTAAATTGTACCATGAAGGCGGCCGATATAATGCCGATATTCTTCAATATGCGCCATTTTTCAGCGGGATTAAGGATGACTTTCTCGCGCAGCGAAGCTGTGTCGGGCTCAAAACCAGCTTTTGGCTGCAAATATAAAACAGAAAAATATTTTTAAAAATTTATAAATATTAAAAAGCATAAAAAAAAACTTTCGCAAAAATTTTGCAATAATCGATCAATTTTTAAAATATATAAATAAATAATTAAATAAATTCATGATTTCTAATGGGGTTAATTAAATGAATTGGCCATTTTATATAAATATTGATTTTTGTTAACTTAATTCCAATTAATAATACAAGTCATTCGGTAAGCCAATCGAAATTTATCAAATCACTCAAATTAGCGAAACTCATACATTACAAAAAACTAAGAAAGACAACAACTACAAAAACAACCACAACAACAACCACAAAAAATATGCGCATAAGCTGAAAACTAATAAAACAAAATTCGGCTTTCAAAAATTCCACATACATAGAAATCACAAGGTAAGGTAAGGTAAGCACACATGCTGCTAGGCTAGATCGATCCAAAGTATTTGCATATCTCATATCACAGAAATAATTTTTGAACATCAAAACGGAATTTATGCTTAGGCCAGTTCCAAAAACAAATTATCATTTCAAACTGGTCGATCGCACTGTTCGTTCGAGCGTTCGCTCATTTGTTCATATTGCCAAATTTAGCCATGATCAAATGAAATCCACCTTCGATCGAAGTATCTGTCTATGCACATCGTACATCGTGGCCATATGCTGAGCAGCATTCCTAAATCGATTTCGATTCCAATCGAATCCGAATCAGTTATAAATACTTTAGTGGTTCTTTGACATGAATTTCACGTAGTCACTGTAGTCGTTGTAGTTGTTGGGTTTTTCGAATTTTATGCTTGGCGTTTTAGCGACGGCTCTAAGTGGCAAATTACCAACTAAAGTTATGTTGAATGTTGTAGGCAATAAGCCAAAAAGAGTTAACTGAGTGTACTGTTGTAAATTACCATGTTCGAGTCCAATGGCACTTTATCAAAAACGTTTTGTCAAATTAGCATACAGTTAAATTTGTCAATGGCTAGACAGACAGAGAGACAGACAGACAGACAGACAGACAAATAGATAGCCAGTGAAATAACGCAAATAGAACTCCGCAATCTGAGCTAATTTAAAGTCGGTAAAGAATGCGATATCTGCTTGGCAAAAACGCTTCAAGTTTCTTAAAACCATTGTCCATTACTTATAGAAGCGTTGGAGTTGAGGATAATGTCAGCAGCAGTATCTGGCCGTGTGAAATCGACTGTTTTGAGATTGACACTGAAGGAAAGACTGTCGAAAATTTACAATGAAACTTTGGACTTTTGTAAGAAAGTTACGGAAAATGAAACCCTCTTCGTGTTAGCAAATCGCTTGCATCGTCAATGTCTCAAACACTGTCAAGACCTTTTGCACAACTTTACTTAACCAAATCAATATTTCAATTTCAATTGGCACACGAAATTGTCTTCTTATCATTATAATTATAATCAGATAAACAAGAATGAAGCAATCAGACATTCGATCGGTGAATCCCCCCGCTGAACAATACAAAATTCAATTTTGTTATGACGCTCGATCGCTGCACAACCAACAACAACGGCTGGCAGCCCTAGACTAGGTATCAATTTTATGTTAATTTGCAAATGCAAATACTTGCGCAAAATTTTGTGCGCTTATCAGTAATTAAAAGAAAAATAAATAAAATACAAGACTTCCAACTAATTAAAACACGTTCGTCCAGTTTTGATACCGAACAAAATTTATAAACATTTTCTGAGAAATTCACAGCAGGCAGACCACGGACAGGCGGCAGACAGACAGACAGACAGACAGACATACAGACAGCAGGCGTTAAAATGCGCCCTGACGTTCGTTCGCGCGACAATGCGTTTGCAGTGCAGATTGCAATCGGGCATTCAGCATTCGCACACAAAATAAAAGTAATGTTAAAGTTGAAAAATAATAAATAAACAAATAAATAAATTAAGTGCAACACTTTGAAACGTGTTCATGGAATTTATTAACACCAGCAGCAATAAGCGACAAGTTGACGCGCAAACGCAAAAGACGAGGACTTCAATTTGAATGCGTCGCAAACATGGCTTAGTCACTTGCAGCAATAAACGTTTGCCCCCCTGCTTTTTTTTTGTTCTTACTTAAATGTTATGCAAATGAAATATCGAAACTGCCAGCCAACGAACAGCTGACTGAATGAATGAATGATAAGATGCGCTCGCTGACATTCTCAGTTGTGATCGCTTGATAAAAGATTGCATGACAGACAGACAGCCAGACAGACAGACAGCAGCAGAGATTTAAACGACTGCAATAAGCAGAAAACATTAACAAATTATGTGTGTGTTGCTCTTCTGAGTTGTTGATGTGATTGAACGGAGTCGGAAGCTGCTTTGGGAGATGTTAAAAAAGCGGCTTGAAAGATAAACATTGTATTTCTTTAAGCATTTCATCAAACGGCATTTTAATGACTTGTTCTTTTAAGTAAATTATTTAAAAATAATAAAGCTTTTCTTTACAGTTTCCCTGTCATTGCTCAAAACTGTATTGAGTAAAGTAGATGAGTAAGAGAGAGTACAATTCGATACAGTCCCTACCAATAAAGAATAGCCTTCAAAATTTTAGTAATAGTTTTTTGGCAAACTACTTGGACTTTCATTATGAGACCTTGTACTACGGCATTGTTGTTTTGTTTGTTTAATTTAAAACCTTTAACTACGAGTACAAATTTAATTTATTTTAAAATATTGTAATCACAGGTTGACTGTGTAAATATAACCTCTTTTATTCTACAATAAATATATTCATATTTATATATTTGTATGTATTTATGTATATATGTTTGTATGAATGTACTTACTTAACTGTGTAATTAAGTTGCTAATAAACTAAATTACGCCCAATAGTGTAGCTCATAAAACAACGAAATAAAATGATGTAATCCCAACAATAGCAAACAGAAAAATTAATTTTATTTATTATTAATTTTACAACTGAATTTGCTCATTATTGCATTTTACAGAAAATTTAAATTTAATTGCACAATTACAACAAAACGAAAAATACGAAAAAAAACAAAAACAAAAACCAAAATGTACAATGGTTCGAAATTATTTTATGATTACACAAATAAATTCCAATTAAGCGCATTTTTTCGATTAGCAGAAAAAAAGTTAATAAACAATATTACAACAAACAGCTACCACAACAGGCTGCAACAAAAAATTACACCTTCAGGTTAATCTTTACTTTTTTTATTGAACAAAAAGACAACAGACAAAAAAAAATTATTTTTATTTCAGTAAGGGAAAAATGTGTGCTTCAAGAAACTTAAAACCATCAAAACGAGGCAATATGAAAAATGGAAATTTTCCATGCAGTCACTGTGTTCCTCTACACGCACGGAAAAATGATAGTAAACATGTATTTCGAATTTAAAGGGAATTTTAAACAATAAAATATTTTAGTTTTTTCTTAAAGGTACAATTCATTCATGAACAAACATTTTTGCTTGACTGTAAATCTGCACCGAACAAGACCACCAGAAATTTGGGATAAAACCCAACAATAAACAAACAAAAAAACAACAAGAAAACAACTTATAACCAACTCAGCTGTTAACTTGGCCAGTAAAGTGCCAAAATAACGAAGAAATAAAATGCATTGAAATAAAAAAAACCATAAACAAAACCAAAATAACACTTAAAAGCACTTGCAGCAGTGCCTTTGTCTGTCTGTATGCCTGTCTGTATGTCCGTCTGTCCATCTGTCTGTCCAGTCGTGCAGATTTTTGCATGTGCTGCGCTTGCGCGTTAAAACCAAAATTCGCACTTCTGTATTGTATGTGTGTGTGTTTTTGTACGAGAGTGTATGTGAGTACGCTCCAAAACTATACGCGAAGTAACAAACATTTTAAAAACAACAAAAACCGCCGCAAACCAGTTAAAACCCGACAACAAAAAGTCTACGTCTTAAAGCCGGATTTATTTTGTTGTTGTTAGTTGTTGTTGGTTGTTGCTGGAATTAATGCTGCGTTGATATCGCACAAACAACAAAAACACACATGCACACAAGTTATAGCGAAGCTCGGGCGCAGTGAGTGCGCACTCCGCATCATTTGTGTCGTATGCAATGTTTATAAACATTATTGATGGTCAAATTCGTATTTTCATTCGTTCGCTTCACTTCGTTTCGTTGCTCAGCATTGCATTGCGTTTGTTCGCTTGTTCATTCGTTCGTTGGTAAGCTAAGCGTTTCTTCAAGACAACTTTGTAAATCAAGCTTGAGCTCTCAGCTGGGGATTCTTAAAAGTTTTTTTTGTTTTTGATTCTGTCTTCTGTTTGTCAGCTGAAGTGTGTTTATTTGACCGCAAATTTTTTTTTTTTTTTATATTTTCTGTTCTTTTTCGGGCGCGCTACAGTCTTGCTTGTAGGGCATTTAAGTTTCATTACTTAAATTTTGCTCATACTATTAATTGACTGATTTACATTTCTGTGTGTTGGTTACCAAGTAACTTTCCCAGCAGCCACACCTACCATAATAAATTCCAACAAATGCCAATAAATAATGTATGCAAATTTATAGAAGGTTCTAACCTAACTAAATCCATAAAAAAAAATTAATCACCCGCTTATGATATGATACAAAAAGCATATGTATTGTCTTTAAGTCTGCCTTAAGCCGGCGGGCGTGCACATTTTTTATATGTTTAAATTAATTGTACAACTGACCACGACACGCCCACTAAACACATGAAATAAATGTAAGCTTGCGTTAGCATGAGGTAATCTACTAAGTTAGATTTCTTTAATTGTTTCTAGTTTGTTAGTTCTAATAATGCTCTAATTAAGCTGTATAGCAGCACCTTCAGCTTCGCTTAGGCCTTAACATCAGCGTCGGACTAACAGACAAACAGACAGACACACACGACTTGTTTTCCATAATAATTATGCTAGAGTATATTTGCGCGCTTGCGATATGTATCTAGTCAAGCAAATAGCCGCCGCCGTGCCACTTGTAAGCCAAGTTTTGGCGCGCCACTGCCGCTGCCGCCGCCGCCGCGCTAAGAGATCCGCGCAGTTTATTTTTAAACATTGCACACGGTCGTGTTCAATTCGAACAATTTCGAACTATGCGATGTGATACGATTCGATTTGATCGCAAACGAATTTTTGTTGTTGCTGTTGTTGTTGTTGTTGTTTTTTGTTCAGCTTGTTTTGCTTGTCTATCGTATTTTATAGATGTGTAATTTTTTTTTTGCACTTAAGCCTGACTAAGAAAAAAGCGCCCGCAGGTATTTCTTTTTAGCCAGCTCCAACGCCGCTTTAAGCCTGGTTTATTTATAACTCTTTAAATGTACGTGCCAGATGAGTACTCGTACTCGTATTCATATGTGCGTGAGTACCTGATTTTGTTGTTAGTGTGCTTTGTTGTTGTTATTTTTTGTCATTTTGTGGTTTCTTTAATTAAACTTAAGCTCGGATGGATCTTGGATTCATTTGTTGGTGGTGGCGTTGTTTGGTCTTCGATCTTCTGCAAGAAGGTGCCGCGGCGGCGGTGGCGCGCGTCTTGCCTGATTCTATACCGAGAGCTGTGATGGAGCAGGTTTTTGGTCTTTGGTCAGGTTTTGCTGAATTTGGCACTCTCGTGGCTCGTGTGTGCATTTAAATGGATTCTTGTTCATTTTGCCTGCCTGCCTGCCTGACTGTCAGTGGAATTAATTTTGGGTCATTAATTGTTTCGACTTCTTTTTTTAATTTTATTTGGCGTCACGTGATTACGGTGTGTTGGCATGTTTTTTTGTTGTTTATTTGATTTTTTTTTTGTTAACTTTTTTTGTTGTATGCTTTAGTAGAAAGTAGAAATTAATGTTTGTTATAAAATGACAATCACGGGTGGTTTTATGGTTTTTTTTTTTGAAAGAGGAGTGGCTCGGATTGTGTAAACGTAGTTTGAGGCTATAATGAACGGATCTTTTTGGCAGTTTGGCATTTTCGGTTTTTTTAAATAACATATTTTAGACATTCAAATGTGACTGACACACTCTGCATTTTAAAAGTGACCAGTATTGCCCTATAATCGAATAGAAACAACAACAACAAAACAAAAACATCATCGCAAATTTTAAGCTCATGGTTAAAATATTAGCAATTTATTAATGTTTTTGAAACGGTAAAATTTGTTACGAAATTTTTGTACTAGAGATACACTTTACTATAATAGAATTTTTTTAGACAAGTGTTTAATCAAACACGGATATATCCTTTTACCACATTTTAGATTTTAAGCTTCTTAATCATTGTATTTAGATAATTTGTTTCCATCTATTTCCATTTAATATTACTATTTAATATTTTTTATTAAATTTACACCTACAAGTTCTCGTATTTGGATTTATAGAGTTATCGTATTTTGATTTACAACTTCTCATTTCTCATATCGATTAGAAAAAGTAATTCCATTAATTCATTCATTCATTCATTCATTCAACTCACTTCCTATAATCAATCAATAGTTTTATAGCAACTCATGACTCGGCGCAAACTTTCTAGTGTACTACTTAAATAGTTTAGCATCTTAAGCTTCTAATGCTCTGCTTGTTAGTATGTCGGTATCAATTTGTTTATGTACACACAAACAAATCGAACCTTTCGATTTTAGCATATCTAGATCTAACACAAAGCCGAAGGTAAACACTGTGTACAGTAGAATTATCAACTCGATTACTCGTAAGTGACCACTCAAAAATAAGTTAAATTAAAATAATTAATTATAAACAAAATGCTCGCTTCAAGTAAGCCTAAAGCGTACATTGACTTGTGTCTTGTGTCTGTCATAATGGCATATGTTCGCTCGTTCGTTGGTCCAACAACAAAAACTCATTTACGCGCAATGCAATAATTGTTAACAAAACAATTACAACAACAAAATTCAACAAAGTAAACAAACAAATATATAAACAAATAGCAACAAAGCCGCTAAACAATGACACTTTTAATAAAGCAAAACTGTTGAATTGCCTTAAAACGGCTTAAGTCGGCTTTAAATAACATTATGACCGATCACTTGTTTTATACCAATTGTGTGATGTGTCTGTGTGTGTGTATTGTTTTTTTGCCGGTCGGAACAGTTTTTTTTTTTCTCAATATTTTAAGGTATTATCATTATTTGTCAATTTAATGCATTTCATATTGTATTCATTTCTAGTGTTATTATTTCTATCCGCTCAAATGATTTGTTTGACAGTTGTATCGGCTTGACGTGCCATTAGTGATCTTGCGAATTATGGCAGCTTTTGCTATAATGCATAAATTTGTATTCGACTACACTTGGAAAAAAAAATAGTTAAATTATGCGGATAACAATTTGTTTCCATCAATCAGAAGCAAAACAAGTTCTTTGAATTATATGAACATGTTCTCTAAATACCCAATTAATTGAATGTCAAACCGAACAAAATTTCAATTATACATTAAAATATTTTTTATATAATATTTAAAAATAAATCCCAAATAATTAAATTTAATAAAACATTAAAATAGAAAAAAACTGGATTGAAAATAAACTCACATACGACTTGCTCGCTCACTCGCTCTATGAGCGAAACAAGTTGAAAATGAGCGAAAGAGTCGCATGTGAGCAAATTTACAGCCCATCCAAAGAGGACACTTAAAAGTCTACTAAAAGAAAACGTTATATTTACTGTTAGAATGACCTTTTTTAAATCGATTAAATTTTTTAAGTATTATCTTAGTAAAAACTAAAAAATTAATTATATATATTAAGATATAATACATTGTTTAGTTATTGGTTTCTTTTGAGTGTACGAATCAGTTGTGAGAATTTTTGCCGTTAGAGACAAAAGTGCGTTTTCTAGGAAATGTCTATTTGCGCTTTTTTTTGTCTCTCTTATTTGCACTTATTTGAAAGTAAGTTAAACCAACTTTCAAATTTGTAGAATACTTTGATTGGCAAGCTTTAAGTAAGCGTAAGCGTACCATAAAACCGCAAACTTACCTTCACGGGTTCATCGTTTTCGAATCCGGCGTTGTTGAAACCAGTCATTTTGTTTGTGTTTGTTGTGTTTGTGTTGTTTTATGTTCTCCTCTTCTCCTCTCTTCAATTCAATTTGTTAATTCTGTAAAAATGTAAATCGAAAAGAAAAAATAATTGAGTTAATAATTTTGCCATAATCGCTTTAAACAATAATATAAAATAATTTAATATTATTTGGCAGATACGAAATTATACATTTGGAAGTACATGCACGTAATACAAGTGAATAAATATCTGGCGACGTAAATGAAAAAAAAATACAAAATAAAAATACAAAATAGTAATAATAAAAATGTATTTGATTGAAATAACGCCATAATTGTCGGAAATATAAGTTTTCGTTTGCGTTTTTTTTTCTTTATTTCTATTTTGCTATAAAATTATTTGTTAGGTTAGCGTCAACGTTAACGTTAACGTTAGCGTTGGCATCAGGGGCGGTCAACTGTGAAGCTGTTGACTTGTGAATGAAGCGACCGAACGAGCGAGCGACCAGGCTCATACATATGTGAGATTTTGCTGTACGATATGCAGGCAAGTTCAAGTTCATAACTCATAATATTAATGAAATACAACTACAACAATAATAACAAAATAATATTAACAATGTTGAAATTTGATTTAAGCCATTTTTATATGCACGTACTTGTACATATGTATGTATATATGTATTTGTATATTTTAATGGGAAGCTATTTAACTTTAATCAAAATTTCACATTACAAGCATGTGATTGTTTTATGTACATATATCTATGTATCTATGTTTGTTTGTTTGTATGTATGTATTTATTTATTGGCAGAAAATTGCCGCCAGCTGATATTATCGCATAACTATAATTATAGCTGCTAATAAGTTAGCTATTATTTTTATATTTTTAGCTATCGTATACGAGTATATGTATGTACGTATATATGTATGTAGTATTGACATATATATTTATTTAATTGAACAAAATGTAAAAAAAACAAAAAAATATGAAAATTTTACATGAATACATTAATTGCCGTCTTTATGGCATATATCATAACGATATTTATAGCGTGTATAACATCAGATTTGGCACAATTTTCCATTTCATAAGCTATAAAAATAACAAAAGCAAACAAAGACAACAAATGATTTGCCATAACATCATTAATTAATGACAACTTTTGTTTTGCTATAATTAGCAAAAATTAATATTAATTTATGGTAAGCAAGTGCTAATAACTTTGTTATTGCTGTTGTTGTTGTTACAGTTGTTGTTTTCGAATGAAAGCGATTCATGTTGGCAGCATAACATCGGGCCAAGACCCGAACAGTTTAAATGGAAATGCTATTATATTATAGCAAGTACATTAACCATAATTTGTTACACTTAAGAACTTATTTGTTCGCTGGAAGAGAATTCAATTATTTGTCGTGAACAAGCGATGGAATCAAAGCGTTTAAAAAGCGTATAATAAGCGTGGAACATGCTATAATTTGAAATGTGCTCTGTCAGAATTTGTTAAATTGAATTGTTTTGCTTGTTTTTAATTTAATAATTTAAGTAATAAAAAGAGTAATTGCTTAAAGTAAAGCAAACGAAATAATTCAACTGACCAAATTCGTTTACGTACCAGCGACCTGTGACTTGTCACAAAAATTCAAGTGAATGTCTCACTGGCTTGCCAAATATTCCATAACATGTCTTGCCAATAATAATACGATTTTTTTTATTTTTTTATAGACTTTTTTCAATTGACAACATTTTATATTAACCAAAAATATTCATAAAAATACTTAAAGATATTAATAATTAAATAAATGGAGAACAATTTTTATAAATTTTACAGAATTTGCTTCGAATTTGTGAAATGTTGTGCTGGCAATACAAATTTTTAATTTTGAATATAAACAAACTAAAGCAAGACACTTAAATGCGATTTACAAGCCATGAGGCAAGTCGCTGTGCCAAATGCAGAGCATTTACTATACCAATCACAGGTAATCGCATTTTGCTATAAATTTTTGTTTATGTTTTTGTTTATAATTTAATTAATGTTTCGTTCTGTTGTTTACAAAAGGCATTGCTTACTTTTTACCTTAAATGCGGAATTGACAAATTTTATTGGCAATTTAGACTTGCTATAATAAACTGGATTTAGGAACATTTGTCAGACAAGTGACAAATTATTTGTTATGGCAAAGCAGTGCGTACATTTCAATATGATTTATTTTTCATACATTTGTTGTTGGTTTGTTGTTTTTATTTTTAATTTTATAGCCAATTAATTGTGACCACAAAAGTGGCATTGTGTGGCTTTTTAAACAATAACGCATTTAGCTGTCAAACGTCATAAGTTTATTGTTTGCCATAATTATGGCAGTTATAATAGAGAATTAGCTTATCGCCATTGTTGATTATTGAGGTTTTGTTGTCGTAATTGTAATGCCCAGTATTCAGTATTCAGATATCAATCAAAAACCGAATACATTTATTTCTATATACAAGTACATATAAATGAGAAATTTGTGAAGTACCCGACTTGGCTATAAAAAGAATTTTGCATTTGAATCAAATCAAATAAAATGAAATTAACTGAAATGAAATGAAATAAAATAAGTCAAAGTGATGTTAGTCACATGCTTACAAATCGATTAATGCTTACAAAA
The DNA here is from genome assembly GCA_949127995.1 of Suillia variegata. NCBI lineage: Eukaryota > Metazoa > Arthropoda > Insecta > Diptera > Heleomyzidae > Suillia > Suillia variegata. Next base: position 40,678,332 of record OX421846.1, on the reverse strand, counting down.
TCGCAAATTATCGAAACTAAATTCTAATTATAAAGAAATTCAACGCAAACACGTGCGATGTGGCAATTTGCATTTATTCAATTTAAATTACATTTTTGTACTTCATGTATTTGTTGTTGTTTCAAATTCTCACGCTTGCCACACGAGTCGGCTATAAAGTCGATAAAGTCATAAGCAGAGTTGCTCTAATCCAACTAAGCAGCGGTAATTGCCGTAGAGAAGCGAGCATACGAGTATTCCTTCGCTGCACGAACTGTGACATTGCATATCTTTTGTTTGTCGCCGTTTGACTAACTATAAAATTATAGTCGAAAAATTATAGCAACCACAAATGTTTGCATAACATTTTCACATAATTATCAAAAATTATAGCTTGAGCAAAGTGCTTGAAATTAATTAGAAAATGGCCACCTTCGGCGGTAATAATAAGAGAGTAAAAACCGAAGAAAGTATCTCATTAAAAACGCAAAACGAGCTGATCCAAAATTGATTAATTGAAAAATTGGCAAAGTAAATTAATTTCGTTTTTGTTTTTGCAATTTTCATTTGGATTTTAATTCGCCTAAACAAACACCGGAAAGTCCCTATTAACGGTTGCCGCCGCTATCTTTGCGATAATGTGCATATGCCATAATCGCCAACACCTTTTTCAAATCAACGCTCGCTCCTCGGGCATCACATCGCAGCGCATCGCATCACGCATCGCAGCGCATCGCGAAGCACACACACAGAGCACAGAACACAATCACAAACACAGGCATAGTCACAGTCATAGTTACAGTCACATGTGACCATAATTTCAGTCAGTTTTCGTGTTATGTGAATTGGTGAATTGATGACGCCGCCGTAACGCGCCTAATTAAAGTCTAATTATAGCAAGGAACGAGCGGCGTTATATGCACATACATACATACACACACACGTGCTATAAAACTCTTTTCTGCTAGTGTATGTGCGTGTATGTGATGTGTGAAAATTCTGCCATAACCGGCGGCGGATTCTGGCGATATGGCAGCAACCACAAGTGCCCAATTGAATTTTGGATTTGAATTGGATTTGAATTGAATTTGAATTGAAAATGATTGAAATTTGATTGCTTGACGCGATTGTGATGTGTTGATTTTTTTTATGTATTTAATATTTAATAAATTTTTTTTTTATAATTTTTTTTTTTTGTTTTTTCATCGCTTGCGATAATCTTTTTTGCATTTGTCGTGCACTCAAGTGGATTGCCCATTTGAGTTTTTACGATTATGGCAGATAATTTGATTTTTTTCAACATCATTTGATTGTTTCAATAGTATTAATTTATTTATTTATTACTTATATTTTATAATTTGTACGATAAGGTTTTTTTTTTCGGCGTGAAGCTTTAAGTTCATTGCACGGTTTTTCAATTAATTTTTTGGATATTTCAATTAAGTTTCAGCTGAGACATCAACTTCTTCCAAATAAAATATGAATGATTTTAAATAATTTAAAATCAATTAAAATAAAAAATTGGAAATAAAATATTTTCAAAAATACAACTTTTTTATTTAAAAGAAAATTGAAAACGACAAATTTTCAAAACCTTAACTTTTATATTTTAAAATTTGCATAATGAAGATTTTAGATTGACCTAACTGAGAATTACTGGAAGAATTTCAAAAGAATTTCGAATAAACGAAAACTTAGAGAAGATATTTTATGTTTTAGATACAATTTTTTGTATTCAAACAATTCAAAATAATTATAATATTCTGATTTGACTAGAATTGTAAATAGTAGCACAGAAAATATTCAAAAATTTTAAGACCGATTTTAAATGAATAAAAAAAACTTTCAATTCGTTTAAGAATATTTTGTGAATTTTCTAAAAATGCGTTTTACTTTCAAAATAATTTTTAAAAATCACTTTTAAATAACTCCAAAATGCACTCACTTTTTTTGTACTGTTAAATTGTTGTAAAATTTTACAACAAATTCGAAGCGTTGCTACTTTTTCTTTCTTTCTTTCACAAGTTTGCAAATTGAACTTTAAAAAATTGCGTGTAAACGGTTTTGCATTTCAATTGCCAAAATGCAAATAATTTGGCCGATGGTTATTGCCTCTTTTTCTTTTTGTTGATGTTTGCTTTGCTTTGCAATGGGGCGTTAAAGGTTTTAATTTTATTTTGAATGGTAATTGTTTTGCAGTCGCGACTCGAAGAAACTCTCACTCCATGCTCCACAACAGAAAACACTATTGCACAAAATACAAAATACACTGACTGATCTGCTCGCCGGACTGGCCAAAAGCACAATGCCAAGAAATTGCGACATTATGCGAATTTAAAACAAAAAATTCACACACTAAACTCAGCGATTTCCAAAGATACGCGCCTCGCAAATAGACGTAATAAATTTCCTACTTCTTGTTTTCAACAACTAACTAACCAACCAACGGACGGACAGACGGACGAATGGACGGACAAACAGCCAGACGGACATACATATGGCACTTTAGCTTACCTTGCTAGGCAATATTTAAGCGTGTTGGCTGAAATTGATTTGATTTGATTCGATTTGATTCATTTTAGCAATCAAAAAGGCACTCGAGATATGCCTTCGAGTAAACAAGTACGAGTATGTGTGCGGGTGAGTATGTGTGTGTGAGTGTAGGGCCCAAATGCGCGGTCAACTTACTTTCGTATGCGTATGGGAAAAAATGAACGGGCACGCTTTTTAATTAAATATTAAACGATATAAATTCAAACATAGACTAACACACACACACACACAAGAACAAGAAAGTGCAAAAAAAAAAATACACACACACGCAGAAAAAAATCCCAAAACGATAAGATAAACGAACGTTTAATTCAGAATTTTAATTAAGCCACCGGCAAAGTGGTGTCGCGCAGGAGCACCTCAACTGTTCATCCACTTTGCGATTTGGTCAATTGCCCAGTTTACGAGCTGATAATAAGTCTGATTGGTCGACGCTCTCTCGATAATGTTGTTAACAACATTTGTCGATTATAGCTGAAATCAAGTAAAACTCACTCGCGGCAATCGCAAATCACAGCGCAATAAATGTCCAAAACCAGTGGAAATATATGACCGAATGGTCGGTCATGAAGCATTTCGCCAGCAAACGAGCGAGCGATCACGCAAATTATCGCATAGCCAGCTGACATTTAAGTGTGTGCGTTTTTCGTTTTTGTTGTTTTTGTTTTTTCTATACTATATGGCTACAAAGAATGTAAAGTAATCGCTAGACCGCGTCTTGACGGGTTTTTCTTTTTGGCACTTTAAGTGTTGGTCGTATTTTGGAGATTCAACCACGAAAATGTTTAGTCAGTTTATTTATGGATAAAGATTTTCATTCATGTCTAAACAAAATTTCAAGTGCAAACTTTGTAAGCAGTTAATTAAGCGCATAAGCTGCCAAACTATTTTGGTACACAAAACACGCTGACTTGTAGGTTGTTCTCCTTGCGAAAACTTTCTGAGAGTTGAAGGTCTGACAACAAAATTAAAATTTGCACTTTTGTCCTTCATGGAAATAGAACCAGGATTAACAGGACGGAGAACTAACACTGACTGTCTAACTGAGCAAGAGACTGTCTCCCACAAACATTTAAAAATAGAAATGAATAACTTTGTGTTCAATAAATTCACACCCACTAAGTTGCTGATACTTGCCCGTGTCGCTCTGCCCAAAATACTAATTAACAAAAATGCTACCGTTGATAAGCATCTGGCAGGCTGGCTGGCTGGCTGACTTATACGCTCGACAGAAGTCAAACAAACACTTCGAACAGCTTTAATTGCCGAATTCTACTACCAATTTAACGTGTCGACTGCCAGCAATCTTTTTTCACGCCGATTTGTATCTTATCATTGCCTACTCTCAAAAGTGTCAGCATATATCAGAAAATAGACACAACAACGCAACAACGTAACAACGCAACAACAACAACAAAGAAAGACTGCAAAGAAAGAAAGAAATAAATGCGAAACAAGTGTTTCAACAACCTTTTGAAATGAATTTCAAAAGAACTCGGAGCACATTTACCATTGATACCAGAAATGTATCGTACGGAATAAATCTGCACGTATCGCCGGGAAAGATTGAATGTTCGCGAACGAATGAATCTCAAGTGGTGACAGTACAGAAAAAACACCGTTACTTTGTGAATCGCTTGCGATTGATCTTGAACCTATGTGAACCAGAAACAACGAGCGGGCATTTGAATATTTCCTACCTATGGCATAAGCATAGGTACGAGTAAATATGTATGAATAGGTAAAGGTGTCTTGGAGCTTGTTCCTCGGAACTATCATATCGCGCCGCTGCTGATAATCAGCCAACAATTTTAATAATTAAAATTTCATATTGCATGGCTATATCGCCGAACTAATCGCTCAAGTGAGCAAACGCTCACGTGAGCAAAGTTTGTGATTTTTTGCGGAACTTTTTTCTATTTTTGGCTTTTTTCAATTATCTTCAGAAACGGTTTTGCTGCTTTTCCTTGCCAATGTTCAGCTTTTGTCTGATGTTGGAAATATTTTTATGAGATCATTTAGGCGATTTTTGTTGTTGTTGTTGTTGCTCTTATCATCTCGAGTCTATCGCACGATAGCAGAAAATTATTAAAAACCGATCACATGCGAACTTATCGGCGGATTATGACTGAAAGTATTTGAATTACTGTATGGCAAATATTTAATCTTTATAACACGTTGTTCCGATTGATTTGGCTTTAATCAAATCAAATCAAATCAAATCGAATTTAAGTTGTGATTTCTCGAGAGGTTTCGTTGCCCGGTTTTAAGGTCTCCTGAATTTATTGCGGGTCTTTAAATAATCTCGGGCGTTTAAGAATTGACGTACGCGTCGATAATGCGGATTTCGAACTGGATTTCGAATTGAATAGTTGAGGCTGTATGGGAGTATTCCAATAAAATAGTTTTATGATTTCGAAATAATCCGGGAGTTCTTTTAATTTTAGTTAAAACGATACTCCGTTGAAATTAATAAATGCTTCTAAGATATATAATGTACAGCTGACTATAACAATTGATATCTTCAGCGATATTTGAAGACCAGAGAGGCCCAAGATTAAGACTTAAGCACAAATAATTAATACCTCAGGAAACTTCAAGTTTTCCTTTTTTGCTTACCATAGGAAATCATAATTTTAATAGCAATTACAATTACAATAATTCGTATTTATAGTCAACGAAATATGAAATGGAAAATTCCTGTACTATATTAAAGCATGTGAAAATATTTCTTTATCTAACAGTAAACTGCACTTAAGCGTTATTTACAATGTCGATCGCTATTGTTCAACAACAACAAAAAAAAAATCAGCAAATTCTTTATTATTTAAATAATAATTTCGTTTTTCAAATTGCATGCTTATTTAGAAAATGTTCACGTAACAATAACAACAATAACAACAACAACGATATATAGTAAATTTAATTTTTATCAGACAGATTTCAATTGTGAGCTGTGAAGATTAACTGTGTTTTGTTGTTGCTATTACGTTTCGGCATTATCCTATTATATTCTCTTCTAGCCCCTGTAATAATAGCTGAATTATATTTTCACATGGAATTACTTACACTGCGCTCCCTGTAAATGCATTCACTATAATTTTTCATAGTTATTTGTTTAGGAAGCAGGACGGCCTGTGAGGGGGTTTCTGTTTTTTTTTGTTTCAACCGTGTGAACTGAGATTTAGCAAACGGAAAAAAGTTGGAAGTGTGAATTGTCACCAAGTTTCGTTAAGGCTGGGAGTTGAGCAAAACAATTGTTTAAGTGGGTGTTGCGGGCGTATGACGCAGTATGTTTTTTTTTTTTTTTTTGGTGGGAAAATAAGTGCATGAGTATGATTTATGGCGCAGCGTGGAAATGTCCAATTAAAATTAGTTAATAAATTTAATTAAATGTTTATTTGTTTTTGAGAAATGAAATTTAAAGTTTTTCCTTTTCTTTTCTATTTTATTGAAAAATGAATTTCCATTTCCCTTCTTTCTTGGATCACCTGGCATGATTAATGCTTGTGGGAAAAACGCTGACTAAATCATTGAATCAATATCGCTGCATAATTAAGCCGCTGCCAAAGTTCACTCAACTCAATTGCCACTCGATACAGCAAAACAAAACAAAACACAGCAAGAAAAAAACAAAAGTGAACAATTGTACAAATTAATATATGTACAAACAACAGCAACAACAACAACTAAAGCAAAAATACCGCAATTAAAATAGTTGCTATAATTGAGGACCTTCACAGCGATTAGAATGCAACGGCGGAACATCGCACAACTCGAAAATCAATTATCGTATCTTTCACTGCAGCATAACGTCACAAGATTGCAGCACTTCCGCATCTGTGGGAACATTTCTCTTACAAAGAACAAATGTTTACAAACTGACGTTTAGCTATAAAAAATTATAGCGAAATTGTTTATTAATTATTGCGACATAAAGTTTCGTTCTTTAAATAATTCTATAGCGAAAACTATTTAAGTTACTTTCTTATGTTGTTATTGTTATAACTTTGGGGTTTTTCTCTTAGATTAGCCTAATAGATTATTATAGTAACTACGATAAAGGCAGTTAATTAATTTAAAGTATTTGTCAAGGCTCTGCAAATTGAATAAATCAATTGAAAAAAAAAAAACTTATTTTAATAATAAATTTTTATCGACATTTAAGTAATTTATTTTTAGTAGACTTTAGAATAGTCGCAAAGCTGGAGATACTTTCGAGGCGTTCGACTTTGCGCACCGCACCGCCTGATCACGTACCACGCTGTCATTTCATTTCAATTCATTTCGGTTCATTCATTCATTCCATTCATTTATGACGATGATATTTCGCACATTTGGGCTAATAAATTTTGTTGTATTTTCGAACATGGCGATTAGACCAAATCACAGTTATGTATAATATTTAGCGAATTGAATGTGTCCATAAATTAGCGGCCAAAGCAATTAATTTATTGTTATGAATTTTCCCGTCGCTGGCGATTTGCGATTTGCGTGTTTTTTTTTTCATTTTTCTATTAAATAATAGCAACTGAAAAGAAAAGAAAAAACTTTGACTGGCGCAACATTTGCATTTGATAATGAAAATTGGACGCGCGGCTCCAGTTAAGGCTAAAATTTACAGTAAATTGTTTGAAGAGGTTTCGCTGTCAGTGTGAAATGATTCGGAATATTCTTTCAGTTTGTTTGAGTTACAAATTCGCAATGGAAAGTTTTTTGAATTAAAGAAAAAAATAAACTTAAGTGTTGAAATAGTCGAGAATATCGCTTATCTTATGAAGAAAAAAAAAACAAACTGAACTTTTATTTATAGGCCGGCTTCCTATAATAACGTTAGTGAATAGCGTTGATTTGTAAGTCGCTCGGTTGGTTGATTGTGATGCGGAATTTAACGTGCTTCGATTTCGGACTGTCTGGAATACGCCAAACCGGAAGTGATAAGCGAACACCAAAGCAGAGCTGCGACCGTTCGGTCTATTTATTAGTGAAATTAATTCTTCTCAAGTGTTTATTGTTGTATAAGCTTATCAACTTTCCTATAAACTGTTTATTTATTGGTTTTAATAAGATATTTTAAATTTTAAACCAATTTTTTGTGACGCAAAAAGTATTTTTAATTAAATTTCAATATTCTTCAAATGAAACAAATGTCATTCATATTTCGCTCATTAACTAATGAAATCTGCTTTGAATTCGATTACCTGCGCGTGCTCGAATTCAGCAGTAAAACGAAATGGCGTTTTATTATAAACTAAGCAATTAATTTCGAAACAATTTCATTTTATATAAGTAAATCTTTGAAGAAATACAAGTTTCATTGTATTTGTTTATTTGTTTTATTTCTATCTCCATTTTGGGGGACTTAAAAGCGTTTCGAAGTACCAAGTCAATTAGAAATGTTTGAAACGTGCTGAAGTCGTCTAAAAGAATTATCGATTCTGATGTCACCCTCGTCTCCTCAACTTAATTTATCAAAATAAACGCAATTCTGCGGCTGCCCGCGGTGCTAAAAATAAAAATATTAGCACTTAAAAACTGACAAAGATCGAAGAGAAAAACAACAACAAAACACAACAACAACACAACGACACAACAACAAAAAATTAAAATGTCAAAAAAGTAATTGTGTTCGAAGCGTAATTCAATTAAAGTTTAAACATATTTCAATGTACTTATAGTCGAATAAGCAACAACAACAACAACAGCAACAAAAAACTGATCATGGTTTTAAGGAAATTATGTCAAGTCATTTATTTAATTTTGTCTGTCTGTATTTTTTTTATTTTAATAAAAAATTTTGGTATTTGTAATTGCGCATTTCGAAACAGGATACTTAAAAAAAATATTGTAAACATATTTAAAAATTTTAAATAACAACAAAAAAATAACTTTTACTATTCATTTAAAGGTTTAATAAATTGAAAGCTTTGATTGCATTCGCATGATTCAATGGAAAATACCTTCTTTAAATAGCTCTCATTAACTTTCCCACTGCCCAATGGCGCATGAATCACGCCAGTCGATACGAGTATTTCACAAATCACTTCAAGAATGAGCTACTACGAGTAACGGTATCTAAATATCGCAACAAAATCAATGGTCACACTTCTCGCAGAAAACGCTTATCGCCCCGCGCTTTTCTTGAGCCTGTCATAAATTGACCACAATCAAAATGCATTTCATTGAAAAAACTTAACCGAACTAAACTAGACAAAACAAAACAAAAGCAATGTCACTTCATATGAACAATAAAAAAAGAAGTGATTAACAAATCACTTTCATGTCCACTTGGCAGATTTACAATGCCAACGCCAGCCATCGCGAGCAACCGCTGTGTTTAGGTAAATCCAGCTCGATTGACTCGTTTTTTATGACAGATTTCCTGCACTTTACTTTATTTTATTTTATTTGAACAATTACAACAATTTACCCTTGAAATGAAATCACTAACAAGTTGAGTTCTTCCTTAGCATATATATTGTATATGTATGTATGTATGTATGTATGTATGTATGTATGTATGTATGTATGTATGTATGTATGTATGTATGTATGTATGGGTAAACATATAACTTCAAAGATAGAGTTAAGCTAGACGCAATTTTTAACCAGCTAGAAACTCGATCAGTAATTTTGAATTATTAACCAAAAAAAAACCCTTTCAAATCAAGAGATCTAAAACTTTTTTTCTCAGTGGCATTTCGGTTCGTTTGCACCGCATAAAATTCCATTTATGGTTTTAATCACAAAATTTCGGTATTAACTGGATTGATCTAGATTTGGGTGAACGTTTGCGCGTTTTCGACGTCTGCGTGTGGCTTTTTTTATTGAATTTCGACTGAGATGACTTGAATATTAAATTTTGATGTGTAATTTTTAATATATAAAAGACAAATGCCGCCATTTTCTAATTACTAAACAGAGGAACAAACAAAAAAAGAACGGCAATTGTCGCGCTCTGACGTGTGTCTGCATGTGTGTCTGAATGTGCGGAGTTCTCTTTTCTGTTTGATTAACTGTTTTTTTACGTTTATAAATACTTCGAAACAAACAATAAGAATAGAAATAATAATAACGAGGTTCTTTAAGAGGCTCAAGACGTTGTCGGATTTGAATTTAAGTTAGAAGACATTTGCACATATGTGCAAATACAGAAACTGGATGAAAAAAAAAACGCCGCTGGACGTGAATTTTAAGTTAAAAAAAATTATCAAATTGGAAAATTTATGCCAAACTAAAAACGAGTAAAATTAAAATTTTACATTTTTCAACTACGCAAAAAATTCAATTTTATTATTAAAGCCGCTCTTTGTGCACACACGCACGCGTTGAACACTTTTAACAAATATTTATGCTGCGAGCTTTTGTTGTATTTTTATATTAAAAAAAAGACAACAACAAAAACGCAAATGCTTTATTTTTCGCAAAGTCTGTGTGGTAAATCCATTTCATAAACGCCCGAAACAGCTGTTCAATGTTGTATTTGTTTTCAAGCAAACAGTTTAGCTTTAATTTAGGCACTACCACCGCTTGGGAAGAGATAAAACAAGCGCAAATAGCCGCGCACGCTGCGCATACAAATGTCGGCCATTATTTAACCCTTATGCGGTCGAGTGGTGCTTTGACATCTGAGATCGCTTTAGGATATAACTACGTCTCAAGCATCTTTTGAATATCTTCAGAGCAAATGCGAGTTTTAAATATTTTCAATTTATACAAAAGTTATTTAAACAATTTTAAACATTTTTGGAACAATTAAAGACTATAATTAAAATCAATTGATTAAATAAAATTAATTTTTTCTTTCAGGGCGTATTATTTGCTTACTGCGTTGCATTAAGGTTAAGCCAATTAAGTAAAGTAAACTTCGATATTGGGTAATAAAATCGCAAACACATGTCAACCTGTTGTGTATGTACTCGTGCATACATATGTACATATGTACGTTTGTGTTTGGGATATTTTTGAATTCAACTCAAAATGCAGCTAACGACGCGCCATCGAGCGGTAAAAACAAAATCACATTTCTTCAAGATTTTGCATTTTTTTTCTGCTTGGTTGGTATTTCAAAGTTTCTCGAATATCCCTGAACAAAGTGCGTCCATAAGCGGACACCGAAAAACTACAAAAACAAACAAGAAAACAAAACAAAAAAACCAAAAAAAAAACGGCCACAACAATTTATGCAAATCGCTGAACAAAGTTGCAAAAGAAAAACGCGTGCGCACGCGTCGCTTGGCCTACTTTACGGATATTATATCTGTAAGATACACAAACTACACAGTAAAGCCAACCAACAGCGAATATAACCAAGAGTGCTAAAAATGCAAATTTGCAGGCGACAGACAACGCGCAAAAGTGGTAAAAGCGTTTAACTGATCTTAACTGGACACGGTCGCTGCTGCGGCTGCTGCTTCTTCGTTTTCTTCTTCTTGCTTTTCTGATTAAATAAATTGCCTGCAATTAAATTAATCATCAAAGTTTACCGATGCAGGAAGCGCTCACATGACGTCACAGCGCCACAAGTGTCAGATACAATCGGACGGGCGGACGGACGGACGAACAAACGAAGAGATACGATTTTTGCAAATTTCGCTGCTTGAATGCGAAAAAGATACTCATTCGCTTTTGCCGTTGCAGTCTTTTTTTTTAGATAACAAGCGAAGCGCTGAAATAGAAGGAGGCGGAGGTGGAGCTGGAGGAAGAAGTCGACAAACAGCCAACTGTCACTTGTCAGTCGAATGTGTGTGTGCCTGCGTGTGCCTGTCTATGTGTTGGTAGTGCAAATATCGCCATGATGATGAAATGACGTTTCTTCTGCCTTATCAAAATATTTAAATACATTTTTTTATTTATTTATGTCCATTTTTATCACGACTTTTGCGCCGGTTTTTTGTGTGTCTTGGCCATTAAATACAGGGTCTTCTATATGAAAGTGCACTCAATTTAAGGCGAATCGATAAAGTCAAATCGAAAAACTTAAAATTTATGGTTAAATTTTTCAAATTGAATGCTTCTTTTTGGTATTGAGACGGACATGAAAATGTTTTCAAATGGTAAAATGACGCTTTTAGCTATTATACCCCCAGCGGATTTCATATGCGAAAACCCTTTTAAGAGAGAAATCTTAAACCTTATAACTCCTAAACGACTCAAGATGAAAAGTTGATGTCTCAAATTTTGTTTCATAAATTTAGCTGATAAATTTAAAATAATCTTTGCAGTTAATTTCTTCTTCTTCTTCGTAATCTCATTTGCAATTTACTACCGTAAACACTCTGTATCAGTGCCAATTGATGGAGGACGGGGTGTGCGGCTTGCAATGACATGAAGATGGCCAATTTGTCTTGAGTTGACAAGTATCTCGCTCATTTGCCTGCCTGCGTTGTTGTTTTTGTGGTGACTCTTTTGTTTGTTGTTTTTGTTGTTCTTATTAATTTGTAGTACAAATTGTTTGCAAATTTTATTATCACTCGTGTTTCGTCTTCGTCTTTTTATTTTTATTTTTGCATGTTTCTCTCGCATGACAGACAGCCAGCCAGCCAAACAGCGACGCTCGCATTGAAGCTGCTGTCTGTCAGCTACACGCTCTGGCGTATGAGTAATATTGTCAACATTAATAAATCGCAACGCATAATGGACGAAATTTTCTCTTCCTTTCAATTTAAATTCAAGCAGCAAGAAGGCAAAATTAAACTTTTGAATTATTTTTTAAGCGATGCGATTTCTGTGAAAGATTTTTTGAAATTACAAAATTTTGTTTTCGCTTTTTAATTTTTATGTTTTTGTTTTTTTTTGGTGAATATTTTCAGTTCGCGCTTATTTGCGTTTCATTTGAATTCATTCGGCGTAAAGTTAATATTTATTTTTGCACTTAACATTTCACAAGCAGCAGCCGAAGCAGAGGCAGAGGCAGAGGCAGCAGCAGCAAACCAAACGCTTCAAGTGAAGGTTCTAGCGTTTTTTGTATGTTATTCATTTTTTTTCTGTGTTCGTTGCTACTGACTTTGTTATCTGCATGTGTATCTTTTTGTGTCTGTACGTGTATCTGTATCTGTGAAATTGCAGTAGGTCTCCTCGCTGCGAAAGTGATGTTATTTATAATAACCTACAGAATTGTTTTTGTTTGTTTATTTGTTTGTATGTTTGTTTGCTTTTGTTGTATGTTTTTGTTCTCCCGTTTTTTTAATTTATTTGCGGAAGTGCATCGATTTCCCCTACAGCGAGTTTCTCACTTTTTAATTAGCTCTATGCTAATTTTGATTTATTTTCGCTTAAATATTTCTTTCTGCCTACGTAAATTCATTCATAAAAATTTAAACTGAGCGAATGTTTTTCTATTCTTTTGTGTTTTTTTGATACTAACACTTTGGGGAAATTCCAGCCGTTTTTTAATTACAGTCTTTAGAGGTGTTTAAAACAACAACTGATCGTAAATCCTCAAATTATGGGATAATAATGTACAAAGTTCGAGTATACAAAAGTGTCTAATGACAGCTGCTTAAAATGATATACTAGCAAGTCTAGTCATAGTCACTGCGAAGAGTACAGAACTTGAGTTTCTAACAAAAGTGTTAGTAATCTCGTTTTGATTTGCTTTCAATCAATATTGAATGTCTGCTTCGAATAGTATCGATCAGAATGCTTATCATAACCCAAAAATGAAATCGTTTTGAAATATTATCTATTTAAAGACTTCGCACGAGAATCTAAAATGGTTATTGCAAAAAATTAAAATTGTATATTATGTTGGTTGTTTTGTTGTTTAAAAGTCTCTATCTCGTTTAGCCTAATTAAAAGAAGGAGTTAAGAGAAATTCAAATCTGAAAACTTTAACTTTAATCACTAATGACGACAGGGTAACCAAAGATAATCCAGAGTAGCCTAATTTGAAACATCGGCATGTTCCGTTTTGGTACGAAACAGAACGTTGTGGTTCTGTTTTTAAGTTATAAATTATTCTAAGGTAGCTAAGTACTAAATAGTTCTTAACATGCCAACAAAACACTCAATTAGACATTAAACAATTGAATTGATACTCCACGACAATCGCTGATAATAAATATTCCATTTAAAATAATATCTGTCATTGCAGATTTAAAGAGATTAACAATAACAAAGTACAAATGAAAATGAGAATGGAATTTTTTTCAACTCAACTCAACTCTATCACTTGGTATTCCAACTGACTGTGGTTAGATAATTCTCGGTGCACTGAGAAGTGCTTTCAAATTTTTCCATGACGGAATAATAATTTCGAATATTTTCTGTTTTGTTTTTTATAGACACTGGGCCAAATCATAAAATGGACATAAAAATCGTGTTCTCAGATAAAGCCCAATCGAAGGTCAGTAATACGGGTAATAACAGTAAAACCAAAAATTCATTCAAGAGTTGAGATTCCCATTTCGTCAGCACACGATCAAGTGACCTAAGAGCAGTTAACTTTCATTTCAATAAAGATAAAACAAAGCAGCGACGACGAAAACGTATTCGAAGAATAAGCGTTCAAAATCAGTTTGGGACTTTTTCGATATCGGAATATCGAGTCTATAAAAAATAACAACAACCAAAGCAAATGTTTTTGAATGGCTTCGTTCAGCGATACAGAGCCTAGCAACCAAATTCGTTTCTAGCTCTTAACGTCTAAACTTCGATCTACTATTCGATGTATCTTTGGAATAGTTAAGTTTTAGTATTTTAAATTTAAATATTTTTTGGAATATAAAGAATTCATCCTTATCATGGAATATCATTTTTAGCTACATACCTTAAAAGATAAAAGCTGGTATTGAGCAAATAGCAACATGAGAACTTCTGCCATTATACGAGCAGATACTATCGGCAGTGAACAAGAATTTTCTCATGGTTGTTTTTGCTGTTTGTTTTTATAGTTGTTGTTATTGTTGTTATTGTAATAATGAAGTTAACATTTTGTCATGCAAACGCAAAACTATAATTAATATATTATACAATATATACAAAGAAATGGCTTAAACGTGGAAAACGAAGGCTTAACAATTTTGATTCTCAAATTACAATTGAGCCGAAATAGTTATGGGAAAAAATCTTGAGGATTTGCTGCATGACTTGCAGCGCTAATTTCGACATTTTTTCGCTAGCATAATTGCTTTTTAAAAGTGCGGCTTAGTTCGTTTTCGTTCGTACGTTCGTTTTTTGTATTTGTAATTAGTGACTGTCAATTTTGGTATTTATTTATTTTTTTGTTTCTTAATTATTTTCGTTACCATAAATAAGAAACTTTTTGATTCTTGTGTTTTGTTTTTATATATGTTTGCAATTGTTGCCTTTTGTTGTTGTTGTTTTTGTTGTCTTGTAAACAACTTTTAAGATAAGTACTTCAACAAAAAAACAACAAAAAAACTGTATCCGCGTATTTATTTGTTGCCGCTTTTATTTTTAACTTTATGTCAAAAATGAATTTATTTGTTGTAGTTATTTTGTATTTGTTGTTTTGCGATTTGAAGTCGCTGCTTGAAATTTTAAGTTGTGTATTTTTTTTTTGTATTTCTGTGGAATAAAGGCAAATTAGGCATGGTTGCCAACTTTGTCGAAGCGAACAAAAGCAAAAATGTTTAAGTCATGCAGTTAAGACGTTAAGTAAAAAGTATAAAAAATGTATTAGCGGGTCTTATGTATTTTGTCGCTGTTGTTGTTTGTATTGTATTTCATAGCTTTAATTGATTTTAATTTGTAACTAATGCTAGATTAGATTTCAGTTTTGTTATATAAATTAACATTAAAATATATGCTAGAAATTTTAATATAAGAATTTAATGGTCAAAAGAAGTTTTGAACTGTGTGTAAAAAGATATTCTCATATTCAACCCGATATAAAATATTTTATAGTTGTAAAAATTACTTACTAACAATTTCCAAGATATTGTAAATGTAATTTATAAGAATCGAATGTTTTGAGATACTATATCGAGATACTATATCGAGATACTATATCGAGATTTGAGATTTTCGCAAACGAGAATTATGCTATGCACATATATTAAGAATTCCAAAAAATCAGATAATACGATTTCAAACTGGACACATTTCTGACTGAAATTGCCATTAAGTATCTAAAACCAAATTGAGAGAAATTTGTATTTAGTTGCGAATTGGGAGAAATTCGTTCGGGGAGGAATGGACAAACAAATTGAAGAAATTGGAAATTACGAGTATGTGCCAATTAACAAAATTAAACTCTGACTTCGCTGTGTCAATAATTTCTGATTTGCATTTCAGAGGCGATTGAAATCAAATACAGATAAGTCTATGGGAATTAATAATTTTACTATTTAAAATTATGAAATTTTAAAATTTTTGTTTTTAAGGTCAGGGTCCTTTTTATTTAGTATTCTTATTTGTTGAACATTTTTGTATATAATATTTTTAAATAAACACGATTTTGTCTGAAGGGAGAAAATATTCTCTTAAAAAATTTAGTTGCGGTCTTCTTTATTTAGCTTTAATATTTTAGTTCTTAAGCGTGTTTGCTTGAAAGTAAAGTTTAAATTCAGACAAAAGCTTTTTCAAATATCAAGTAAACTTTTTTAAATTTTTAATTGATTGAGAACTAAGTAAATATTTAAAATATATTTGTTTTTTCCAAAATTTCTACTTACCTAATTTGAAATTTTTAAGAAGTTTTTCTGCAGACACTTGAAGGACTTTCGATGTGTAGTTAACTCTCTCGGAGACTTTTGAGCGTAGCTTTGTAAATTTTTTTTATACTTTTTCTTTTTTTCGTTTTGTTGTAAATCAAATTATCCGGTCTTTTTTAGAATTGAAGCTTTTGTATCAATTTCGTTTGAATTGTTTTTTTTTTCTCCTTTGGATGATTTGAACACAAACTTTTAAGTCGCTGCTGCCTTTGCCAAATTGTGAAACGGGGGCGAATAATTTACATTTCCGTTTAGGTTTGTTGCTGACGACAAAAAAATTGTTTTCTTAAAGTTCGCTACGAATTCGCTTGCGAATTGATTTGTACTAATTTAGTACACGAAAAACGCGTTTTACAAGTTTCGATTTTTTGTACTTTGTTTTTTGCTTTATTTTTATTTTTTGTTTGTTGTTGTTGTTTTTTTCTCGTGTTCAATTATATTTAAATTAAATATTTTTTGTGAATTAATTTGTTTGTTGCTGTTGTTTTTGTTGTAGTTGAATTAGTTTATTTTGCACACCCGCAAAAAAAAAGGTGCTTGTAAGCGCTACCACGGAAAAACACGACCAACTCGAAAACGCTCCAAAACGGTATTAAAAGCTGAGACTTTATTTAACTTCGCTGGTAGTTTGCGGACGAATCGCGAATCGTTTTCAGATCGACGGAGTTCACTTCACTTTGACGTCGACTTCGCTGGAGATGCGGATGAAAAGTTGACTGTTGACGTCGCTCTTCTCACTGTTGTTGTTATTGTTGTGTTTGTTGTAGTCAGTGTTGCAGCCCAGTTAACAGCGAGAACAGCAGCACGCTCGTTCGTTCGTTTGTTCGCTTCGGTTCGTTTGCTTGATTAAATTTTCGGAAATTATGTGTTAGCTTAAAACCAGCCGAACGCGACGGCAGATCCTGTTTGAACAGCGCACAGAATGAGAGCGGAGCACGCGAAATTACAGGCGAGAGAGTGAGAGCGAGCGAGAAATACGAGCCTCGGATACGCAGCAGAGCAACGGCAATAACGCGAGAGCGAGCTTTTATTTTGTAACCAACTCAAAGTCGGCGAGAGTCTGAGTTCGTAAAAGTTCGGCTTGATCGTGTAACACGCGCGTCAGCCAATCAAAAACGTCGCTTATTGAGAAAAACTCTCAGATCGGAAACCTCTTTAAGCAAATACAAGATTTTAATCTTTAACGTTGACGTCGTTGTTGTTTTTTTTTCTCAATATAATTCTGCACACGCTTTCCGCTATCTTTTGCGTTCGCTCACAGCAAGCGCCAAAAGGAAGTGGTGGCTGAAATTTCTTCTTTGCTGATTTGATTTGGCTTAAGCCCGCCTACGATTTTTAAGCTTGTCGTTTATTTAAAGTTTACTTTGTGAGATGCCTTGCTGCGCACACGCGATCTGATGCTCTGCACTCAACTGAGCCGCTTCTCCGGCAAACGTTGCGTATTTAAAATCCTCACAGCTGTTTGCCATTCCAATTAAATACTTTTCTTATTTCGCATATTTTCGCACATCACTTTTATGGATGATTGGACGGATGGATTGGATCTAGCTGATTCGTTCCAGAATCCAAGCTGCTAATTGCCAATTGACGGTTTCAGTGCAAATTTATTCCCTTTTGGCGTTCAATACACTTCAAGCAGGCAAATATTTAATAATTCCGCTTACGTTGGTTGGTTGATTGATTTTTTTTCTTTTTTTTTTGCCGATTGTTGTTAATTATATGTGTATAAAAAGTAAAAAATTATAATAATTACGTAAATTTGGCTTTAATGCTTTTAAGTTTATAAATTATTTATTAGTTTCGAACTCATATCCGAAAGCCGTCATTCATAATTAGCGACTCTCGGCTGCTGCCTCAATATGCAAAATTATCAACAACAAACAAACAAATTGTTGGGTTTTACTTTTATTGCTTGTGCCACATTCAGATTTTATTAATAAATCTTTAACATAAATGAGAAGCACTAAAATTACAAAAACAAGAATTCGTTTAAAGATTGTCAATAAGTGGTTGTGGGGAATATGTCCCACGTCGGTCAGGTGTGATTTTGAAGCGCTTTCCATTTGAAATCTATCGGCTTGGGCGTGTATTTTAAAAATCCAGAAGCGCATTGTCATTGTCATTATCAGAACAAAGAACTTGCTGAACCAAAAAAATGTATCTGAGAGTAAAATTAAAAACAATAACTGAAAAGAGTGAAGTACATTTAATTATTTGAACTCTATAACAACAAATGACAGAAGCAAAACTAAGAATCTCAATTTCACAGTAGCATCTCTTATGTAACTAAGATACAACTAAAGTTAGTATCTTAATTAGTTGGCAATGAGTTTTCAGCCTGAAAAGGAGATAAGGCTGCTGCTACTGCTGCTGCCAGTTACATGCCAACAAGCAAAAACAAAAAACCTAAAATCTTGCAAATTTTAGACTAATTACGCTGAAAAGCGTAGCGAGCGTGCTGCGATGATTTGCGATTTGTTGTCGCCGCTATTTTACGATGCGTGAATTTCGTATTTTTGTCGCCGTTTGACTTGGCAGCGTGTTAGATACAAATATATCTCAATTGTGTGTTTTGGTTTAATCTAATGGATTGCAGTGCGACGACAACGACGACAGTGGCGACGGCGGCGGCGTCTGCTTGACTTTGTTTACAAACTGACTTTAGGCTTTCGCTTTATTTGCTTAGCTCAGTTACTTGCTTCTTTTATTAATTTTTTTTCTTTTATTTTAATTAGTTTAATGTTTTGCTTGAATACTAAATTAAAAAAAAATTGTTGTTGTTATGCTTTTTTTGCAAAAATAAAATCTAGTATTTTTATTTTTGCAAAATATGTTTAGCATAAAATGTGGAACTGCGTCGTAAGAATAATTGCGTCAGAAACATGTTTTACGACAGACTGACAGACAGACAGACAGACAGCATGTGCTGGTCATACATATGTATATACACCAGTTTTATAGAACTCAAAAAAAATTACTTCTGATTTGTAAACATGCAAAAGTCTCGAATAGTTGGTGGAAATATTTTGCATAATTAAAAGAAGTTGAAATATTTTACATATTCGAAGTTTCCTCACAGTCAGTTTTCTTGTTTTGCTTTGTTGTTTTTCGTTTAATTGAGGACTTTGTTTTACGGTTTTAATCAGCAAACAAAATTAATTTATTATTTAATAAACCGTTTTAAATTAATTTACATTTTGTTTAATTGTCTACCTTCAGACCGGCTGTGAACTGTGCTCAGCGTTTTTATAAAAAAAAGGTTGCTAGCGAGCACCCACCATGGTCAATGACAGCTGTAAATTCTGAAGCAGCTTACTTATCTACAGCGAATTTTTGAGCTTCTTTTAACTTCCTCCTTAAGCCATATACTAGAATGTCTACTACTATAGACTACCTACTAAACTACTGTACTGTACTATAAACAGTGATGTGTCAGTTTAGAAGATGTAATGTAGAAATACCTCTACTCAAGAAGGTGCATTTGTTGTAAATACGACGTCATGAAAACGTTTTTTTAGTTGTCATATTTTTTAAATGTTAACATATAACAACAAATTAAAAAAAAAATTTAATTGAAATCAAAGAACTTGTCGAATATCTACGAAATTCAAACACGATCTTATTAGAGCCAATGAATCATTTTCATAATGTTTCAGTTTGTTTATAATTAGGAAAAACTAAATTTTAAAATAATGTTATTTCAGGAATCACCCAACACTGATTGTCATTTAATTCTGTCGACGAAGAGGTGTCTTCTTTTCTTTGTACATATTTAATTGATTCCCCTCGCTCACTACCGCACTTGAATTGTTAATTTCCATTTCAAGTTCACTGTCAAACTTGGCTAGAATCATAACAGAGACGCGCGACTCGAGGCTCTGGCCGAAAAGTCATTGAATGCTTGTTGTTATTGTTTGTTGTTCTTGTTGCCTATTATTAGTATTGTTGTTGTTATCATTGTAGTCTAGCTTCGCTTCTAATTGCATCATTTGTTTGTCTACTAATGCTTTAATAATAATAACAAAAGAAACACGAAATACAAAACACAAACAAAACGCTTAACATCGTTTGGGAATTTCCTAAGCGCAGATCATTTTAATGTCAATAAATCTTTCGACGCCGCCGCTGCTGCACGTGCACAGCTTCTGCGCTGCTCTGGGGTCTAAGTTAATAGTACCGAGCGTCCGTCCAATCGCTCTGGCTAACTCAATTAACACGTTGCAGTTAACCGCTTTAGTCTGGTACAAATTGGCTATAGCTGGCTTAGAAAAATTATTTTTAGCTGCTCATGCGCGGCGTGTCATGTTGCAACTGCAACACGTTGGACAGCTAAGCTCAGCTGCAGTTTAAAGAGTTTTAACATTTGCTTCTTTTTTATTGGTTTTAGTGTTAGGAAAGAACGCCTAACACTCTCAAATAGCTGCTTTTCTAAACAAGAACGCTTGACTTTTGTCAGCAGCTTGAACAGGAAACATATTCAGAGCAAATAATAAAAATCCAACTAAATCAGAAAAGTTAACAATTTTAAATAATAAAATAAAAAAACACAACTTAAAAAATGTAACTTAAAATTTATTTCAATTGTGTTTATATTATGTTGCATATCCTTATCAATCCTTTTTGCAACAAAAACAAAATACGCCCCTGATATTTGTGCATTTCACACCTTTTCTCTCTTTAATCGCTAAGATGTAAGCAACCTGTGCTGCTTATCCGCAAAGTATCTTTAAGATGCTTTTGTATCTGACAGCATAATACCGAAACCGACTCGTGCCAGTTCAAACTAGAATAGAAAAAAGTACACACTACTACAAAGATATGGAAAAGCAAAAACAAAACAAAAAACAACAAAAAAAACAACAAATACACAAGCAGTAAACGAAAGCTGCTTCAGAGTGTGCTGCGGAGCGAGCGAGCGTAAAAGTCTATGCATATTAAACAGCTGTTTAAAAAGACAACAACAATAGCAGCAACATGAAAAACAAAAGCTAATACGCAAGCAAAGCCCAAGCGTTTCGACCAAGTTCGGTTTGAGCGGTTTGGCGCGCACGTCGTCGGTCGACCAACGCAACGCGCTGACGTTAATTAAGCGCGTCGAAGCGCTAACGCTTTGGGTTAATTAATTTAAAGCTTAGCTTAAGCAGCAGCTGAGCAGGCAGGCAAGCGTTTATAGACCAACTTAAATAACGTTTATTTTTGTATGTATGTACATAAGTATATACTCGTATCTTTATTTTTATCTTTATCTCTATTTAATAGCCAAAAACAAGTTGTTCAAATATTTAAATTTATGACAGACAGACAATACTGAGAAAAAGTCAACAAAAAGGTCAATATGCACGTCAGACATTCACTTCACTCAGGTGCTTCGTCTTTTATTCTTGTATTATTATTTATTTATTTTTTCAACATATCGTGTTGTATGTACAATTATAAAAATTGTGTAATATATAAAAAAAAAACAGTCACGTGAACCTTTTCATATGCTTGAAACGTCACAATTGAAACACTTCGACTGAATTGATTTCTAAATTTAAACGAAATTGTTGTCGGCCATTTTAAAATAGGAATTAAATGCTGATTCGTGCTTTTAATAAAGAGTCAGAATAGAACAATAACTAGAACAAAAAATGTTTAAAAATCTATAAAATAAGCTATATACAATATAACACACCCAATTTAGACTCATTCCATGTCGCCATTTCTGAATCTGTACTTTGAATAATAATTTTATTGAAAGTTATAATTGGATATCATCCTTTAAGATGGGACTTACAACTAACAACTGGTGCGGTTACATTAACGAGGCAGATGATGGAAACACAGTGGATCATCTACTTTGCTACTGTCCAGCTTTAAACCGATGTAGGAAGACTGTAATTGGAGAAGTTACTTAAAGGAAAACTTTCATAAATGTTGTGATGTTATAATCAGATTTGATCAAATTAGTTCATTGACTCAATTTCATCTGGTTTGTTCACATCTTTTAGCAAGTTTAATCAAATTTTATATTATTCCGTTTCATTTATTATGCACAATTGTTGCATTGTTGCATAGATAAGATTTATAACAAACAAAAAACCAAAGAGCTGAATTCAAAGAAAAATGTTTTCAAATGTAAAGTATTAATTTTGAATTTAAAAGTATTGCAACTGCCAAAGCAGCTCACTTATAGTACTGAAAAATGTGTTTAAATCTTGATGAGTTGTGGTTGTTGTTGTTGTTGTTTTGGTGATTTATATTCTGTGCATTTTAGCTGTTGCTGTTGTTGTTTTTGTTTGTCTTTAACTTCAACTACTCGTAATGTTTAAGTAGTTGCTTCTGTTTGTGTTGTTGTTGGAGTTGTTATTGTTGTTGTCATTGTAGTTGCTGAATGCATGCTCGCTTGCGTTAAAATATTTTAATATGATGGTCAAGGGCGGCCATTAACACCAGCGAACACCCAAAGGCGTGGTTGCTCTTGGTCGGAATTGAAGTTATGCAGTTGTTTACAAAAACAAAAACAACAACACTAACAACAAAAACAACGCTTGAACAATTGCATTTTCAACAGTTTTTTTTGTTTGTTTGTATTTAAAAGTGATTTAAGATTTGTGTGATTTGTGCATTTTTTGTTTTTAACTGACTTTTAAGAGCCAACAATTTTTTTTGTTAAACATAAATTGGCCAACATTCAAGGCAAGTATATTTTAAATATTCCAATTTAATGCTTATTTGATTACTTTGACCAAAAAAATTAATTGAAACTTGAAATAAATTTATTTTCCATGGTGTAATATAAAAAGGAGAGGAAAGTGAAAAAATGTTCCTATTAACCTCGATATTGTTTCTCTCTTTAAATATTTTCTTTTGGTACAGTTGCCATGGTTGCTTCAAAAACTTTAAGTGAATAAAACCAACAACGTAGTTTGTTGTCAAAAATCAGAAAACAACTTCAAAATAAGGCAGACAAATGAGGCAGAAATCGAGGTGAGTTCGCTCAATTTTCGTTCTCATTTCTGCTTTCCTAACCTTATTTTTCAACTTAAGTATTTGCTAAGAAAAATAAATATTCAACCATACAAAAATACTTAACATAATTTCAGGAACAAATACTTTTTAAGAAAACAACTACGAGACATCTTAGTTAACCGAATATCTTCTATCAATTTGAACTTATGTTTAACAAATTCATAATAATATTAATTTTATTATTTCAAATTGTTATACAAATCGTTGCAATAAAATATAAATTTCATAATTTTCAAAATTAAATGCGACAATTTTAAACCTACAAATTGATTTTGTTAATCCAAATAAAACGATTAAATGTGATTAAAATAAATTAAAGCTTATCAATATTTTCCAGACGTTCTTCGTACGTTTTAACCGATTAGTACCAAAATACAAAATATTTACGCAAATCATTTAAGCGTTTTAGCACCTCGCATTAAATTAACAATTAAAAATTTAACAAATACGCACACATCCTTCAGTTGAAGTTTAAAAAATAATATTATAAATAAGTGCAAATAAAAACTAGCAATGAAAATATTTGCACAAACTTAGCAAATTTAACGCAAATTAGCAACATTCAACAAAAGTTATCTGGCAGGAAAAATTCCGCTTGATTGACAAACGCGAATTGAATTAAACAGACAAAATACACAACAATTTGTTTACCACTTTTTTTTGTTCGGATAAGAAAAATAGAATATTAACAATAAAATATGTTAAAATGTTCACAAATTAGCTCTAAAGCTGAGCAAACCTCGCAAAACGTCTAAAACGCTTAACTGGTGCTTTGGCCAAACTGAAAAGTTTGAGAACCAACAACGCATTTTCTCAACTCTCAAGCGAAATTAGCGCAATTCAACAGTTTATTTAATTTATCAATTTTCGATAATCATTTGCTAATTTTCGCGAGAGTTTGTGCAAATGCAATTAGCAGACGCTCGAACTGGATTCGGCCGGTTTCAGCCAGTCTGCCGGCGATGAGTAATGCGCGTACTTGAAATTTTTGGATATTTTTCCGTTTTTGTGGAAATTTCTCTTTTATATGAGAAATTTGGAGATTTTAACTTACGAATGTAAAATGGTTTTAAATAAGTTTAAAAAACTATTTTCATATATTTTCAACAACCTAACATAATCGAATACAGAACTCCCATTTCAAATTAAATCACATTAAATACGATTGATCCTCGTCCAGTTGTTTGCTTTAAATTAATCAATGCAGATGAAAAAGTTTCGAAAAAAAAGAAGAAAAAAAATCGGCCTACTCTCCGCTGGAGTGCTGGCTCCAAATATTTATTTAACTTCAATTAAAATAAGTACTTGAAATTGAAATTCTTTTGTGCTGACTGATTGCATTTATTTTTAGTCGTTACGCGTTGTTAGTTATAAATAAATTACTCGAGTAGGTACTCAAGAACTTTGCCAACAAGTTGTCAATATTATTATGGCCAGATGCCAAACGCATGCAAAAAAAAAAGTTATTGTCAATAACTTTCCTCAGCCAATAAAGCAAATTATACATACGAACATATATACTATATATGAGTATATCGATTTGTATGTACACATGTAATCGATTTGATACGATTCGATCGAAAAGTCATTTCCGTTTTGCTGACTTTGAGCACCGCCAGCCAACCAGCCAAGCTAACCACTTGGAATGATTGCATCAAGTACTTGATAAAAATATAAACAAAGTAGATTATTAAAAAAAAACGACATATATACTCCACTAGCATTTAGCTAAAATACCATTATCAAATAGTTTTGTAAAGTTAGCATGCAAAATATTGTATTAACAAAAAGCTAGAGGAAGTTTGTGTTATTTGGCACCATGAGGGGATGACGTATGCCTTGATAGATTACCGCATGATCTTAAAGATATAAAATCCTATTCAAAAATATTTTCTAGATGTATCTCTTAATTCATAGCAAGATGATAAGCTAGTGTCTAAATATATTTTAGGCTTTACCAACGGTTTGACATGGCTCGAACCCAAAGATCAGGATCATACATATTCCGGAAAGCCTATTAGAAAAGCAGGTTTTGAGAAATTCGTTTCCGAATAAATCTCTATTTTTTTATGTGATTCTTAACTTCAAGATCAAATTCTATTGAGGAGTGCCAGTCAAAAGAGCTTTTTTTTTCAAATGGAATTTTTATAAACAAACTTTCTATTCATTAGAAAATCAGCGTGTCATCTGACCCACACTAACCCTACAATATTAAACAACAATAAAAAAACAAACACAACTTTTTACTAACTAAGTAACTAGTTTAAAATGAGAAGCGCTCAAGTATATAGCGCAAAATGCTTCCTTCCTGCGTTGCACTTGCTCAGCACGCCTGTTAATCGCTCGCTCAGTCGCTTACTAGCGATGTCCGCCCCTGTCCTTCACACAGTTTAAGTGAGCTGACGTGCCTGAATTTTTATAGTGCGTCGTCGTCGTCGTCCACTTGTGAACCTTCGAAATGTCTTCTTCGTTTTTTTTTTTCTCAATTTTATAGGTGGGTAATTTTTTACAATTAAGCGCAATAAAATAAAACAAAAGCAAACAAAGCACCTTAGCACAGCGGCGGCGGCGGCATCGGCGGCGTTGACCGAACGTACGAACGCATGCTGTTGCGCATGCGTTATCAGCAAATGGAGCTGCTTCGCACGCGCATAAAACGTTCGAAATTTGATACAAACTTTAATTACGCGCGATTCGATTCGATGCGAAGCAAAGCGATGCGATGCGATGTATTTGGGTGCTTTTGTTTATTTTATTGATGGCGTTTTTATGGCTGGATTCTCGTGTTTTGTTGTTGTATCTGTAATTGTTTTAAACGGATGCTACGTGCGTGTTATTGAGAATGGGCATTTTTTTCCCGCTGCCGCTGACGCCAAAAAATATAAATTTTCAGTGCTTGTAAAATTTATTTAAACATTGAACTTTCGTTGTATTGAACCGTTGCTTTTGGCGCTTTTTTTTTTTAATTTTTTGCCATTTTGTTTTTGTAATTTATCTGATAGTTTCTTGTGTTTTTGCTTTATTTTCGTTAATTGCGGCGCGTTTTTAAGACTTACAGCCGAAGCGGTTTCAACTGATTCAGCTCAAGGATTTGTTTCGTTGCAATTTGCATAATTTTGGAAAACGAGGCACGGTCCGATTCGCACTCTCAAATGAATAAGTGTATGCGATAAATTATGCCGATTTGAAGCGAATTGTAAACAAGATAATTTAGGTCTTACATTACAGCACAAGTGGATTATGACTGATAATAATAATTCGGCATACCGAAATTTGTCGAAATAGCTTCATTGGAATTTAATTTTTTAAGTGCGGGACATTCCATTTAAAAACGACCATAGGTATGAGTTCTCCATCTGTGATTATCATTATCTATTTTTTCTGAATGAGTGGGGGTTGTTTATTTTCATATTAATTTTTTTAATTGTATTTTTTCAGAGGTAAAGTAAGAAGTATATAAAAAAATGAAAAAAATTTACTATTCCACATTACTTCAAGTAACAATATCTCCGAGATCTACAGTAGATATGAATATCATTAAGTGATCATATGAGTTGATCTCTACTCCTACCAAATTTAATTGTTGTATTACAGTGGCAAAATATTGAATTAGATTAAACTGTACAAATCATTTAAAATATAAAATTACAATAGAAAAGTTGTTCACATTTTATTTACCTTTCGATTGATACCAAATCTAGAACCGCGGACATTTCTGTTTTGACTTCAATTTACCAAATAAAATTTTTTTCTGAATTTTGAAATAAAAGTCACTGACTGATGTTCATTTCTGATGACTTTTACTGCTTCTTCAGAAACCTAGAATATCAATTATTATCAAAAGATAAAAATTAGTGAATGGGAATTGGGTGAATCATTTAAAAATCGATATTCTGCAGAATCTCTATCTAAAACTTAAAAGTTAATGGACTACACTACATTTTTACCATGTACACAAACAATTTTATATAAATATATATACAATATATATACAATTATAAGTAAGTACTAATCGTATTTAAGTTTTGTTACTGCGTGTACTTTAAGAATTAAATTATCACTCTTCAATAAAATAATATCCACTTCTAAATTTCTTAATACAAAATTTGCTTTATTAATCACATTTTTGCGTGTCAATGAAAATATTCTTTAGTCAAAATGATGAAGGGAATTCGATCGTATTTGATAAACGAAGAGAATTTCTGTTAATTTTACTTAGCAATTCAGATGACGTGACAAGAAGTTATCACAGTACAAATTTTACAAGTTGCTGGCAATGATGACATTTATTCTTAATTCTTTGAACTGTATCAAATATTTAGGTAATATTAAAAAATAGGGTAATTACTTATTCAATTCAAGTCAAGGATTAAACTGAAACCTATTATCGATTCTAATTGCAGTGAATATTTTTATATATTTAAAAAAAAAACATTTGTTGATCTGGTCTTCATTTCGCATTCCACGCACTCATTTGGCCAGCTGCGCCTCGTGTCGATCGGTGATGGTGTCAAGCAACTCGCGCCGTGGCAACCCTGAAATGTCAATACGGAAAAAACAAACAAGTACAAGAAGCACTAAAACTCAAATACAAATACAAATCCAATGCGCAGCTGTCCGGTTATATTTTTTTTATCATAACTGCTGGATTTTTTATGTACGAAAATGTATCTCTAAGATAATATTTACTTTTTTGGTTAAAGTCATCAAACAAAAACAACAAAACAAATACTTAAAAGATGTCATTAAATCGTTCAACGAATTGCCTGCCTGCCTGCCTAATTAACCAATTTACTCGAAACGATTTTGCGCTACTCATGAAATAAAAATAAACGCTTCCGCTAAGGTTTTTCGCAAACGAAAAAAAAGGAATCCAAATCTTGACGACACCGGTTGATGCTACACAAAAAAAATATGAATAAACAATCACGCGACTAAAGCAACAACGCTTATTTGATTTCCAAATTAAACTCTCCAGCTGTCGAAATCTGAAATCTGCGATTAAGAATTTCAAAACTAATAAATTTGAAAAAAAAATACTCTTCACATTGCGAAAAGTGAAAAAAACCGATTTCTGCGTAGAGTTCAGCGAACCGCACCGGAGCGAACCGCATAGATACATATGTATGTATGTAAATAAAACATTAGCGCCATAAAAAAACGCCATCAGGTTAGAATCAGTTTTCGATACAAATTGCGGTTGAATTTTTTACAAGGTGAACTGGACCGGTGCGCGACTGCGGCTGCGGATGCGACTGCGGCGGCTTTTATGATGGCGCTCTGCGGCAACAATGACAGCAGCGCGCGGCAGTTCCAAAAAACGTCAACAACAACAAACTCAAATCAAACGAAGAAGAAAAAAAAACACAACAACAATTTGTTTATTTTTTAATTTAAATGCGTTTAGTCATCATCGCGGGTTGACTTTGTTATCAACACTTATTGCGGCCTGCTGCTGCTGTTGTTGTTGTTGTTGTTCTTGTTCTTGTTATTGATGTTGTCGATGTTTTTGTTATTGTTGCTGTTGGTACTTTTTTTCGAATCATTGTAATTTTATTACTTTTTTTCGTGTTGTCACAAAAGAGTATCTTTTGAATTGTTGCCACTGGCTTTGATGATTTCGTAAAAGCGTTTTCGTTTTTTTTATGTTGTTTGTATTGCTGATGAATTTGTGCCGAGATGACTTTGAATTTTGGTTGGACAAGGCGCTGTGGCATTTTTTGACTTTTCTGTTTATTTTTATAGTTAAAATAGTTGGAGACTTTATTGTCATGGATGTTATTTTTATCAATGCGGATTATTGCTTTAGCAACTTTTTTATTTGTTGTACTCGTACATCGGGGCATATGAGTGATTTAATGGTAATTATTTGATTGTTGCTCATACGCAGCGAGTTGCCGATGAGCAATAGTTGGTATTGCAGTGGAAATGATCTTCAGCTTAAAATATAACTTTTTCATTTGTTGGTTATCTCATAGAAATTTGTGTTTGCGTTACGAGTTCGCGGTATATGAAGGGAGGAAAGGGAAAATATACTTACTCGCATGTTTACGTGAGTTGGTGCTGAATTAAATAGCAGTTATCAAAGTAGAGTCGACAAATTTCTTGCAAATAAAATTTTGAAGAGTAACATGAGACTTTGAAATTCTTTGAATTTGTATTTAATCTGAAAATCTGTTTTGAGATATCCTTGATACAAATATCTATAAGCAGTTTGGGTGTATTAACATCCTGTTCGAAAAGTTAAATCACCTTTTAAATGTATTAAATAAATAATTTGTAAAAATAGTAACAACAGCTGTTGAAAAGACCTCGACACTCTGGTGCGATGTACACGAAATAATGGCAATATTTACCCTAAGACAATTTGCATTCGAGCGATAGTCGATAGTCGATAAATATCTTTTGTAGTGATTGATGAACTGTCTGCATTGATTGAAGTTATTAGCACGGATATTAAATACAAATTCAAAGTGCGAAGGCAAATTTAAGTCACACTCGCAAATTCACAACAAATCAACCGAACATAATCACAATTATTCATATTCAAATATTACATTTTTTTCTTTACATTTTCTTGTGAAATTTCGCGTGGAAAATTTCCGCAGAAAAACGTTTGAGCGCCCATTGTCAAAATTGAAAGTGGAACAATTGCAGCAGAAATACCGGAACGCTAATTGCAAAGGCAAACCAAAAGGCGATAAGTTGACTTTTTTGAATTTTTAAACTTGAATTAACTTTTGTTTTTCGTTTCTTTTAATTATTACAACAAATTAATACCAGAAATGCAAATACAATAAAAATGTATTTTTTTAGTTCATGCAAATATTTGCATTAAAACAACTGTCAGCGGGATGACAGTTGCAAAACAACAGCAAAACAACAAATAAACAAACTATAAATGTGCATTGTTGTGACAAGTTTTCCTGGCGTTTTTCACAAACTGTTGTAACTTTTATATGAAGAGAAGAAAAAAATCTTGTGACACGCAAGTCGCACCAATTTCATATCATATTTACATTCTTTCGTGTTAAACAAAAACGTATTTATTTAATGCTAAGCTGTAAATAAATTGCAAATGTAAGTAAATACAAATATTGTCAAATCATTAAGAGCCTTTCAGCCTCAGGCGTTGGCGTTTACGTCTACGTCCCCGACGGCATCGGCGTCGGTATTCGTTTCACTTTTTCAAGGTTGTCACTTACCTGGACTGGCTCCGGCTGACGCTACCACGTTTTGCCTCTGTCGCTTGGATTACCTACCAGCTGCTTGCATTTAGCATTATTTCAGCTCGCTGACATTTCGATGTTGTTTTTGCATTTGCATTTGCTTTTGTTTTCCTTCAGATAAAGTGTTTTGAAAGTCGCGCATCAAGCTTCCGAATAGGCTTATACAACACATTCGCTGGGTTATCGCCATAATAATATTTCATCTACGTTTCGTAATATTTACAGCTAAGCAGATTAAGTCGAGTAGCTTAAATTTAGCCAGGGAATGTCGCCAAAAAAATAAATAAATGAATTTCTTTATGGCCGAGACGGCTTTATTTGTATTTGTATTTGCTTGTATGTGAAATAGGTTAATCATACGCACTGTAAAGCTGTAATTTGTACTGAAGCTACTGAAGTAGCTTGTTTGTGACTAATCATAATATCAGATTAATTTATGTGTTATTTAAAGTACAAGTAATAATTGTTAATAATTAAGAAAAGTAATAGCTGCAAGTAATAACAGCCTTTACCACGTCTCTGCTTGTTAAGAAGTTGTTGTTTTGTTTTAAATTGTCTTCCATATCAATGTATCTTAATAATGATTCGACAAGCCGGATTAACCAATATTACATTTTATTGGTTAACTTATCTAAGATCTTAACAACACAATTCGAGGAGACAGATCGACAATTTTGAATTGTTTATGGAAGTGGAGGATAGAGAAGGATGGAGAACAAAATATCGTTATTGCATTAGAGCATTAAATTTTTATATGATTGCTTTTTAATGTAGTAGTTTAAGTTTACACTAAATATTATAAACTTGTATATGTATGTGTTTTTATTTTGCTTGCTATGTCCACTTGTAGTCAAGCTTGTCTCTACACATTTTATATGAAATTAATAAACTTCACTTGTCTACTAAATTTTTACTAATATTTCCGGATTTTATCTAATAAAAGTTACTCTCATTACACATATGTATGTAGGCATGAATGTATCTATGTATGTATGCATGTATGTAAGTAATGTAATGTCATTTGAGTATACTTTGCTCATGTGCAATATTGTGAAAATATGCGCTTAAATTTGTAATTCAATTATTTATTTTGATATTGTTTAATGAATTTGTTAATTGAATATGAGGTTAATTTAATTAACACGTTTCAGTTGTAAATTAATAACAATTTTATTAGCTGAAATCACTCGAAGATAAAACGATCTTTATAAATTTGATAGGCTACAAAAATACGATGTTTACAAGTTTATATGAGTACGACTATTACATTGCAATTTTCTTTGAATTTGTAGGCTTTGCTTTTAAAATTTTTTACTCAATTTAAGAACAATTCTCGTTTCGTTTTATAATCAAGAAACAAATTAAAAAGTTTATTTGAATGACTTTTTTATTTTCTAATATATTTTTAAACGCTTAAAAATACTTCAGTTATCTTTCTTAGATGGTTCTAAACAACTTCCAAATAAATCACTTAAATTTTCTTGATGCAATAATCTGGGAATTTCTTCCATCGACCCTGCACAAAAGTATCTTAAGTTCCATGACATTAATTATTACTGCAGCTATTAAAAACAAAACGTTAATCGACAAACTAATTTCAGGCACTGGTCGGTTAAAAGCGATTTAAGTCAACTACGCGATTGATCTTAAAGCTACACGAGCGCAAGCGTAGAAAAGGTGTTGTCGCTGCAGGGCCCCTGTATGTGACGGCGAGTTAATTAATAAACGCTTACCGCGTGGAATGCGAGGTGCAGTGAGCGGCAAATTACACAGCATAATAATGTCTAATAACTAATGCCCACCATCTGCTGTGAGATTCAACTTGTTGGCAATTAAAATAAACAGAATATAAAAAGATAATTTTTAGGATTTTTCAAAAGTCACACCAACATTCCAGAAGTCGTCTAATCTTTAAGACAACTGAAAGTCAGCGGATGACTAGACACGCGCACTTCGTGGCAGCAGCGCAATTATATTCCACTTTTGAAGCAGCACGGCACGGCACATCTAAACCATAAATTAAGAGCTTAGAATTTGCACCAAAAATTTTAAATTATTTTCAGCGAAAAACAAATAAACTAAAGACGCAGGCAAATACTCGCCGCTTTTTTGTATACGAATTTTGGCGAAACTTTTTTGTGGCTTATCAAATTATCAAAGTAGAGCAAGGGTTTATTTCCTCTAGATGTTTGACTGTGTGAAATGAGGCTATTTATTTTTCTAAACCTAAAATAAAAACATAAAACTAAAGTGAAATATTTAACAGCGAGTACAGATTCATAAAGTGCAAATACTTAATCCGGAGAGCGTGCTTAATGTGCCCTAAAGTATGCAGCGGTCAATTAATAACTTCCGTGTGGATTAATTACGCAAACATATTCTTTAATGTTGTTTTCCTTTCTTTGTGGTACTTTGGATTAAGAATTCGGTTTAAACTTAGATATTGTAAACATTCACTTTTACCGCCAAGCAACTGGTGTAGTCGCCAACGGTAAAATGCACAATGACCTTGTACAGTCCGGATATTTCGCTCGATGGCAAGTTGCGCAAGACGACTTTATTGCTGGCATTTCTGAGGCTGTAAATTGTCTGAAAGTACAGAAAAAGAAAAAAAATAGTGTTTTTTTTATAGCAGACATGCGCACTCCCCTTTCAGATTTTTTTCGATTCTATTTAAGTCAAGTATGGAAGCACAAACAATATTTTTTGCTTTTCAATTAGAACTTACATTATGACTGGGTGGACATATGCGCTGCTCCTCCGGTATTTTCGACAGTAGTTCATACCACAATTCGCCCGGATCAAAGGCCGACATGCAAAAGTCTTCACGTTTTATTGAGAAGACCGTTTGCACCCATGCGCCGCGATTCCAGCGCAACATTTCAAGACTAAACTATAAAATTCGAATCGCAGACTAAAACTTGGTATTGAAAAACAAAAAGCTTATCGCACACTTCATACCTTAATGGGCATTCCGGCGGGTACATCAGCCTTAACAACAACATCACCGTTTAGGACAACCTCTTCGCCGTCTTCGCCAAAGACTTGCTCTAAATTGCTAAAATCGAGCGTTTTCGATATGTCCGTATTGCCCAAATCGTCGAATTTACTGCACGGTTCGATAAAGTTAGCTTCGTCGGCAACGATTTGATAGTCCTTAGCCTAAAAGCGTAACGATTTAATTTTAATAAAATGATAAATTCGATATTTGTTTTTAATTTGAAGCATTTGCAACACCTTCAAACATTGAACAACTGCCAAGACGAGCAACAGGCTCAGCGCACATTTCATTTCGAATTAACTTTTGACGAGCGACTTCTCACGCGAATTGACAAGCGAATTCGAATTGAAAGCCGCGTTCATACGTTTTGATTTTGCTACTTTATATGCAAAAATGTCAAGCGTGTTGGCAGCGTTTAATTGGTAATTGACAAGATATTGAGTTGAGTGTGCGGCGCGCGATTTATAATTATGCATCCGAATGATCTTTTCATTAATTATTGTCATTAATCAGTTTAATTGGGGGCTGGGCAGGCGTCACTTACACATGCAAGCTTAACGCGGTTTTTCGCGCTTTTGTCTAAATGTTTTCCAAAACAAAAACACAAAAATAAAAATGTTATAATAAAATGTTGAAATGTTGTTGTTCTTAATTAATAACAGTCGCATTATAATTAAATTTGCCAGATAAGACTTAAATTTGTGCTTTGTAATATTCGCGCTTAAAATTGCTTTGATATCGGTTGGTCTGGCGGTCAGTCGGTGGGCTTGTGTGGCGTATGAGCAACATTCGATTATTTGTCAGTAAGCGATGAGCCTATCGCAGGACTTAATAATATTAAAATATTTAATAAAATATTTTTTTGTTTTTAGCGAGTTCACTGGAGTTGTTGGTAAAGTTGATATTCAAGTATATAATTTTTTAAGATCAAGTTTAATCTTTGTTTATAAACAAGAATTGAGGGCAGAAAATGTTCAATTCATTTTAGAACAAAAATGACAAAGAAAACTGTTAATACTCTTTTTAATTTAATTTGGCTGACATTATTAATATCCTTTTAGAAAATTAATATCGGCTTGTCTTAAGAAGTTC
This sequence comes from Suillia variegata, assembly GCA_949127995.1. NCBI lineage: Eukaryota > Metazoa > Arthropoda > Insecta > Diptera > Heleomyzidae > Suillia > Suillia variegata. The sequence continues at coordinate 40,643,788 of OX421846.1, read as the reverse complement.
TGCTCTTGAAGGCCTTCTAAAAGCCATTCTGTAAGCCACTAAAAGTGAAGACCTTATTTTTTGGTCATTTCATAAAAAATATGAGGCAGATATATTCCAAAAGTGAAGCGGTATGGAATACACCTGCTTTCAAAAGAAATGCTTCTGTCAGGTTATGTTAAGTTTTTGGCGGTTTTTGAAATTTCTTAAGGTTGCATCTCTCAAATTTTTTAAATGCGAATTAAAAATTTTTATTAAAAATTAATTAAATACATTCGAACATATTTTTTCCAATAAATTTTTTTTATTATATAATTTTAAATCGTTTTTTAAATAATTTTCGTTAATCACATTTTTCTGTATCAACGCTCCTGCATTCTAATCGTTTCTTGCAGTTGCTACTTCAAATGGAAATATGTAAATTTAAGACACTTATTACAGTTACAACTCTTTTTCAAGCCAACCGGAAATAACCGCTTCAAACTAACTGTAATCAAATGGAACCGGTTTCCTTTATCTCTCTCAGAAATATCAAAGTATGTACTATAAGTGAACTTGTTTATGTAAATGTGTAGGTGTATTTAGGTATGTGTACGTGAGTGTGTGTGTTAACAAATTCTATTAACAATCAAAATCAACGCTAACAACTGCAGTGACAACTGTCAACTGGTTAACAGTCGCTGCGATAAGATTTTTCCCGTTCGTTACAAACGCAAAAATGTCAAATTTTAATCATATTTATTTTGTTTAAACAAGTTAACAAAATAAAAATGAAAATAAAAAAACTAATCCAGCTTCATCAGCGAGGATCATAAAAGAGTACACACACACGCATACACACACACACAACACACAAAGAAAACGAAGTAAACCACAATTTCACAATTTTGCCATATTTCAAAATAAATAAATAAACAAACAAACAAATAAACAAATAAAGAATTTGGCGAAACGCGAGGAAAGGATTTGACTACCAAAACATTTACACTTGGCCTCCAGACTTAAATAAATGGCGAAATGATTTATTTCGTCATTTTTAAACGTAATTATTCATGGTGGTGTTGTTGTTGTTGTTGTTGTTGTTGTTGTTGTTGTTGTTGTTGTTGTTGTTGTTGTTGTTGTTGTTGTTGTTGTTGTTGTTGTTACGATTGTTATTGTTCTTGTGGTTGTTGAAGATTTCGTTGTTGCTTTTCCTCTTATTTGGAAATACTTGGCAACGTGTTCTTGACCCTATTTGTCGTCTCATGGTTTTTTATGGCATGGCTACATTTTATGTTTAAAAAAATATTTAATATACAAATAAGTGCACAATGGGCGAATAGTTAGTAGTCATAAATAAGACTGCAACAAAAGGTTGTTATTTGTTATTACAAGAATAATATTATGTTATACAAACAATGTTTGTTTTTCTATAAGCAAAATATAAATAAATATAAAAGGAAAATCAGAAATTTAATAGTAAAATATTCAGCTCATGATCGTCTGGAGCAGCACACTCAACATGTGCGCTCGTACTCGAACCTGAGTTACAGAGGCTCGAGTATCGATTAAGTGCAATAATGGGAATTTACACGTGTAATTTACTTGTTCTCTTTTGTTTGTTAACTTACATTTTTGTATAACAAACGGAATAAAATTTTTCAAAATTGAAGTGGACAAACAAGCCATCTTAAAAGTGGATTTAATTGACGTCAAGCTTAGACATCGAAATTATTGGCAGAGGAGTCAATTTCACACCTTCCTCTCAAATTCAAGTACCAAATAATCCTGACTTCATATTATTAATTTTGAGCTGGAATTATTTTCGTCGGAGACTTTTTTAAAACCTTTGCACAAGATACCAACACACTCCAAAATATAAATATTTTTTTAATAATTACATATTTTAAGCGTGTCTAATTTTCAGCTTGTTTGCTAAGCTATTTGCGCTTGTTGATTCAGCTTCAACTTTTTTTTTAGAATATTTTATTATTATACTGGCAAATTACTAATTGTTGTTCAAATTTAAATTTTGTTGAAATGTGTAATGTTCTTCTTATTCTTAAAAGCATTGCATATTTTTAGGCAGTATCTTACTACCTAAAAGCATGCACCATCAATGACACCATTTAAAAGCGTCGAATATCGTATATTTATATTTTCCCTTCCCCGTACACACTCCAAAACATTTCTTCATTCAATTAAGTGTACACAAGAACCTTATTTCAAAATAACTGTTAAGACTTAAGCAAAAAAAATCTATTTGTAGTTGGCAACATAAAAAGAAACAACACTTGTTTTTGACATTCCTAACTGTCACATTTTTCTTTAAACTTGGCAGCATTGGAAGCACACCGAGCAGCAAGCAAAACGTAATTTTGCAATTTCTTGTAACTTTGGAACTGAAAAACCACAAAAAATCAGCAAAATGACCAACGCCTGGAGAGCCGCCGGACTTAGGTAAGAACCCCAACAACAATAGCGAAATTTTCAAAATGTATACAATAAAGTTATGAAATGCGAAAAGTGCCAGCGGTAAAAAATTATTACGTAACTCGGTTACTCTGTTATAGGCAGGCAGGCAACCGCAAAGAACATTATTTTCCAATTGGTAATAACTTTTTCTAAACCATTGCAGCTACATCCAGTACTCGAACATCTGCGCGCGTGTTGTACGTCAAGCGCTCAAGGCCGATTTGAAAGCCGATGCCGCGAAACGCGACCAGAGCCATGTCAAGTTCACTCCATGGGCCAACGGCAAACCAGCACGTAAGTAGACGGGCGTAACTAAAAACGAGAGTGGCCCTAAAAAATCCACACTTCTAATTTATTATTTATATTATATTATTTATATACATATTTATTTATTTTCTTTAATTTATAAAAATTTACAGATGAAAATTAGCGTATTTAAAAAAATAAATAAAAATCCAATGTCTTATGGTTACTGGTACTCTTATCACAAGAGTGTAAGTGGAAAAATGCTTCTCCAAATAACCCACAAAAAGTTACAAGTTTTCCCTTTCGCAAACAAAGCCTTTGTTTGAACTAACCAACACAAAAGTTCCAATGTTTTAACAAATTTTAAACAATAAAATTTATGTTCGAAATTATGACGCAATGAGAATGCAAACATTGTGCAGATTTATCCACTTGTTAGCTCTTCCAGATATCCTCATTTAATTTTCATAAACTTCAAAATTTATATTAACAAAACTTTTTGTTATAGAAACTCTGTCGAGCCCCCTAAAGACACAAAACCCAAACCTTTAATTACAATCTTTAAAGATAGAAAATTATCCTTTTTAATTCTGATTGAAATTTAAATTTTATATTCCAAATACTTTTGTCCCCCTCGTAATTAACATGTTTAGAAATAAATCGAAACGAATTCACATATTAAAAAATAAATTAATTAATAAAAAACATCTTAATTTTAATTTTTTTCTTATTCCCAAAATGTTTATTGTCTTGATTCAATTAGCATGGTTAATTAGATTCAAGAATAAATGATTAACTAATAATTTTTTTATCCAACTAATTATCCAAATAAACGTGAAAATACTCTTAATGTTTACAAATTTTAAAACGGGAAAATGTTTAAATTATGATAAAAAAAAATTTAAATTATTTTCCTTATAACTCTCCTCCACTTATATATTAATTTAAAGTTTTGTCTTCTCCACTTGACCCAAGTAAAAATATTCGTACATTAAACAAATATGTAAATTCTTTAACAAATTAGTTTGATAATATAATCGCACTATTCGTCATTATTGCCTTTCTTTTGTTTTGTTTGTTTCTTATCTGTACATTATGCTTGTATTTAAAAAAAACTGAATTTAACAATATTTTTTCTCTCTTGCAGCGCGCGCCGTCAAGGCTGAGTAATCTGGAATTTCCCTCAAATTAGCGTTACAAATAAAGTCAAATGTAATCAATTCGAAAAATAATAAAATATTTCAAATAAAAAATCTTTAATAACTGTGTTTGTTGAACAAAATTGTATTAAAACATAAAAAAGAATTAAATAAAAATGTCATAGTGCTTAATCACAAAGCTTTGCTTTTAAATGCTCAAAGCAGTAGTCAAAGTTTAAAATACACATTAAAATGCTTAATAAGGCAACTTTTAGTTTAAAGATAAACTGAAATATATTATTTAAGTAAGGCAATTTACTGGCACTTCTCCACCCGCAGGTAATTCGTCACACGACTTCACGACTCGACCTCCGCACCGTTGGCGCAATCCTGTTCTTCTTCAAATTTGTAAAAGTGCTCCCACTGCTGAATTTCCTCGAAAAGTTTACGGCCTGGGCTCTCGGTCGAGCGACACTGACAATGGCAGATCAACTTAAAATCTTTTGTTAAATGTCCTTCTGCCACGCCCCTGAAACAAAAATATCCGAAAATCATTCGTTATGTATTTTAAATGCAGTAAATTTTAAAAATACTTTTTTAAGAAATTCTTGCAAGCATTTAAAGCCTTTTCGGTCGGCAGCTCACGCATGAAACAACCAACAAAAGAGATCCCAATGGAGCATGTATTGTAGCCCATTGTGTGTGCGCCCACAACACCCCAGCCACGTCCCTCGTACATGTTGCCATCGCAGCCGACAAGGAAATTATATGCAATGTCATTCCAGCCACGCGACTCAATGTGAAAACACTGCACACAGAAAAAGAAACAATCAAAAATTAATTTAAATTAGGCTTGATTCAAACTCTTAAGAACGCACCTGAATGTCGCGTATGATGCGAATGTTGATGGCCTGCTTCTCCGAACTTTCGGTGGCTGTGTGCGCTATTTAAAATATATATGTATATTTTTTTAATGTATATTCGTTCACTTTTGATTGTTACGTACATATGATCACCAATTCGGCGGGGCCTTGTAAATAGTCGTGATCTTCCATTGGAAGCTGTGCCAGCCAAGAGCGACGTGGTATTACGCAGACCAGCTCTTTAGGAATTTTGAATTCTTTAAATAATAAAAATATTTGGTCATTTGAAATTTTATGTTGCAAATTTTGTTGTTATTAAATTGAAAAATATATAGTCTACGTACTTATGCGATCGATAAAGGCATCGCGTTTCACGCGTTCTTCGCGCTCTTCCTGTGCCGGTCGTTCCGGCGCTGGTCTGTACCGTTGTTCCGACGATTCCTGCGTACGTCGCGTTTTACGTTTAGAGTACTTCTGCGGCTGACCAGCCATTCCGGCGTGTATGATTTGAATGTTACCGTTTATGTTTGTAATATTACCGATATGTACGCCTGTTGAATTCTCAATATTGATGTTGCCCACCGTTTGTACCGAATTATATGAATTCATAACCTCCTTTATACTTTGTTCGATGTTGCTCATTTTTAAGGAGGCTACAAAAAGAAAAATGTCATAACTTTTTAATAAACGAAGTCTCTTTTATTCTTGCATACATACCCATTTGAGTGCCCAGCGATGTTGTCGACACCGTCTCATCCAGATCGGATTCTGTGTCACTTAAGTCATCGCAGTCGCTGCTCTCCACGACGGACGACTCTGCCACCGATTCCAAATCGGTCAAATCATCTTCCAGTCCGACTGCATCTGCTTTCTGATTTTCCAGCCATTCGCGTGTGGCTTCAAGTTTTTGCGTGTTGTTGAGTCCCGCTGTCGCCAAATTCGACATTTTTCTTTACGCCGCACTGCACCGCGCGTATTGCTCGTATTTGTTGTACGCAAATAAGACCAACAAAAATATCTACAGTACAAACAACAAAAGATAAATTAATTGATACTATAGTTTTTGTTTTTGTTATCTTATCTTTTAAATACAACTACGTACTTGGAGAGTTCAGTTTTCCTCGTTTTTACCAAACTTTGAATCTTTGCTAAGTCACATTAAACGATTACAATACGAAATACTAAACAACAATATTTATTTTTAAACATAAGGCAGAAAAAAAACTTACGCGAATATTAAAAATCCCCAATTTTTTTCTCTTCACATCCTATTTTTTTTAACTTTATGAAAGTGTTGATTTTAAAAAACCAACAAGGAACGTAAACTTTTACGTAATATAGGGTGACACATATTTTTTAATAAATTTTTTTTTTTGAGGAAAAGTTTTCTGCATTTGAAGAATGTCAACAAAGAGAAGGCACAATTTCAATATTAATTATTTTTATTTATTCTTTCTAAGATTACGATCCTGGCAATATCATACCTTTGATGCCAGCCTAATCCAAAGCCAAATTTAAATTAATTAATTTTATTGTGACTTTTCGTTCAATTACATTTTTGTTTAAATTTATTTAATATTACAGTAAGCAAACTTAGAACTATAATTGTTTTGTTCTTTTATTATCCAAAGCCAAAAAAAATAAATTCTTAGTAAGAAGAGTTGGCAACTAATTTGTTTTCTTCAAGATTTGTAATATTTGTCACACTCTGTTTTTATGTTTAACTTTGACGTTTCGTTTAATGCATTTACTTATTTACTGTGGATTTTCTTTTTTAGTAGAAAAATGAGTACATTAAAAAGAAAAATAAGTGAAACTGATGGCGATTGTAAAAAAAGAATTGCTTCGTCTAATGAAAGTGCAACAGACGTAGCTGAAGTGCAGCTGCAACAACTGCAAGAACAGGCAGCAAGACTATCGGAAGACAGCGATGACGGCGATGCCGTTGATCTGCCGCAACAAACAACAACAGCAGCTAAGACAACAGAAGCCGTTAGCGCCGAGGAAGATTGGCAAGATGAAGCACCACCATCACCCACAGCCGATGAGCTGGCGGCGTCATCATCAACAGCGCCACCGTCAAACGATGGCAATATGCGTGTCGTTGCCTCACACTACAACGAACTGAAAGAGGCCGGCCGCAAGGAACGCCTAAAATCGCGGATCGTACACATGCGCAACTTTAACAATTGGCTCAAGTCACAACTGATCTCCGAATATTTGGCACGCATCAACGAACAAAAGCGGCATGGTGATCCTATCAACGTGCTTGACATGTGCTGCGGAAAGGGCGGAGATTTGCTCAAATGGGAGAAGGCCAACATTTCACATCTTATTTGCACCGACATTGCCGACGTCTCGGTAGAGCAGTGCAAGCGCCGCTATGATGACATGCAGTCGCGTGTCGATTCGTTAAAATATGGCGGATCAAAATTCAAAGCTGAATTCTTTGCCTGCGATTCAACACTGGTACGTTTACGCGAACGCTACGAGGATAAATCGCTCAAGTTGAACTTGGTGTCGTGTCAGTTTGCCTTTCACTATTCATTTGAATCGCTGTCGCAGGCCGATTGCATGGTGCGGAATGCCGCCGAGTGCCTGCAACAGGGCGGATATTTTATTGCAACCATTCCGGATGCATACGAGATAATGAGGCGCGTACGTGCCTCTGACACTGGACGCAGTTTTGGTAATGACGTTTACAGTATTGATTTTGTAAGCGATCCGCAGGCGCCGCCGCTGTTTGGCGCAAAGTATCAGTTTCATTTGGAGGGAGTAGTCGATTGTCCTGAATTTCTGGTGCACTTTCCGACTCTGGTGAAACTGTGCCGCAAGCATGGTCTCAAATTGGAGCGACGCACCACTTTTGCGGATTACTATAAGGAGACGTTCGAAAAAGGTCGCTCACTGCTGCAGCGCATGAACGGTCTCGAGACGGTGGCACCCAACCGTGTTAGCAGTGATGAGCAATACTCGCATTTAAAATCTGGCAATTTGGGACGTTCTGTTGGAACGCTCTCCAAAGCTGAGTGGGAGGCAACAAGTAAGATTTTTTCTTTTTGCTTTAAATTTATTTTAAATTTACCCTTTTTTCACTTGCAGCGCTCTACTTGGTCTGTGCCTTTCGTAAATGCAAAAATACTTGGGATGCCGAGGGAAAACCTGTGTTCGAGTTTGACGACTAACTTCTGCTTAACTTATTTTATTCAATAAACATTTCTTTATTACGATTTTAAATAACTTATTACAACTACGGCTAGATAAAAAATTAAGTGCTTTTATTTAATGCCCAATTGTGTTCGTTAAAATTTTTTTTATGAATGTTTTAATGTCTTTTTTTTATATATTTCGCTTGATTATTGTATAAAAATTATAAAAATTGGAAAAATTGATTTTGGTCTATTTTATTTACAAGTTTAAAATATTTGGTCTTGTATTCGTTACGTTTGATAATTTCTGATTAGGAGTAGATAAGCAAAATTAATAAAATAATATTTTTTAAACTCTTAACACGCAAAAAAAATTACTTGAGACCTAAAACTCAATCGGAAAAATTTCTGCTCAATTAAATGCAATAAAAAATTGTCTGGCTTCCGTTAAATTCATACACTCTTTATTTTTTAATTGCAATTAAAAAGGGGTGATTTAAAAAAAATCTTAACTATTGTTACAGTTAAATTATACACGCTTAAAAACTAAAAATTAACTTTAGTCTAAAAAAAACAGATTTTTCTTTTTTACGATTTTAAATAACTTATTACAACTACGGCTAGATAAAAAATTAAGTGCTTTTATTTAATGCCCAATTGTGTTCGTTAAAATTTTTTTTATGAATGTTTTAATGTCTTTTTTTTATATATTTCGCTTGATTATTGTATAAAAATTATAAAAATTGGAAAAATTGATTTTGGTCTATTTTATTTACAAGTTTAAAATATTTGGTCTTGTATTCGTTACGTTTGATAATTTCTGATTAGGAGTAGATAAGCAAAATTAATAAAATAATATTTTTTAAACTCTTAACACGCAAAAAAAATTACTTGAGACCTAAAACTCAATCGGAAAAATTTCTGCTCAATTAAATGCAATAAAAAATTGTCTGGCTTCCGTTAAATTCATACACTCTTTATTTTTTAATTGCAATTAAAAAGGGGTGATTTAAAAAAAATCTTAACTATTGTTACAGTTAAATTATACACGCTTAAAAACTAAAAATTAACTTTAGTCTAAAAAAAACAGATTTTGTGTTTTTTTTTAAGAGCTAATCGTTTAACAGTTTCAGACCGATTTTCTTCTTGTAAAATGGATTAATTGGACTGGGCATAGAGTTGGGCTTTAACAGGCCCTTGCCTGGTTTCTTATCTGCATCGTAGGGCACATTCGGCGAGCTCTTGATCTGTTTGATGTACTCGCTGGGCGCCTGTGCGGTGTTGTGCTTCAAGGCGATCTTGACGCGTTTCACAGAGGCTGGCGTTTTGGGTGTATTCGCAGCGGTAACAGACGATGATTTAGCTTGATTTGTAGGAGTCGAAAGTGCAGCAGATTTCTTGGCCAACGGATTACGGACAAGGTCCGAGTTGGCCTTCTTTAATTGTAGTTTGCGTGAGGGTATAAAATACTCGACTTCACCAGCGCCCAAAACCTCATCCCATTCGTTTTTATTAGTATTCGTTGTTGTTGCGACTACAGCTGCCACAGCCGCTGTAGATTTTTTTGGCGTTTCGATTTTTTTTTCAACAGCTTCAACTGTGATTTGTTTTTTCTCCAGTTTCTTTTCTTTTTTAGGAGTAGGTCCTGCTTCGCTTTTTGCCTGCTGTTCCTCTGCAAGTTTTTGCTTCTGTTTCTTCGGTACCGCAACCTCCTTTTCCACAGTTTCTGGTTTACGTTTATTTTTATTTTTCAATTTCTTTTCGACAACCACCTTCTCCTCTTCGTCTCCCTTTTTATTTAGCTTTTCGGCAGCTACATCGATTTCCTCCTCTACCCAACCGCCCATCATGGTCATGGCGCGCTTCTTACGTTCTTTAAGATATTGTTTCGGAATGGCTTTTTCAATCGTTTGGTCGAACGTTGCCTCATCAACATCATCGAAATTTAACGATTTGAGTAGCTTACGACGTTTGCGTTTATTCAGCTGCTTCAGTTTGCGTCCGGTGCCATACAATTCGTTCTCTAGATTTTCCAACTGACCAATCTTTTCCCGAATTAAAGGTCTTTCGGATTTGCTTTCAAATCGTGGCATAGTTTTAATACCAAGTGGGAATTCGCCATTCTGATACGTTTGAAAGACTTCTAAAAGTTTCTTCAGCATTTTACGACACTTGGTGGTGGACTCGCGTTTGTAAATGTAGGCCTCCAGTTCCTCAATAACGTACTTTCCATCCAGTGGTAGTTCGGGCATGAAAACGTCCACATTGCCAGCGCGCGGATCGAGATGATTAGTCGTCGACGCTTCTTCTTCATCTTCGTCACCAGCTGAAGCGGTTTCCATTTTTTCAAGATCATCTATATTGGCGGTTGGGAAGCCCATATCCTTCCAGGCGTTATACTTCTCCGAATACTCGCGCCCGAGTGCGCTCTGATAGAGTAAATGATAGAATATGCGCGTGCGGCAGTGAGAGATGAGCTTAAAATCGTTATGCGTAGCCAAAAATGTAACAAACGGTCGCACAAGTGTTCCTACCGCCTCTGCGCTTAACGCACCTCCGGAGACTTTAGCCAACTCTTCGCAAAAAATATCCAAAAAATGCATAGTCAAGCCAGTCGCACTAGTTTCGTCCGACAGCACTGTGTTCAGCATATGCTCGCCAAAACGTTTTAGCTCCTTAGGAGCCCATTCAGCACTCTTCAGTACGCGGAACATGTAACGCAGCATGCGGCGCGCCAACATCATAAATTTATCGATGCGCCACTGATCGATGCCAAACCATTGTGTGCACATGGTGCGCAAGAAGGCGCCAAAGAAATTTACGCTTATTGTCACATTGCCATCGAAACACTCCAACAGTTGGCCCAGCTGTTCCGCTAGCTCCTCCTGCACCAGCGGCTTATCCGACATCCACATGTTGTAGTAAAGTCCCTTCCATATGCGCATGAAGTCCTCCTCCACGAATTCAAACGAGGAGCGCGTTCGCAGCTGCAGCCATTTGCGCAGTTTTCGCAGCTGACGGTTGCGTCTGTTCAGATCGTTGCATGCCAGTGCCTGCACGATTTTTACCTCCTGTGCAATAACCAAAATGTTTTTGGGTATTTTTGATGCTGGGGCTGATTCTTCGCCGTCGCCGCCGTCATCAACGTTTTCGTATTCCTCGTCATTCGTCGTCTGTTGAGTCATCAGTTTAGCCAACTTTTTCGGATGCATTGCAATTTTTTTTGGTTTCTTAGTTTTCATTATAACCATTTTTTAAGTTACTTTTGTTTTTTTTTTAAATAAAACTTATTTTTTGCGAAAAATTCCACCAACACGTGCTTCTCCTTCCGTCGACAAACTTTTCGATGCTCGCTGCCCGCGTTGTTGTTGTTGGGAATGCGAATGTCAAAGAAAAAGGAAAAAGAAATGTCATAAAATCAGGACAGGGTGTTTCAAGTTCTTCTAAATTAAATTATTTATTGTATTTTAATCCAAACTGTAATTGGTAATTCTGTACTGTACGTGAAAAAATTTGAAAGCTCAAAATTGAATTAAATTTATCGACAATTATATTTGTTTGAAATTTGCGTTTTTCGAGTTTTTGCAAATTCTACGAATACGACGTCAGTTTGGTATGTTCAGTTATGGCTTGTACCGTCTATCGATAATAATAACCGATCCTAAATTAGCACACCTCTAACTAAATCAAGAATGGCGGTTTGTGATCTTTGCGTTAAATCTTGTTTTTGTTTAAAAGGATAAGAATACTTTTGATATTGAAAAAACCATTAAATTAAATATTAAAATATTCATTGCAGTGGGACCGACTGACTGACGTTCAAAATTAAAGCCATGGACAAGTTACGCGAGCAGCACGATTTAATCGAGGATCAAATTGCTGAACTGCAACAGCAAGTCTTGTTCTGCATCAACAACTACGACTATCATCACGACAACAGCGAGGCGCATATTCTTCAGGAACAAGTCCGAATGCAAAGGCAAGCTCACAAAATCTTTCAAACGTCCATAATAAAGCTCCGCGATCTGAAAGAAAAGTTGGCGGCGGCGGAGCTCCAGTGCGAACGAGTCGATAAACTGTTGTCGGAAAAGGGCCTACTGAAAACGGAGAGTAGCGGACGAAAAGAAGATTCACAGGCACAGTAGTGAAAACGAGAAGGAGAACCATTGATCGAATAAGAATAAAACAAGAAAGATTATTTAATTCATTGCGTAAAATAGCAAAGAAACAAACCCAAAGGTAATCTTCTGTTACTTTCAAACTTTTCTTTATAAAAATGAAATTGTAAACCAATATTAAAAAAAATAAATTTAAAATATATAACATTGAAATAACATTTTTTTCATTCGTGTTTTGTGATCAGTAGCGTACAGTCGAACTTCGGAGCTATTCGGATTGTGTTTTCCACAGACCTTTTAAGGTTAGTGGAAGTAACGGGATCCGAGTAGCGGGACGCGCGTTTGCTAACGGAACAAACACGAGTCCGCGTGGCTTAATCTTAAATTTTGCACGCGTATGGTGAAAAAAGTTTTTTAATAGATTTAAATTTATAATTTTGTGTGGCGTTATAAAACTTCGATTTGGCCAAATAATTCCCTAGTGGATCCACCAACCTTACACATTAGTTGCAAGGGGAAGGTGGTAACTTAAATCTTAAAAAAAAAAAAAAATAAAAAAAGAAATAAAATTTTTGGAAACACTAGGATACGTTAGATTACGTTACCTTAAGTGTTCGTCCCAAGGCCAACATTGAATGTATTGTTATGCATTAGGTTTTTTTTCTTTTGATGATTCTCAATTTTAATATTAAAAGTTTCCTACATCGAATTCAACGAACATGGTCGCTTATGCATTGCTCACTTGTGTTTCCTAAATTCAGTCATTAAATGTTCACAACTAACTTAAACAAAATCTATTCTTTTATACCAGGGAACTCCTGTCGCTCGTCTTCAGCAACACTTTCTCTTACCGTCTGCGTAAGAAAAACCATCAGCAAAAATCTGCCAAAAATAGCCAAGCCATTCACGAAAACAATTTTGCAAGTTTTTACATCATAAAGCGGCGTTTTAAATTGTTAGCTTTTTTCTATTTTTGAGTCTGACGTAAACACAGCCCGCTGACGCCTACACTATTCTCATTTTAAACAGACAAACGGCCACCCGTTGGCTTCCTGACCACCCACATTTGCCGAGCCTTTTACTTTTACTGTTATACCAGCTGTTGTTGTTCTTGCTGCTAAAGCTAAGCGCTTGTGTCATGCGACCGTTTGGCTTCGTTTTCGATTTTTTCATACCACGCGCTTCTCTCAATTGACTTTCTATGAAAGTCGTCCAAGGAGAGCAAGCAGCAAAATTAAAACTGAAAAAAATTGAAGGCAAAAGAAGCCAGCACATCAAGTGCAAAGGACAAATTCAAGGGCATTTTACATTTTACGAATCATAAAAAATCTACAGGCGTATGTATGTACTTTTATGGAAAGTTTATAAAAATGTACATGTTTAATTACACACTAACACAGTGGACACACAGATACACAAATGCATTTCGCAATTGATTCATTAAAATCACAAAATCACTCGCAACTCATAAAAATCTTGTGAAATTTGAAAAAGAGCTTAAAATGTAAATATACAAACAAGTATCTACATACTCGTATATGTATACTATAACTAAGGCTACCAACCGTACGTATTTGTTTCATTGAGAATTGAGAATTTTTGGTCATTGGCTTCAGGGCTCTTAAAGCAGATATCGCATTCAATCTCTATGTAATTGCTAGAATAAAAGAATATTGTATATTCAAAGTATTATTAGGTTTTAGTTCGAATTCACTTGTTTATTTTATATGTTATTTATTTGTGTTTTTTTGTAATTCCATTAACTAAAGAAATTGTTGGTGAACTTTCTTTAGAGTTGGCAGCTTTAGCTTGCAAAATTGTTGTAGATACACAAAATCGTTTTATGTGCCACTCACTTCCTTCGCCTTTTCTACTTTGTTCGTTTTGGCCTTCTGCTAGCAACTGCCACTCCTTCGAATCGAGCCAATCGCGTTGCATCTTTGTTTGCGTTGTTCGCTCTGGTGGCACATGACGCTAATCAAGTGCTCCCTCTCCTCTTCTCTCGGCTGGAATGCGGCATGTGCATTTACGCCTCACTCACATGATTTCAATTTCCACCCACGCACTGCTTTTGTCGTCGTTGTTGTTGTTTTTGTTGGTATTTTCTGAGTCTACCTCTCATGTCCTCCTTAGTCTCGTCTTGCTTAGTGCGATGATTATGCACGCCTAATTCTAATAAAAAGTAAAATTTTTTTTTTTACTCGATTGTCTTTATTAGTCGCATGTGTAACAAGTTTTGGTTTCCCCTGAATTATTCAAATTTTTTTCTGTTTAATGAGAATTAGAATGACAATTCTACTGTTAATCACTGGACAAGTTTTTCTCTTTAATTTATTTATGTATGTATGTATGTTTGGTATTCGAATTCGATTTTTCCATTCTGAAAGAACTTGTTTCGCTTTGTTATGATGCGACATTTTGTTGATATTATTATGTATTTGTACCAACTCTGTTGAATAAATTTTTTTTTCATTTAAAAAAAGTTTTTAACATTTCATTATTTTTTTAAAAGTTTATTTATTATTAATTAAAATTTTCGATTTCAAAAAAATTAAAAAAGTGATTGGGAAATATTTTTTTGTTTGTCTTTTTGTTGTTTGTTTTCTATATTATGTTAATTGTACCAACAAAAGTGTTTATCTCCATTTATTTAAATTGAAACAAAATCGCAAACATGATTGAAAATGTCAATCAAAATGAAGGTGAAATGACATTTTTTGCACTTATCACTCGATTTAGAGATAAGATAAGTGGCTTGAAGTATCCCCAAAATAGTTCAAGTCAATCGGATTTTGTGTTTATCTTTTTTTTTATTGTTATTTTTCATTAATATTCGGGCTTGTTAAACGTTTTATTGCATTTAATTTATGAACAAATATCGTGGCGTCCAGTGCTTCATTCATAATAAGCAATAAATATTAACGATCTTGCTTGAAATCCACAATTACTGTAAATAATATCTTTACTTGCTTAAGCGTTTGTTTGTTTGTCTTTCTTTTTATCGTATTTATTTAGTAGCGGATAAAACCATATTTAATTTTATTTTTATTGGTTTTTTAAATGCCAGTGTTGCAATTTACCGTTAATTTTTAAGTACACAATGATAATAAATTGATAGCACACTTGTTGCCAGATTAAAATCAATTGATATTAAATTGATTAGTTACCAGATTTGTTAAAACATGCAATTGAAATCGAGTAGCTGTACTTTGTGCCACACAATTTATTGATGAGAACAGCATTGGAGATGGCTCTTGGGTATTGTCCTCCCAACCGTGATCTTCACCTTTGCATACAATACGTTTTAAGTAGGTTTCGCTGTTTTTGATAGCGTCAAGTGTTGATAAGACTCTTCTCGCGTCAAGCAAAGCGGACATAATTAACATTTAAGTTTATTGCTTTTCCATTTTCCTGAACAAACGTTCTGCCGCTTATTTTTCTATAAAATAAATGACTTACAATTGTGTAATAAATCTCTTATCTCTGTAAACTTGTGTCATACTTTTAAAAATCTCATTAGAAAATGTTGCTATTAACTCAGCGGAAGTTAATTAGATTTTTGTTATTAAAAAAAGCTGTTCTGTGCACTAAGTAACTAATTATTCTATTGTGTGTTTTTTTTATATTTCTAAACAGAATTTCATAACTTATTAAATAAATAAAGAGCAAAACATCTTTAAAATAAAGAATTTCCTATAGTGGGATGCATTTCTTTTTTTGCTTGTGCTTCTTTGGACACTTCACTTATTAAATTAGAAAAATGTTATTTTTGCATATTCATAATAATATTTTTTTAATTTATATATACATACAACAAAAATATATAAGTGCGTATCCTATTTTTAGCCAGCTATGCAAGTTGGCTATTGTAGGTAGATAAATGCCAAACATCAGAAATCGATAAGAAATGTCGCACTTAATAAAAAATAATATGTATGTATATACAAAATGATTTATGGCGACGCCTGTGAAACTTAAATGCCTTCAACTCTGCGTATGTATGTATTAGTGCATATGTACTCGTATGTACAAACGTAGGTTGTCATTAACTAGAAAGTGTATTAAACCCGTGACTTTGTATTTCCGTTGCTGTTGTAATTATTCATAAGATATAAACCTGTTGTCAGGTTTAGATGAAAAATATTTCGATACATTAACTCTTTGCAATTCCAACAATTTCGTGTTGTTTTTGTTTACATTTTGCAATTTTGTTTGTTTGTTTGCAACATTCTGTTCTGAATTTTACTTTAATTATTTATTGTTGTGTTATTCTTATATTCTGTTCAGACATCACGTTTCTGCATATTGTGATTGTTTTTGTTTTTCTTGCATTGTTTTTGTTTTAAAACTAATATCGTTTTTTTTTTTTTTCTCAACTAAACATTCGCCACAATAACGAATGAGTAATAAACAAAAACAATTTATAAATTCTTAATTGTTTAAATAAAAAACTGCACAATCCAGCAAAGCCTCGAAAAATGAGTCAAACTGATTGCACATTCTAAAGCTATCGAAAACATTCAACAACAATTCAAACCACAGTTTTTCCATATTGTTTAAAGCTGTTTCTATTTAACTTTTTGTTTCTATCGTTTAAACTGTTTTGCTTACACATGCCGCTTTGCAATTTCATTCCCTACGCTTCTTGCTGTAGAGTATTTATACTTTGACGTAGCTTTGTAAGAAGATAGTTGAATTTGTTCAGTTCAAAATAACTAATAATAATAATCACGTTCTTCTCCTATCTACCAATTCAATTAATTCTAAAGAAAAAGTTCACTTTAAATTTGATTCTCAGAATATTTTATACCTTTTTTGTTAGCTAATTTAAAACTTAAAAATTGAGCTTCTACAGAAGCACTCACTTTACCATTTTGTCAATTCGTCAATTTATCAAAGTATGTGTATATGATAAATTGTTATGTTCCGCCCGATGAAGCAACTACCTACTTTTTGTTTCTCCTTGACCGAACATGGTTTTTCTTTTCCACTTGACGGTTTTTTTTTTTTGTATTTCAGAATATTGTGTCTTCAATTATTGTCCCTGTAATTATTAAGTCGCAAATTGTGTTTATTTGCAATTTTCGCATTTGTTTGTGGCTGCACTAAAATTACTATTACATATTTTTGTTATGTCAGTTGTTGCGCTTATTTTTAAGTCATGTTGCTGCGGCAGCGTCACGCTCTGCTTATGCATTTTTTCGAATTCAAACGCTCAATGACAGATCTCTCTCGCTCTCTGTATTTCTGCTGCACTTTTCGACCGACTTACAATTATCGTTCTGTAACCTATAATTCTGAAAATACAATACTCTGTTGGAAATTTCATTGCAACGCAATAAAATGTTATTCACAATTTTCTTTTTTTGTTATTATTTTTTTTCTTTTTGAAATTTACACAGAAAAAAAGAAAAAATTAAAGAAAATTAAACTATTCTTTTGAATATCTTAAGATGCAAAAGATAAAATCGCTCATCACTGTAAAAATGTGTCCCGATAAGCGACACATACCAATTAATCTTTTATCTCATTTAAAATGTGGTGAGCGACACCTACCATCCAATAGAGTGATTAAAATAAATGCTGCGGCGCATGGCTGATAGATGCCGTTGCAAATGGCTCTATTCCAACTTGCCAACATTTTTATTTAAAAACTCGAAGTCTAAATTTAGAGTTAATAAGGATTACTGATTTCCATTTGTAAACAATTTTTGCAATTTGTTTAGAAATGATTTTAATTTGATAATAATTTTAATGCGTTTCGCCGCCATAAAATTTTAACACTGCTACGCAAAGTAGATTTTTTTTTTATATAGAACAACTTTTTTTCTTTTTAACTGCGCAGTGTTATTTTTATTTTTGTAAACATTTTTTGTGTGTATAGACAATTTATCTTTTCTCTTGGAAAGGCGTCATGCAGTTTGTTTCGCTTAATTCGCGCCTTTCATTTTTTGTTGCCTCACATGATCAGATCGGATATACATATGTATATGTACCAACATATACAAATATTATACATTTCGCACTGTAGATGCATTTGGTCAACTGTATGGGTGCACGCGACAGAGAGAATTTTTTAGATGCAAATTGCATTTGCTGGGCACTCACTCACTCGCCCACGTAATTCATTTAGTAGTACTCTGTAATTAATTGTTTAAATTCCTATCTTGTCTGGTAGGTTTTTTTTATGTGTAACCGAAAGGTTCCCATCGCCAGTGCAATCTTTGGCGCGTCGGGTGTGTGTGTGTATGTATTTTTATTAAAGCTATTGTATATAGTATGCATGTACTTCCGAGGAGGTGTGGCGCAGTAAACACAATTTCTTTCTTTGTATAGTTATCACCGTTCTTAATGTCTGTCCTCAAAGAATTTTTTGTTTTAATTATCTCATTTGTGTTATTTATTGTGTATTATTTTCTTTTTTAAAATAGCCCAGACTCTCGCTGTTGTTAGAATGTCAATGCCAATTTGGTCGCGTTTCGTTTTGGTTTTGATTTTGTTTTTGTTTTTGTTTTTATTTTTATAATTTAAAGATAATTATAGGTTATCTAATAATCGATTTCAATTTCTTTTAATTCATTTAGATTTAATTCAACTTTTACTGCCATTATTTAAATGAGCGTACAGATCGTGCTCGGTTTTAATTAAATTCTAATTAGTATAATTAAAAGTTTTGACAAAACCTGTTATCGCAGTTGCACGTAAGCACGTAAGATAAAAATTGTGCAAACAAGTTGTTTTCAAAATGAATTCTATAGAAATTTGGTTAAATGCGCGAAATTTGCAAATTTTAAAACTCAAACGTATTCCATTCATTCGCTTGTGGTCATAAATTAAACAAGTCGTACAATATTAAATTTTATTGAATTTTCTAATGATGTCGAACTTAAATACTCCATTCAGTAGTATTCAAGTTAGCTGGACTGGAGCGTCTTATCGTGAAATATTTTGAACGGCTTTTATTGTTGGTACTTGTGGGTAGGCAAATGAGTGAAGCCGAAAATAATACATAATACATTGTTTTTGTTTTTGTTGCCACATACGCACATACTTTTTGATTAATTTTTAATCACCACTTACAGAGTAATCTAACTCGATAATAAATATCAGTTTTAATATATTTTTGGGTTTAATCAAAAGTTTCCGACACACTCACAAAATAGCTCCTACTCAAACGTTTTATTACCATAGAAACATTACAAAGAAAATTACTTAATGACTCAATAATTTTTTTAAATACCTTTGAAAGAACGACAACTTGCAACAAAGTTCCATTCATAATTTTATGCTCTTCTATGAAAATAAGAAATAATTGAGTTTTAATTATAAAACTTGTATTAAAATTAAATCAACATGTTGTTATAGTTATTTGTTTTAAACTTTAGTACTAACCAATAATTCAAAAACGATTTTTTAAGTGTGTATACTTAGGTATATTATTAAGAAATTAATAGGTATATGAGCTGAAAAGTTTAATCAAAGCAAAGTTGTTTTTAGTATAATTAAAAAAACCCTAAAGTTTGCATAAAATACTTTTGATTATTTTTCAGAATGTTACATTGTCAGGGGGAATTTTTCGTCTTTCTTCTGTTCAATTCCGGGATTTACCATACGAATTAAGTCGATATTTATAATTTAAATACTGGCACTCGAATACGTGAGGTTGTAGGTAATTCAAACTTGAGCGGGACTTACAGT
Source organism: Suillia variegata (assembly GCA_949127995.1). NCBI lineage: Eukaryota > Metazoa > Arthropoda > Insecta > Diptera > Heleomyzidae > Suillia > Suillia variegata. The sequence goes on along the minus strand of OX421846.1, from coordinate 40,624,142 downwards.
GTTGCGGTTTTACTCGTAACATTCAACACTTGATATTTTTGTTGTTGATATTTTTAAGTTGTTTTATTTTTGTCGAGAATTGTGCAAAGTTTTCTTTTCAATTAACACAATATTAAAATTAGGAATAAATCATATTTTACATCACATGCAACGACGACCAGCGTCACTTCAACAATTGATATTAATAGCGCGTCCGCGTCCAGCACTCAAGCGCCTTATTCAACCCGTCAGGCAAGCAGGCGAGCAGGCAGGCAGGCAGCCATTCGGACTTGCGAATTTTTAATTGAAACGCGCAATTTTGACGCTTTACTTTAAATAAAAACTTTTCGATTGCATCACGCAAGCCGTAATTAAATCAAATTTAGAGAAAAATCTCTGCAAACGAATTCATTAAAATTTAATAAATTTTAATTTTCAAGTCTTCTTCTTGTTGTTCTGTCGTTGTTGTTGTTGTTTGTTGCCAAAACATGACAATCTGAGAATTAAAGTCAATTTTTTGGCAAGCTACAATCAAGTTCAAGTTCAGAAAATTGGGCAATTTTGTTGTTTTTTAAACAGAATGAAGCTTCTAATTGATTTTGTTTCAGTAATTGACATTTTTTTTTGAATATAACATTGCGTTGTTGTTTTTGTGTTTTTTATTTGTTTTGTTTTTATTTGATACACGCTTTTTTGTTATTGCTTTATAATTACAGCAAGTGCATTGCCCACGACTTTACAGTCTGTCTGTCGGTCTGTCTGTGTGCATTTTTTGTTTTGTTATTTTTTTGCATAAATTACAAACATTAAACTTTTTTAATTTATACATACACGTTTATTTTATGAGTGTTTTAACTGGCAGGGCAGGGCGACGTATTTCAAACACACTTTTGTGAAATGTCACTCGAAATATGACAAAAAATACTTTACACTAACAACCAAAAAAAAAACAGTCTTTAAATTTCCTTAAAACTTCTCAATTGATTATAAATTTAAACTTTTCAAAATATTCTTTATGTATTCTACAGAGCAGAAATTTCAATAAAATATCTTCCAAAGTCAGGGTCTAAAATTATTTTTAAAAGAGGGACAGAAGAAGATAGAAATAACTTCTCATATCCTATTTTCAAAAACTTCTTGAACGCTGTCCTTTCGAAGACAAGGACAGGTTATAGAACAAGTAACATCTCTCAAGTTGAATTTGTTAAAGCTTTCTAATACTACCCATATTCGGTTGAACTTCCATATGAGGTGACATGGTATCTCCAGTAAATAAAGTGAACATATATTTCAAAAAAAGACCTCTCAGAATTCAAGATAAGAGTAACCAAAACACGATTTGTTGTTTCAACTTTTTGTTTATTTCTATCAATCTTATTTCCTGTCATCCTGATAACTTCAAAAATGAAACTTTTAACTATTTCCACTTGATTAATGAAAGTCAGATGTCATTTAATTTACTAAATTCAATCGTTTATTGCATTTACATATACTCGTACATGTATATATATATATATAATTTATCTGTCTCTCGTTTAGTTTAGTATCTTAAATTTTAGATAATTATCGGCAACGTCATTCCTTAGTAATGCGATAATACAATTTACAATTTCTCTTCGCATTCGTTTTCGAATATGGTTCAACAATTTTAATTGGTATTGATAGGTGTTAATTACTTAGGCAAGAACTGTTTTTCTTTCAAGTTTTTGCATAATTTTTGTGGCGTGTTTTTTTTTGTTGTTTTGTTTTTTTTTCGTTCTGTGTTTTTGTTTTAATAGAAGTTTTTGCACTTCATCATATTTGTTGTTGTTGTTCTTCTGTTTTTACGAATTGTATACAACAGCTGTTTTTTTTGTATGCTATATTAAAGGCTTTTGTTCTTTAAAAATAAATATATATTTATTTGTTTGTTTGTTTGTTTCTTTATAATAACGGCTTTTAATTGTCGTATATTGCTATATACTTAGTTTTGCTAAATTCAGCATATATTGTTTGTTTCGTTTTTTTTATTTTCAATAATTTTAACTAATACAATCTTTCGGTCAGGTTTTGCAAATATTTTTTTTTGTGTCAACTGAAATCAAGAAACAGATATAAAATAAAATTAAATTAAATGCTAATTTTTGTTTCACGATAAACAAGTTAACGCCAATTTATTAAAAATCTAAAACTAGTTAATAAAAAAAGATACACGCTACTTTCTACATAAATAAAATGGTAAATATAAATTTTTTATATATAAAAATGAAAGTAAAGATTACCAATTTTTCTTAAAAATTAAAAAAAGAAAAAATCTATTTTCAGTTAAAAATTATGTACTATGCTCATTAAAGTAAAGTAAGTGTGTGTGTATAGTATATAAGTATGCACTAATACAATGATGAAGTTTAGTTTATCTTCTAAAGAATAATTTTGCCTAAAAAGACAACGTTTTTTTTTTTTGTCTTTTTCTGCTACAAAAGAATTTAAGTACCAATTTAAAAACAATTTTACACAATTCGTTAATAAGTTTTAAATTAATAAGAAGCAAAAATTAACAATTTTTTTTTAATTTCAACAACTTCTCATAGATGCATTCCGAAATACTAAAAGCACTGTCTGTGTGTCCTTCTGTCGCACACACTTCCACATCGCACAACGAAGACGCCGCACAGCAGCACCAAATATCCTGCTGTGTTGTTGTTAATTTAACTATTTTAATGTATTGATTTTTTTGTTTGAATCTTTTGCTGGTTTAAAAAAGGAAAATAATTTGCTCTTTACAATTTGTGGCGCTTTTCTTTTATTTTGGCTCCAACTGCTCTACTAATCATCCTTTCCTTTTGTATTTACACTCCACCTATTTTTTAACGTTGTCCTCGCGGCAGGCGACGGCCGCCACCAAGGCGGCACCACGTCCAGATCCATCCTCCGAAAGCATCAGATCGAATGTTATGCCCGGTTTCACCAGTTGTGTGATCTTCTCGACCATCAGATTATGGAATTTCGGATGGAAACGATAGACGCTGCCATCGACACCGACCGTCGTATGAGGCTCGTTCATCTTGTTGATGAGCGTAGCAATACCGCAGGACACCAGATGCGCCGCTCGCTTCGATACGCATTCGCAGATGTAACGAACATTAGCACAATCGCCATCGGTTGCATTATTCAGACCCAATTCCTCTAGCACGAGACGGCAGTTGGTATAGACGCCTGGCTCATCGGCTTCAATCTCCGACACGTATTTCGTAAAGAACTGACCGCGTGTCATCAGCACATCGGAATCCTGACCCTTGAACAGTACGCCGGCCTTGACCATCTTGACAATGACCAGACGTACTAACTCGCCCATATACATGCCCGAGATCATCTTCTCGAACACTTGCTTGCCTGGATTGATTGAGTGCGAGTCGACATCATCGTCGAACTCGGTACGCACAAAGTTCAAAGCTCCATTATCACCGAAAGCGCCCCATTCCGTATTGATCAACACATGAGATTTACCAGTGGCAGAGCCATCAAATAGCTCCGCTTCCTCGACACGCTCTACATAGCAGGCATTCGAACCGGTGCCTACAATCAGCCCAATTTTGCAGTGTGGATTCTTCCAAGCGCACGACATAAGCGTTCCTGTGGTATCGTTTAAAATCGCGCACACATCAATCTGTACATCACCACGTCGTGCGATAGCGTCCTTTAAAAGCTGCACTACATCTTCGTTGACAACGCCGGCGCAGTCGAAACCCTTTGTCCAAGTAACCAGCAGACCCTTGGTCAGGCCTAACTGCTGGAGCGGAAATGAGAACGTAAATCCTAAAGGCAGGCGCTCCTTGTACACATTGTGCTCATTCATAAAGTTCGACAGACATTCGGCAATATGATCGAACAGCTGCAGACCGGAGCCGATCATGATGTGCTGCGGTATAGCATAAATGCGCGATTCCATCTGAAAATCGTGATCTTCTTTCAGGTGAATGAGCAGTACACGGAAATTGGTGCCGCCAAGGTCAAGCGCTAGAAATTTACCGCGTTCATTGCCATTCGGCAAATCCTGGACGTAGGTGACGAAACACTTGACATTCGCCTGCGGATGTGTGTCCTGGGCGAGACCCTTTTTGACCTCATGCAGTATGCGATAGTTTAGCTCGGAGATTTGCTCGTCCGTAAGCAACAGTTGCTGACATAACTCGTGCACCATTTTACTTTTTTCCTCGACACTGGCACTGGCGTAGTAGAGTGGCGGCAGTTGCGAATTTGTTAATGTTGAATTTGTAGTTTCCTCTCCGGTAGTGGTGTTGGTGACGGTTGCAGTGTTGTTGGTGATGGCGTTGAATTTGTGAGTACTTGCTGAATTTATTGAACTGGATGTAACAACGACCGAGTTGCTGAAATGCACAAAATCTGTTTCGTCTGTGCCTCCGCTGAGTGTTTTTGTGGATGCTGCTGTCGCTGTCGTTGTCGTCGTCGTCGTCGCCTTCCTCGCACTGTTGTGACTACAATTGCAACTCTGTGTGTTGCCGTTGAGCTTGCCATTTGCCAGCAGTGCTTCTGGTTTTGTAGCAGCGGTTGCACTGCAGCAGCCGCCGCTGCCGACGTTGGCCGCATTGGTGCTATTAATAGAAACGCTCTGCATTGCGCCGTTCAAATCTTTATTCATTTTTTTCGATTTTGGCTTTTGTAGTTTTGCTTACGAATATCGAGCTTTTATTTTGGCTTTTCTGTTAACGGTTAGTTGAGTATATTGGTTGGTTGGTATCCGTTAGTATTGGCCAAGTATCTTGTGGATATGTATGCTTAAAGCTCTGCTCCGCTCACTTGCTTATTTCTAATTTGCTTTATTTTTATTTTAATACTTATTTCGTTTTCAAATATTTAAATGCGCTTTTAAAAATGCACTTTTCTTTGCTTTGACTTTTCTTGTTGGTCTTGTTGGTAGATCTTGGAGAAATTTTTAATTTAAAATTTTTTGTTGTTTTTCAAAACTCAAAGTTCGCTTTTGCGAGTCGTTGCGCTTATTTTCCGCTTGCGATCCGCTGCGTTTAACCGTTTGCTTTGGAATCAATTCCACTTTGGCCTGAACTGAACGCCTGAGTTTAGTTTAGTTCAGCTCAGTACGTTGTTCGCTTCGTCGTCGTCGCTCGTCGCGTACACTTTGAAGGAACCTTGAAGGTCAAAATTGACAATTAATATAAAATGTAGTATGGAGCGCGAGAGAGAGGCGCGTATGATGGAAAAATTTTTAAAATAAATACAGAAAATGTATATGAACGGGAAATGCACATACATAGATACCTACCAACAAGAAAACTGCTCCAAACGTAGTATACCAGTTTACTGCCACTGATGTGCTGGAATGGGGCGTCGAGGGGCCTCGACTCTCGACTTGTTCGCTCTTTTTGGACTTGTCTCACACTCGTGGCTGGGTACTGCACACATTCACGTTCGTGGGGCTCGTCTTTTGCTGTTTTTGTTCTTGTTGTTGTCGTGGTTATGCCAGCACTCGGAAATACGTGCCTCTCTACGCGCACGAAACTGTGGAATTTTTGTTGAATGCAATTCGATTCGATTCCGATATACTCGTACTTTTTCAAATTATTGCGGTAAAGTTTTAGCACTTGTGTTTTTAGTTTTTTTGTTTTAATTTATCGGCACTTGCTAATACATTAATACTAAATTAATGTCTTGTGTTGTTGTTATTGTTGTTGTTATTGTTATTGACGTTTGTCTCGTTCGGTTGGCCTAGCCTCTTCTTCTGTTCAGCTTGCCGCTTTAGACTGGAATGAAAACAAACGATTTTTGCTGTTATAAATTATCGCTAACGTTTAGTTGTCTACAGTTGGTTGGAATGACGAAAATTATTTTGGGTGGGTATGATATGATATGCTGGTGATGTAGCGTGGTAAGCGGGAAGGGGTGACTGTCAACCGGTTTGAAATTCTATGGAATTCAGTGTATGAGCTTATATGTTATACGCTACAGTCAGCATAGTTAGAAATGTGTGAAATTTTTAGAGAGCTAAATGGCTATACAAGGTAACTAACGTTTCTTTTCCGGATATGATTGTCCAAAAAAGGGACTACAAAATGATTTTGAGTTTTAGTGAATGTGCAATATATCACAGCCTTTTCCAAACTGGGCATGGTCCGGTCGAGTGGGCAATCGATTACAAAGCAGATATTTTTTGTCAACAAACAAAAATTCTACGCGTTTACAAGTTTAAGGTTTTGAAGGACGATCTGAAACAGTCTTCTTAATGATGACTTCAAAATTAACAGCTAGCCACTGCACTTAACTATAGAAAAACAAACTACATGGGCAGCGTGCCTTCTATGTCATTCATTACTTTTCGCGCTGCCCTCTCCGCTGGTATGTTGTAGTGTTCTTATCTTTTCTGTCGTCGACGTAGTGCAACCTAGCCAGCTTATCGCAATTACTCAGCGGAAATGTGTTTGAAGAAACCACTTGCCAAATCATATGAGTCACACTATCGCCTTGGTTTTGTTAGATGATGCTGGTGAAGGAGGTGCGCCTCTCGCCATTTGCGACACATCGAATATAGCGTACAAATGGCTTCGACTATGACCAGCGTGATTCGTAATCGCCACCACCACCATCGGCACATGAATTTCAGCTGTTATACGTATTGGGATTTTTTTCTTTGCCTATAAATTCTGCCTGCCAACCTACTCACGTTTCATGCTATTACTGCCTGCCCCTTCTGTGTGCCTTAAATTCCTGTAGTTCTTTCTCTCTCTCTCTCTCTCTCTCTCTTTTAAGAAGGCTTTTGAATTTCACACGTTTTCGTCAGTGTTACAACACGCGATATGCGATTTTTTTCAACTTCCAGTGAACGTCGCCTTCCAGTGAATGCGTCCGACTGAGTCGGCGCTGATACAGCAAGTAGAGCCACACACCACTACCATTAAAAAGCAACACGCTCGAGCCTCCGTCGTCCGTCGTTCACCTTGTTTTCCACTTCAGTAAGTTTCTGGTTATACACTACCCGCTCCCCTGATGTCGTGCCTGCCGCGTGTACTCTACACTCTCTCTTTCGATATGTGTGTGCAAATCCAGTTCAGGGGGCTCGGCCAGTGTTCTGCCTTGCTGTTTCTGCTGCTGCTGCTATTGTATGTGTGTACTTATTGCGCATGTGTCTGTGTCGCACTGAATCTAGAAAATAATTGATTTTTTTTGGCTCGTTGTTTTGTACATTCGTACATTTCGGGTGAAACGTGCCCAAAGTACTTTGGACTCAGTTGAGGTATTGGCATCGGTATTGTTGTTGCTATCTTGCTGACGTGCCTACGTCAATGGCTGATGACGTAGTCAATGTCTGCCCCCAAAAATGGATGTATGTATACTCCTTCCAAAACAAACAAAAACCCTCAATCGATATAACAGCAAAACGTGCGAAGTGAACTTCAAACATTCTTAAATAATTAAACTGTTATACGGACGAACTTTCGGCGTAAGAAAGATTACAAAAATCATTTCCAAGAAACTCGACTTCTAAATACTTGGATTTGATTTAGTTTGCTTGTTTTTTTCTCCTAATATAGATAACTTCCAAAAAATATTTATTTTTAGTTTTTATGTGTGAATCTGTTTCATATAACTCGAGATTTGTTTTATTTTTGTTGGTGGGTCGTTTTTAGCGCCAAAGATCTAACTTCACCACTCAATACTATACAGCTAAGTATTTCATTATTATGTTATTTTTAGCGCCCTCACAATACATGGAAATTGTTTTCAATTGCGTAGCAGCGTTTTTTATATACATTTATATTTTGTTTCGAAACTAATAAATTGTTTTTTTGATCCGTAAATATTTCACGTGATAAATTTCAAATGTGGTCATTCTGAAATGACGACAATAAAATTTAAAATCTGCGTCACCACGACCAAACATAACAAATCAATCTAATAAAAAAAAAACACAAGAAAATGTTTGGTTACTTGCCAACAACAAAAATATATTTTCCATGGAAAACAGCCAAACACCCTACGCATTTTTTTAATCATTTTCATTTTTAAAATAGCTACAATTGCGACATTTGTTTTAAACAAAGTCGTGGTCGGTACCGATCCTTCAGGAGTTATGTAAAAATCAGATTTGGCATTCTTTTTTAAGAAAACTCTTAAGGCATTTTTAAACACAAACCATCGCGCAATCAAAGCTCAAAAATGAGTTTATATATTATAGGTTCGATTTGGATAAAACGCCGCTTGGTGTATAGGGCATAACCAAGTCGTTGAGTTAGGTTTAACTTTGATTTTATTTTAAGGTTATTCTTTTTTTTAATAAGCAGCATAAAACTGAAATCTAGTCAGACGATTAAATTTAGCCTTGTTGAAGTTCAAATATATATATTAAACAAAAATGTATTATACATATTTTCCTCAATACGAAATAAATTAGCGTACCGGTTATTTTAGTTCTTTTCTTTCACGCCAGCATATGCGAATGAATACATTCGTTGGATTTTGACATAAATTAATTACTTTTTTTTTAATAACTTTTGACTAAAATTAGCATTTTTATGGTTGACATTAAGAGCTTGAAATCACCGAAGGTTTTGAGAATATTTTAACATTTTTTAATACCCGTCGAGCCTCTTTTTTCGCTGGGTGTGGGCGACTCACTTAAGCTGCCTGTTGAATACACCCGAACCTTAAAAACTAAATTAAATTTGAACTCACTTTATTAAATATTTGGTTAAGTTGAAGCAGCGCGTTGGTTTTTTGTGACCGACCGTCCGAATCGATTGCGCTTATTGAACTGAATGCATAAAATAAAAGGCGACTCGTGTAATTTTACGATGCGCTTTAAGCCATTCACGCAACGACGCTTAAGTTTATCAATCTTCAATACGACAATAGTTGACCCTTCGGTACAGAGACAAGAATGTTTCGCTCGAAACTGGAATATGTACGGGTGCAAGTGCGATTGCGCGTACGAGTACGAGAGTATATTATCACTTAAGCGTATCGAAAACGTATAAACTTTTTAATGTTTTCGAGTCAAAGAACGCGTAATTTTGTTGTGGCGACGACTGACTGCTTCAATTATTTAATTATTTTATTTTCTTTTCAATTACCACGACACGTTGCAGACGAAATGCTGAAAGCAACTAAATGCCTTTGCGCGAATTTACAAATGATATTTAAAAAGTTTAGACCTATTTAATACGACAATAACAACAACACCAACAAAACAGCTATTCAAATTATATATTTGAAATCTCAACGTATTTATGATACGCCCGCCCGTTCGTCTCGTGTACATATCTAAACGCGCGTTGTTCGGTGGTGGTCCATGATCATCGTGACGAGAGAATGTACGCAAAGCAATAACAACGAAACGAAAACGAAAATTTTCTCATCTGGCCATGACAATTTTTAAAATGTTAACGCAGCTGATAGCAGAGTACCACTGCTCTCCGGCAGCGTATATTTACATACATATGTATATACGATACGTTACGATATACATACGTTGAATCTCTTAATTTTATGCATATTTATTTTCCACGCTGAGCTGAGTGGCGAAGACTAAACCAAAACTACTTTAGGTGGGAACTTTTGTTGCCAGCCGAAAAATAATAAATACATTAAATTTTAATGAAAATGAAAATGTCGTCTGTGATCTTTGTCAGACTCACAAGATAAGAGTAAATTAATGTATACTCCAGATAGGCACCAAAGAACGTGCTTTTTGCTGGTACCGGCCCCTTGTCCCGAATGTGTTTTGTTGTTGTTGCTGTGTATACTTCACATAGATAATCGAATACAATTACGAGTATGTACCCTGCAGGAAAATCGAATGAACGTAAACCATGAGCAAGACTACAGAGTAAATATCATAACAATAATTTCTTAGGATTGGACCTTTGCAAATTGGTATGTATCCAAAACTTTTCGAAAATATTTGTAAAACAAAATTTCCATAAATAAAATATGGTTTTGTACTTTATTTAAAAAATAATAATTTTTATTTTGTAATGATTTTTATTTTTTTTAAGATTTTGAATAAAACGTTGTGTATCAAAAAAACTATTTAAAGTATTTTCAACCCGATTCTTTTTAGAATTTAATCTCTATATATAAAATTTATATATTTATTAATATTAAGCATTTCCCTATGTTACAAACTTTCTATTAAGGTTTTTTCTCTGATAGATCTATGTATATGATTGCAACTTTTCTCTGCAGGGTAACAATTCTGGGTATTTATGTGTCAAATCTCTAATGAGATTGTAAACATTAGCATAATGAAATATTTATGAGAGATCTTTTGGTTTTTCTTCACTCTAATCTTGTTATGACTATAAAAAAAAAGTCTCGTGATTTGATTATTTGGAAACTAAGCGGAATTTAAAAATATTTCTCTTGTATGCATGTACAAATAAAAAAAACTATTTTTAGGTCTGGAAACTTTTGCTGACGTAATCGAAATAGCTTTAATTGTATACATTGAATATTTATGTAAAAAAAATGAACAGGTTGTTGGGCACAGAAGGAGTTCTGAATCTATTATTTCTAATACTAACGAAACGTTATAAATTTTAATTAATTTAAACAAAGTATGAAACGATTTTGAACGAACTGTCGATACCACAATTCACATATTGATTGAAAATATGTGCAAGTATATGTTTTGTGTTTGTATATAGATCTTAAAATTTTCTTAAATTTAGAGTGGAGACCCAATAAAAATTAATGTTTGTGCAATATTTCAGAAATGTGCCTGAAATATATCATTCATACGAGTATATATAGAATTTATCATTTATGTACCTGGAAAATGTTTTATATTGAAAGACATTTCTGAAATGTAATTGACGAGTGGGATACTTGCAAGGATTTTGAAAATCTGTTTATGACCAAGTATAAATATATATGCATATGTTAAGTATCCACAACAAAAATATTTATAATTGTACATAAACATACTTATGTTGCAAAAAAAATCAACTTTATTCGTTTATGTTAGGTCATGAATCAAGCAAACTTTAATTCTTGTAGGTTAAGTCATAAGTAAATGATCAAGCTTTTGGCTACTTAAAATATGTACCAAAGCATTTATTTACAGTCGATCGATTTATTTTTTATGCTTTAGCAGTTCATTCCATTCTAGAACCGTTAATTCAGCAAATAGCCGAACAAATTCGCAAGAGAGTGTTCTAGTTCGTTCATCTGTTGCACTTTGATTTGGAATCAGTTTATCTAAAACACTCAACACATAAAATTGTCCTAGTTTTCGTGATTGTCTTGTGATTGCCACCAATTGATTGAATTTGTTTAAAATTAAAAAGTTTTTACCTTTTTATAACCGGTATTAAAAATTTGCAAAATGGTGCATACTGTTAAGAGCAGCGCCGATTTCGACAAACAACTGACAGCGGCTGGCAACAAGTTGGTCGTCGTCGATTTCTTTGCGACTTGGTGTGGTCCCTGCAAAGATATGGATCCCGATGTCAAGAAACTGTCCAAGAAATATGCCGGCAAGGCTATTGTGCTTAAGGTGAATGTGGACAAGCTCGAGGAAATCGCAGACTATTACAAGATCAACTCAATGCCGTCGTTTATTTTTATCAAGAATAAAAAAAAGCTCAGCGGCGGCTTTTCGGGCGCCGACGAGGTCAAACTAGCCAACAAAATGGCGAAACTTGTTTAGACGAGTAAAAAGTATTTATTTTTATGATTGTATTTTTTTTATTTTGGAATATTTATGTTTGAAACATTTTATATTAATTTAAAAAATATTGTGAAACCCATCTGTGATGTGGAATAAATTATTGGACTATTGCTATTTGTATTAAATTAGACATTAATTGTTTGTGCTTAACTTGTATTGTTTTCGTGAATAAAAACGTATTCGAATAAAATTCAATAAATTAATGAAAATGGTGTAAGTATTCGAAATCTAAATGAGGATAAAACAATATCAAAGATCTTTTTCGAAATCGCAATAATATACAAAAAATTAATACAATATCTGTCATGGGGACTTACAAGTTTTGATTCGTTTTCATTTCGTACAGTTAATGCGCTTCAACCTAGCTGTCAGTTAAACGTAAGAATACGTGCACAGCGTCTCTTATGAGCAGGCTGCTTTATCAAACGGAAAGTACAACGTTTCAACGCACGCGTTTAAATTAAAAAACTGTCCTATGCGACTCTGCATTCATTTGTTTGTTTTTAATCTCAGCTGTCAGTCGCTGTTCACGACTAAATGAAAGTAAAGTGTTCTTTATGTGTAGGCCTTAAATTGGACAGACAGAATTTAATATTAATTTTCCAACTTAATGGCCGCAAATAATAACAAATACGAAGAAATGGATGAAGCTGAGGTAAGTGTGGAAAGAAACGTCAAGGAGAAAATGAAAGAAGACTGAATTCCTGAATTTTTATATATTTTCTTGGTGTTTCGGACTGCGCAACTTTTTGCATAAAATATGATGTGGCTGCATGCTTAACTCCATACTCTTTATTTTTTTTTTGTTTTAGGAAGAAGCTTTGCTAAAGTCAGACGATGAATTCGAAGCTGCGGCGCGCGCTAAAGTACCACCGCCACCGACAGCGCCTTTCGCGGAGGAAGAGGACTCGTTAATGGCGGAAGCGGGAGCACTGGATGATCAGACAAATGTGGAGGACGGCATTAGTGATGATGATAATGATGACGACGATGAGGATTTGGATGAGCCGGACAAAGTGTTGCTAGAATATAAAAATATATTAAAGGAATTGGAAAAGAACCAATACGCCTACGATAAATACGTGCGTTTGTGCGAACTCTCCCAGTAAGTTACTAAAAAACATGAACAATGGAACTTCGAAATTGAAACACTTTTTCTTATTTCTATTAGCGCCACCGACGACTTGGATAACATACGCACGGCCTATGATCTCTTTGCCGCCGTTTACCCTTTGTCACCGGAATTATGGCTTAAATATTTGCGCATTGAGATGAGCGTCGCACAATCACCAAATGAAATTGCTAAAACGGTGGAGCTGTTTCGCCGGGCCTTGCGAGATTACTATTGTACGTATATACATTTGAAATTGTTATTAAATTTAATATGTTGATGATTTCAGCCATTGAAATTGCTTTGGAGTTTGCAACGCTGGCGCCGCGCTGTGCAGAGTCGGAAGGAATTTGGTTGGAGCTGCTAGGCACCTACGGGCTGCAATGTATGCAGGGACAAGAATTTTACAAGCGTTATCGACAATTTTTGGCCGAAGATAGCAAAATAAGGTTGATCAAAATTTATTTCTGCACTAAAGTATTTTTTTTTATAAAATATGTATATAATTTTAAATTTGTTTGGATTTTGCATTAAACATTAAGATATTTTATGTCGATTTATAAAATTGTCACCAGTTTAATAATTTAATGTTTTCACTAAAGCGCGGAAGAACAGCAGGACGCCTATATACAAAGTTTCCTGCGTGAACTTCGATATCCGCTAAACAACATGGAGGAAAGCTACATCGAATTCAAAGTCTTCTACGAGAAGAATAAGACGGAAATTGTACGCGAACTCGATTGGGATCACATCGATGAGCAATATTTCAAAGCTAAGGAAAGTCTGCAACTTATTCGACCCTTCGAGGAGCAACTGAGCGCACTAAATATAAAATGCTATCGCGAGCGTGCCGACATTTACAACGCCTACATAAAAAAATCGGATAAGTATCTCGATGAAAATGTTCTGCAAACTGTTTACGAGCGCATGGTCACCGATTGCTGTCTCAATGCTCATTGTTGGCTTACCTATATTGAATTTATCGACTATCGTGATGAATTCGGTCGGCCGGAAGAACTGCAGGCGTTGCCCGTCTTTCAACAAGATGCTGTCGATGTAAATAATCGTGCACTTCGTAATTGTTCGTGGGCCGAGAAGCTATACATTAAGCGTATACATCTGCTCGAAAAGCAGGAGAAGAGTCGCGAGGAAATTCAAGAGATTTTAGAGAGCTCCTTGTCTGCTGGTTTTCAGACAGCCGAGCCTGCGGTCGCCATTTGGTTAGAGTATTTGACTTATCTGCGACGACACACCGATTGGGAGAACGAATCAGAGGTTAGTTGAAATTTTTAGATACATAAATGCAACCTGATAAATTCTGTAATTTGTACGACTTTTTGTTACAGTGTGAAATACTGCGTAAAAACTTTAATTTGGCTTGGACTATTCTGGGCCAACAATGGGGCGTGCTGGCCGATTGTAATTGTGAGATATTGCAATTTTGGGGCAGACTGGAATATGGACCGCTGCAAGATGCAAAAAGAGGCAAAGAGTTGTGGACTACTGTGATGGGTTTGTTAGCGAAATATCAACTATTTTAAACTTGTTGTAAATGCTTTGCTATTTCAGAAAGCGCTGACAATGCCACAAAATCAGGACTCTGGGTAGAGTTTCTACAGTTGGAAATGAGACGCGATTTGGAGGCAGCCAGAAAGTTAGTTAATTACAAAATGTTTTTTTTTTTACGGTTTTTACTACATTTTTTTTAACAGATTATATCGCAAAGCATTGCACTCTGTCAACCTAGACAATACGACTGTTATAACCGCCGCTTGGGAAAGGTTTGAGCGCTGCAATGGAACAATTAAAACGCTCGCTGATTGCATCAAACAATGCAGCGAATTTCGGGAGCAATATCACAAGCAACAACAACACGCGCAATTAGCCGCTGATGGCAGTGCTTCTACAACAATTAAAGGAACGAAACGCAAATCCAACTCTGCACCAGAGCCAATACAAGAGAAAAAACGAAAAGCGCCGCCACCAGAAGTAACAAAATCCACAAAAAAACATGCAGCATCCGCCGAAACGAAACATCACGAGAGCACATTTAAGGAGCACGAAAATCAGGAAATCGACTTGACCAAGGATCATTTACGAATATTTTTAAGCAATTTGGATTACAAGTACAAATTACAACTTTTTCCAAAACTTGATTTTAAAAATGTTTTAACCTAACTTTTGTATTTTTAAATTAAAGCTTAACGGTGGACGACATACGCACTGCACTGCCGGAACTTAATATCATTACCGTGGATCTAATACGTTCCGTAAATGGCAAGAGTCGCGGTTTTGGTTATTTGGAACTCAAAAGCGAGGTAGTCTTGTTTATTTATCTGTAATTTCCTGCAACGATTAAAATTGAAAAATTTGCAGGCTGAGGTTGAAAAGGCTTTGACCTTGGACAGACGCAGCATAAGTGGACGACCGCTCTTCATCTCCAGTGTATTGCGTGATAAGGAAAAGCGGCAGAAATTTAAATATTCTGGTATTTTTCAATTTTAATGATAATAATTTATTAAATTTAACTTTTTCATCCACTTTTGCAGATGGTTTAGAACCAAAAAAACTTTTTGTAAAGGGTCTGCCGCATGATGCCACAAAAGCTGAGATTGAACAAATATTCGCCGCTTTCGGCAAGCTTACAGATGTGCGTTTGGTCTACCACAAGTACGTTACTTATATATTGTTGTTTGTAGTGGCTAATTTTTTTTTAACTAAATTGAAACTTTGTTACCTTAACAGAAGTGGTAAATTCAAAAATATTGCTTATGTCGAGTTTGAAGATGAGAAAGCGGCTAAAAAGGCGGTAATGGGCGTTGATCAAATGGAGTTGCGCGATCACACGGTACATTTTTACGTTATATCCATAAAACTTGTGCTACCTCATCTTCTAAGAACTTTCTTAATATAGATTTTTAATTGCCAAATTTTATTTTTAGATTGCTGTTGCGATTTCAGCGCCACCACCAAAGCCCAGCACGTCTACTGACGCACTAAATCCTAATAAATCGTTAGGCCTACCCCCAAAACGTAATAAATTGTTTGATCAAAAGCCTCGCATGTCGCTCATACCGAATGTAGTGCGTAAAAAGTTCAACACTGTTGGTGGAATTTCTGCAATGCCGCCACCTGCAGCTATGCCATCTAACGGCACTGCGCCAACGGCCAAAACCAATGACGATTTTCGTAAGCTGCTGCAAAAATAAATTTAAGTCTACTTAGGTTTAAACATTTTATTAACTTAAAAAAACGTGAATTTTAAACAATTAAATTGAATTAAATACACGAAGTTCATTTGATTTTTTTATTCTATTAATTTTATTAATATCTTTTGCAAAGCGAAGTAACAATATTCAATGATTAATTCAACAAATCAAAATCAATTTCAAATTTTTAAGTTATGTATTTATGAATATTTAGAACAAACAAAAAAATACATTACTAAAATTTACAAGCAAAAGTAAGAGAATCAACTCAAAAAATTAAATTCACTAATGTATATTTACACAACAAATGAAATTATCATTAAAATATATGTTTTCTGAAATGGAAATGCTGATGACATTTCTTTTAAAATTAAAATCATAAATAGGCATTTACAGAAATATTTACGACTTGAACTTGATACTCTTGCTGACGGTAGCCTTGATGCCTGAGACTTCGCCACCATAACGCTTGGTTTCCGTGCGCACAGTGCGAACGGCGCCCTTGCGTCGAATGAGCGCCTTGCGGAATTTGCTGCGATGCTTGACACGCGGATTGCGAAGCTCCTTTTTGCGATTTGGCATGAGACCTTTGTTCTTTGCCATCTGGTAGGTAATGCTGCGCCGAGCATCCTCATCATTTTCGACGTCAGCCTCTTCATCTTCTGCTTGTGGAGGTTCATCGCCCGACTCTGCACCGTCATCATCGTTTTCATCATCGGTGGAACTTGCAGCATCTTTTTCAGCAACATCATCCAGTTTAGTACGTTTGGAGTCAGGCTGCAATCCTGTTTCGTCATATTGATCGAGTATTCCCAATTTCGATTTTTTGGCTTTTTTCGGTTTACCTGCCTCCGCTTTTGTTTTAATTTCGAGCACCTGAAATTCATCGCCGTCCATAATGCGTTCGAGTAACGCTTCCAACTGTGGCCGGATAATGTTTTCGTATTTGTCATTCAATTGTGCCAGCAATTTTTTAAGCTGCAGCAAACGCTTTGTGATCGGATGATTACGCACCGATATGCGTTTCGCTTTAAGCAACAGATAGAAGCCCACATTGGAGCAGTATGTGAGCAGCATATTCTGATAAAGTTGTGCAAATTCTAGCGCCGGTATACGCGGCACCTCCCGCTTTTCAACATAACGCAATATGGGTGCGAGTAGAGTATCTGTTTCCGTTAAGAATTCCCCAAAGTCTGAGATAAGCCCACCAAATTCAGGTGAATCTTTCTGGAATAACTGTTGTCGTTCACGTTGCGTCAGACCTGAAAGATCGGCTTTGACTTTTGTGTGATCCTCTAGCAATGATATTCCAGCTTTCGCATCGTCCTTTACTTCAGACTGCACCGCGGCTGTGTCATCCATTAGAAAATCCTCCTCTCGCATTTGCTGCGCTAATCGCTGTTGTATGAGTTTTGCTTCTTCCTCTTCTGCCTTAGCCATCTCTTCTTCTTCCTCATTGTATGCGTCAAAATCCGGATCAACGAAATCTGTGTTGTAGTAGTCGCGCGCCTTGTTGCCCCAATCTTTTGAGTCTGGCATGTAGGTATCATCTTCGCCGGCACCCTCAATGTCACTGTCGCCCATAAAACCGGCGACGTCGTCATCATCATCACCATTCTCTTCTTCGTCGTCATCCTCGCTTTCGTCGAAAGCCATCAGTTCCTTCTTCGACTCTTGCTCACGCTTCCGTCCTTGACGTACATTCTGAAGCAGCTCCTTCTCCTCTTCACTGTAGTTGTCCTCGGAATCGGTTGGCTCATATTCTTCGCCATAGTCGGCGCTCTTGTTAAATCGTAGTTTATCCCCCATTTTTCGGTCACAACAATAAAAACTGTTTTAACTTAAAGAACTCGGACAAAAATTAAACCCTGCGTGCACGTTTCTTTTGCTTTGCTAAATTTAGTGATTGTAAAATGAATGTGTCTACTCGATACTTTTTTGAAGAAAATCGATTTTTCGATAACTTCAAATCTACGATAAATGATAGTTTGTGTAAGTTGGGTATTTTTCATTTTACGTACATACGTTTGCAACAAGAATAAAATATCTCAAAAAATATTAAAAAATTTATAACAGAGTTATTAATGTAAAAATAAATTATTATTATTTTGTGAAATAGCTACCTTCGGATCCACCTATTCAATGCCAGAATTGCCGAAGTCTTCCGATTCCACATCCCGATTTCAAAGTAACGACTTTTACACAAAAATTTAAACTTGGATATTTTA